>CM038797.1:65015808-65111120 GCA_021764765.1 Vicia sativa | reverse complement strand
TAGAAATTTGGGGTACGATAAATTCATACACTGTCACCTAAGTCGATGATTCTCCACAGAAATTTTTCACTACTACAAAAACGCTTTTAACTTTGGACACAAAATACATTTTACCTCACCAGAAGTGAGGTAGGTAATGGGTGTCATGAAAGTAATTCTTAACACCTCGCTTTTAAATCAACGAGGGGTTAATTTATATGAGTATGGTTCGAACTCCATCATATGCACTTATATTATTTACAAAATTAGCTACTTATATATCTTAGTTTATCAATAAAACTAGGGTAAGTTTTTTTAATTAGAACTTGTTATATTGTTCACACATAAAATTAATTAAAAAATTGTGTACAAACCGTTGTTTATCCCTAATATTGCATTATTTGCACATAATAATAAAATAAAATTAATTTGTCCATGAAGATCATATGTTGATCTTCGAATCTTTGATATTGAAGATCAAATGCTCTGGTACCACTAAATTTGTATTTTCTTTTGCTTGCATTTGTTTCTCATGTAAACAAAAAATGGTTAGATTTAAAAAGGTTAGATAAATAAATGATTTTCTCGCTAAATTAAATATTTAAGAACACAAATCTTAAACCCAAATAATTTTCTACTCTTGCAATCCATCATAGATAACTCTTCATGGAAAATATCTTGCAAATCTTAAAGTGGAGGATTGTAGCTTCAAGCATTTTATGATGTCTCCTTATCGATTTTAGATATCATAATGCTTTTATAATAAAAGTTTTTAGGTTTCACACGGATCACTAATGATAGTGTCTTGAGCATTGATACTCATGAAACGGTGACAAATATTTGTTTAAGGATTGTAGGTAAAATTTGAAGATCAAACTATTGATTAACTTGATTTGTAATAAGCAAGAGTCGCCACCGCACTTTATTGTTTCCAAAATAAAATGAAAACAGAGCGAATAAAACTCACAAAAATAAAGAGTTAGCGTATGAGGGTTGATTATAAAAGAAATATGTTAGCACCCAAAACACATGTAGTATTCTACATAACCTTTGAAAACTGTGGTATTTCAATTTAAAACAATTGTTTTCAAAATGATTGCGGAGATGAGAAGAAAAGTTATGATTTTTGAATTTTTTTAATTAGTAATTATGTACATAAGAGAATTATGTATAGAACTAAAGACTACAGATATATTTTTGTATTTTTTTAGGACTAAAATAGATGACTTAAATTAATTTAGTAAATACTAATAATAAAATTAATTCAAACAAAATTAATAAAAGAAGAGTGTTTCTTATATTTTTTTATTTTTTGGAGGACTAAAAAAGATTACTTAAATTTGTTTAATAAAATAGTAAAAAATAAAATTAATTCAAATAAAACTAATAAAAGAAGAGTGTTTCTTATGTTTTTGTATTTTTGGACTAAAAAAGATTACTTAAATTTGTTTAATAAAATAGTAAAAAATAAAATTAATTCAAATAAAACTAATAAAAGAAGAGTGTTTGTTATGTTTTTGTATTTTTGAAATGAAAAGAAATTTTGTAGTGTTTTTTATATTAACAGTAAAACTTAAGAAAAATTAAAACACTAAACGACTAAAAAAAATTAACTAAATTTTAATTAACTAAATTGCCCTCTTAAAAATGGTTTAGCTAAAATAATAAGAATTATAAACTAAATAAATAAAAGAAGGATAATTGAATAAGATAAAATAAAAAACAAAATTAAAAAAGTGTTCTGGACTAGGTCCGTTAACTCAGATTTCATACAAGGTCCAATCCAATTATGCTGATGAAGAAGACCAACATGAGTCAATCTGCTCTTAACTATATCGGGAAGTGATCCCACTCCTCACCCTGAGGACATGTCCTCTGAGGACATCCTCACCACGTGATTGTCGAGGAATCCTGCACAACGTACCTTCCTTGTAAGACATGTATCAAATACCCCGAATATCACGAAGTCCAATTGACTTTGAAAAGACCGATCCATGTCTCGTATCAACACCTCGAATATCACGAAGTCCAATTGACTCGAAGACCACATCCATGTCTCCCGATAGTTCGTAGCAATTCATCCAGACGTAGGTCATGTGTCTGGTCTCCACTACACATGTATATCATGACAATCTCATTTTAAGTCCGCTTAATCATCCCATGGACTCTTTTGACCCATTATCGAGGCTAATAGCCTCTCACTTGAGAGAGTCGATATTCTTTCATTTACTCTTACTATAGTATTTGCACTGATAGTTCTCATTCTTACTTTGACATCAAAATATCTTGGAGGTACACTCTCCACGTCACTCTTAACAACTACCGTTAAGCTCAAATTTATGGGCCATTGTCGATTCCTTCGATAAGGTACTATTCGAGGGCGTGAAAGAGAATTGGAATGATGTGGATAGCCATGTTGAAATCAAATCAAATACAAACTTTATTTACTCTAAATTTAACTAGTAACAACAATAAAAATTGATTAGAATATCACAAAGATTCACACGTTAGAAAAATGTATGGACTACGCCTAAACAAATTTTCAAACTTAAGTTTATCCAATGAGGACATGTGTCCCCTTTTCTTATTAAGAAAAAATAAAACAAAGCTAATAGTGGAGGATTAAGAGTCATATACGCAGGAAAATAGAATAAAACTCACTCTTCTCTCTTGCATATATCTTTCACCTTTACTTTCCTGTGATATCTCAAATATCAACAAGTTTTTATTTTTATCAAAACAACAATAACATGTGGGATGCGCCTTATCGGAAGGGCGTTATCGGGTATGGCCGCAGAGGATGCACCGCTACAATCGAATGAGTTGTCGGAGTTCAGGTGTGGATTCTGCAAGTAATTGCTTATGTATTTGAGAAGGTGCTCACACAATGGCCACTTCTTCTTTTTCTTTCTTCTCATATTTTATCCGAACTCTTCAACAATCAGCAAAAGAACCAAAACAAAATAAGCAATACAAGAGGGACTGGATTTTTGTTGAGAAGTGTTGATATGAGTTTATGATAATTGATTGTATGGTTTTGTGTTATGAAATTCCTTTGAGTTATGTTTGGTTTTAGTGAAACATAACTATGGTGATATGTTAATGTTTGGGTGGTAGTATAAAAATGTTATAGCCTAGGTGAAAATGTTGTTATAAGTGTGAATGACAATTCTATGTGCCGTGGAAATTAAAGTGATGGTGATGAGTAAATGATAATTGTAGGGCAGCCGTAATCAAAACTGTGGTATTCCGTAGTGAAAGTAAAATATAAAAAATATACAAAAATTAATGACAAAAAATATGATAATATTACTTAATAAAAATATACTAGTATTTCAATTACAACTCAAAAATAAAAAACATTCTAGTCTAACCGTCAAAGCCCTCGGAAAATCTCTCTCCTTTAGTATATTCACATAACTCATGCATTACAATGATGTGTAATTTTATATGAAATCAAGGAATTCAACATCTTCATTAGTCTTTATATTCATCCGACACTTTCTTTGTTAAAAGATGCATATTATTGATAAAGATACAATAATACTATTTTACCAAGAAATCATTATATATTTAGTTTTTAATGTTCTAATCCATATAACTTTTAATGAACTACCAAAATTCTTTTCTATCACCACTAAAGCAAGACCAATAATCTTCTTTTATATGAATTTTAAATGAAAGAGTTAGTGCTTAATTTGGCACATATCTTGATGTTGAGTAGTACACGAATTAGCTTAACAAATTGGAAAGTCAATGATAGGTCTACTATTAAGTTAAGAAGTTTTTACTTGTTAGGTAAGTATTGGTTAGTTAGTTAGTTAATGGATAGTTAGTAGTTTTGTTGAAAGTTAGTTAAGTTGAATAAGACCTATCCATAAATAGGAGGATTTAGAGAGGAAACATCTTTTAATTTGAGAGGAATAAGGTCTTATGGCATTGGAAGATAGACAAATCTATGAAGTGCTACCATTGTTGTAATCAAAATGGATCTTTCCTGCTTAAAGTATAATATATCAGCTTGGTTTTATCACCAAGGTATCTAATAAAAATTGCATGTTAAAGTTATCAATAACTAAGATTGGTTGCAATTTCATTGCATTACACATGACCTATAGAAAAGGATAATTCAAAAATCAAAAAACCAACAAATGCCCAAGTTTAAAGACATATAAGTGGGATTGGTTAGAAACCTGCATAACATAACTTCACCATCAACAAGATAAAATGACAATACTCCAGCCCAACCAATTACTCTAAGTGATAATATCATAGTTTTTTTATAACTTTTTTTATTATAAGTCTTTAATAACACAAAATATTTATATGAGGCAGACCAAATTTAAACTCAAGCTATTGTAAGTGTAATAAAACGAAAAGTATTGCAAGAAGAAAAAGAATGAAAAGAATGCAGAAGAAAAGAATTAAAATCACTACTACGGGTTTTGATCTCATGACCTCTTATATAAGAGTTCAAAGCTAATACCATCGTAACAAACTTTATTTTTAGGTATTCCAAGGAATTATACCCCTCTAGATCCGCCCCTGGTTACTGATATGCAGGAATTAGTTTTTTGTGTGAGATTACTCGTAACACTTTTTTTTTTTTTTACTTTCTTATGAGAACAAGCTTTTTTACATAGACATGAGGATTAGTATTTGAGAGGGAAAAAGAGCTCTTCATATGAATTTCTAGCTAGAAAGGGGTTGATGAACTTTGCTTACCAATTTGATGCTTGTTCATTTTGGTGAATATCTTGGATTGGTTTAGAGGCATGATCCTTGTGGACTAAGTTTTTCTGTCTTTGGTTTGTATGACATGTCACAATAAAAAAAAGTTCAAATGGAATCTTATTGTCAAAGAGTGTATAACACTTCATGATATGGTCTCAACCAAGGTTGTCAGAATAGAGTTTTTACTTTGATTCGTTTTTTTTAAATAAAATCGAAACGTAAAATTATAGATTTTATCTCATATTAAAATAATATTAAATTTATATCCACGACATACATATACTTATATAATATTGTAAATGCATCAATAATTTGAACTTTTAACTTAGTTATAAATAAAAAACACTATATCATCGTAATAAAATAATACGCGCAAACTTTTATCAAATCATCTAAATTATCCATCAAATCATAAAAAGTAACATCCGAAATATTTTCTCAAAAAATAAGAGTTTCATATGTTTTAAAGTTCAAAAACAAATATTTTCATCTTCATCATATCTCCTTCGTTAGTGAATTTTATTCAACTGATTAATTTATATCTAGATGACAAAGGTTCTTCAATATTATAACCAAGATATAAATGTGAATAAAATTAAAAGTATGAAAGAAGTTTTCATGGGGAAATATATAAAATGTGTTTAAAAAGTATGAAAGAAGTTTTCATGGGGAAATATATAAAATGTGTTCTTTTTAATTTTACAAAAAAATAAAATCGATCAAAGAGTAAAATCCAACGATTTTACACGATTTCATTGATTTTAGAGGACTTAAATCACGAAATTATTCCATAATACGATTTTACATAAAAAATTTCACCTACGATTTAAAACGAAATGCTAACCTAAAACGTGAAATCTATAGAGTTTAGGTTTTAAATAGAGATTTTAACCACCTTGATCCCAACTATTACCATTTTCTTTTTTTTATTTTTCTTGACAAAAGACAAAACCAAAAAGTAATAATAATAATGATAATGTGAAATGTGAATTTTTTTTGAATAACCAAATTTAAAAGAAAATACAAAAATAACCAATTTTTGAAAAAATTTACGCAAATAACCAACTTTCGTGATTAAAATACACGTGGGAGCCATCCGAGATGGCTCCTCCTCTAAAGTTAACACATAGCGCCCATCCCACATGGCTCCTACTCACCAATAAGCCACGTGTGATGGCGCCTCTTGTGGTTTACATTTAGAGCCATCTCGTATGGCTCCTACGTATTTATTTTTAAATACACACCCATCCCTCCTTCATTTTTCACATTTTTTCAACTTCTCATCTCATATTCTCTTATTCTCTCACATTTCTCTCTTTTTTTTCTATCATGACATCTCCATACATCCATACTAGAGATGGATACGTTTTCTGCCTCAAAACCTCCAATGAAAATGAAATTTCGCACATATTTACCATGGCCAAACCGAAAAGAGTTTGATAAGCGAGGGAGAAATAGAAGATGTGATGAAATTAGAAGGATCCAGAGGAAGAAAACAACCATGAACTTCGCAACCGGGTCAACCTCGAATTTAGTCGAGGAAGTCAAAATAGACGCCGACGTTATTGCGATGATGTATGGTTCATGAGATTGTTGATGACGGTAGAGTGTCTTAAATAATTTTTGTGTTGATGCGTCATTTTTCATGTTGTTGTTTGTTTTAATCATGTAGTTTTTAATTTTGTTGTTTGCGTATTGGTGTTTGTAATAAATGTTATTAATGGAAAGAAGAAGATTTGTTACAATATTAAAAGTGCAGATAAATGAAATACAAATTTTAGGATGTTGAATAGCACGTTGGGGACAATTTTTTCGATTGTGTCCGGATTGACGACATAGACCACACTTTCTTTCTAGTTTATCAACATCGTCCATTTCAGTTGTTATACATTTGCTCTTGGGACGACACTTTTTATTTCTCCGCATTTAACTGTTATGCCAAACTACTTCCCCTTCGTACGCAGCCACCCAAGGCATCACAGTATATGTTGAGCAAGGTCCGAGACTTGTAAATTGAGAAAGAAGTAATAGTGCATCTTGATGAACATGTGCACACCGCAATGATATGAGAGCAGTGGCATCTGGCCCGAAATTTTCACAACAGACCACCGATGGTAGTTTAACCCTCGACTTTGTCTAGGAAAACCTCACTGTGGTCGATTGTCTCTTTGACAATGAAGTTATGGTTATGTCGGCCGAATCTTGTAACAAGACGAGTGCTAGCTTTGGCACTCTCGGCCTTAATAAATTTCGTGCAATCACTCCACACTTGTCCGGTTGTACCACCGCTGCTCCACTTTTCACCTCTCTACAAACAAGGAGGCCATTCTAAAATATGTTGTACTAACCAACGCAGCTTATCGGGAGTGCTCCTATGCCTTTGAAGACGCTGCTCATTGATTCGACTAGATTTGTTGTCATGGGCCCCAACGCACTCCATTGTCGTATATGACCGTGTCCACTTTTCCACCGCGATTATCAATCCACGCACCGCATCCGGGTTTTCCAACTGATCCGACCGCGATAATATGTAAACCTGGTCGTGTTAGCGCAGACGCTACATTCATATAACTCGCTTTTCAAGACGCCTTTGATCTCGCGATGAAGTTTTGAACGATATGTCTCGCAATAAACATGTGGTGTATTGGGTCGTGCCAACCGCTATGGATTGTTGTACGCACTATCAATTGAGGTATGCCTCGAAATTAGACAAAGATCGCGCTGTGGTGCTACGGTGTTCAAGATGCTTTAGGAAGAAACTCCGTTGCTCCACCGCTTCTACAAGAGCATAGGCGATTGGGAACACATTATTTTTGCCATCCCGTGCCACTTTACTAATGTAGGGTGCCTTGTATTTCGGACAACCATGTTCCGCCTATTCGATGATAGGTTTGCGAAACCAAATGATGCAAGGTCGAAAAGCCCATAAAAGTTCATCGAATATACCATGTCCACGACACGTGTACCGTCTTGGGAAAACGCCGACGCTGCCTCTAGAGCATAAACTGCTCCAGAGCATACGTCAAGGTATCTCATGTAGCGTAGGTAACTTTGTACGAACCTCCCGGGGCCTGTGAGATTTGCTCGATAGCCTTGTTTTTTGCTAACCAGCCTTTCTATACGAGGGGTATAGTTATATGTTGTGATGTGATATTATTGTTTTCACCTTCAATGAAGGATCGCAGCCTAACAAGAGGTAAGATTGACAAATGAGATCATGACTCAATTTCCAGTGATCTTGTGATTGTGGAATTAACAAGTGTGTTCAATAGAACCTATCACCCAGAATCACTACGCAATCTATACGATGCGCTTAGATGGAAGTTACACGTGTAGGTATGCATGATTCGTATCTCTTTGCTGCTCGATCCACACGAAAGTCATAGTTGTTTATCATGTGGAACTTTTATTGCTCGCATGCAATCTTCTTTGAACGAAATTTGTCTTTGACTTTAAATTTGCATCCGATCGCACTTCGTGGTTGTAGAATATATCGATAGGGGTCATTTGTGCACATGTTGAGGGTGGACATGTACGGAGGTGGTGTGAAAATCTCGTGAGGGGCCGCTCTTCCTGCCTCATTCTTCATTTACCATGATGTTGAAATGCGCTCCTCCGCTTCCTTCTTCGTCAAGAATATCCACCGCCTTGTTCCTCCTCCGTAGGATCAACCTCTTTGTGTCCTCCGAATACGACGTGACAATCAATCGAAGTCGTACCTTTAATATTCATGATTACAAAACATGTTTTGCAAATCTTTGTCGCCTTCAACACTACCGTAAAATGTTACTTTGTTCTCACCATTAAAAACAGGATGTTGGTAGAAAATGTGTGACGCCGGACTCGATGAAGTTTGGTCTCTAGTCTTTTTTGAAATACGAAAATTCGCATTGTTATTTAGGCAAAATTGGATATTTTCGTGTTTTCAATAAAAACCGCTACCTCATCATTGTAATGCCTCACCATTGAAATGTACAATGATAATATATTATGGTACAAATGACATTTTTCCTGGGTTTGAGTGTTTGAAATGGGTTTTTGATTTGAATGTTTCGTATGTTTGTGTGTCTAAAAGTTTTAATTGTGTGGGATAATTATAGATGGAAAGATAATCACATGCAGCCTAGTGGCAACTAGGTGGATGTGTCTATTTATGACTAGTGTCCGTAAAAGCCAAGTTGAATGGCTCTTGTGTAAAATAAGGGAGGCGCCATCTCCTTGGGTTTTACAAGCCTAGTTATAAATAGGTTTGTCACCTAGTCACACACTAGCCTCGCATGCATGCAACTCGCCACCTAGTCGAACCTAGTGCCACTAGCCTCGTCACAAGCCATCTAGGATGGTGCCTTAGTTCAAAAATAAAGGAGGCGCCATCCCACTTGGCTCCTCCTTGACAAGTGTCATGCATGCATGCAAGGCCCCAACCACCTCATTTATTCCTCTCTTCTTGAATCACCTATAAATATGGCTCATTTGTGTTTTTCCATCACCACTCTTCACTCTTCCTCTATCTCTAATACAATTCTCTCATTCTCAAATCATCAGTAGAAATTTCAATCATGAGTCTCGACGTTAGGAGAATCTCACCGAGGAACAAGGGCAAACATTGCAACCTATGTAAGTTTTTTCATTCTTTTGTTTCCATTATTTTCTTACATTCTTTTTATTATGTTTTAAATATTGTTTACACTTTCTTACTTTCTTACACAATTTATTTTCACATTATCTATAGGACAAAAATTTAGATGTCGCCACATCATTATGTTGTTCCCGATCCCTTCATCGCTCCATACCTTGAACATGTCTGCTTTTAGAGGTTATTAAAATCTCCAACTACACAATCGATTCAAAGTTTATTCTTGCATTGTGTGAAAGGTGGAGACCAGACACATACATTTCATCTGCCCATAGTGAATGTACCGCCACTAGAGGACGATACATGTTGATGGGTCTTCCTATCAATGGTAAGGCGGTTAATGGTTCTAGTCCAACAACCAAACAATCTATGCGAGGAGTTGTTGTAGAGATATGGTCAAGGTCCTAGCAGGCCAAGGTATATTTCTATCCACTCTTAGAGTATTATTATTCCTTTGTTTTGGATGAAAACTCCACCGAGGAACAAAAATTATAAAACTAGAAACTATATAATGTTAATGTTTCAGGTTTTTATTCTCGAAAGTACGGAAGGAATATAAATTTTATGTATTTGAGTTTACTTGAGATCAATAAGATAGGAAGATATAGTTGGATTCCACCGTGCTTAGCCTATAGCTCGTTGTGTAAACCGATGAAAGACACATCAACTTTCAATGGATGTGCTTTCTTACTTCAAACATGGGGTCAGGAGAATGCAATCACTTAATCCCGCCAACGACCTACTGCTCTCGCTTTTCCATACGCAACAAAGTAAGTACATTGCTTATTTATTAAAATATTTATATCTTTCATATATATAAAATCCTAATATATTAAATGTTAATTCATTTAGGTTTAGCGTAGTGGGCATTGATTACTAAAGAATCCGAGACACAATGTTCTCCTATATCGTAATCTAATAGACCACTTTGAGAAACCGATGTACGAATTTCGATTAACTCCAAATTATTTTAACTTTAACATATATTATTTTTATCATTATTATTAATTCCATTATTTTTATCAGCTTACATGGAGACTGTATTGGTTTGGACCATGTACCAAATGATGAAGATGCAAAGGTTCGATCACAAGACCGCAATCATACGGTTTAACATTGTGGAAATGCACCACAATGACCGGTGAAGATGTAGTTTGGTATGTTCCAAGACATACCCGCGATCCGATATGCTTGGATCCTTCGTGATCTAAAAAGGGTCGATGCCCAATGAGGACTTAATAATTGGAGAAATTTTGCCTGTGGAGTATTGTAGGATGTGGAAAATCGAGCACTATATCTTACAATGTCCTGCTTACTAAGATAACGAGATTATGCAACACTCGTCAATACATTGCTTGGTACCAAATCACAAATCCAGATATGCATGTTTCTCAACCCCGCTATTTGGTCGACCCTCGCACCCAGTGGGGGCAACCTCCAGAGTCACAACAACAACGAAGACAACGCTACCGCCAACAGCAACCTCAACAACAATACCAACAACAACCCCAACACTACCAACAACAACAACAACCACACCAACACTACCAACAACCACCAACAACACTACCAACAACCATCAACTTCCTGCCAGTCAACCCAATGACACAGAACCACCAACACTCAATCCCAACCCCAACCCCAACAACAACCTCATCACCCACCCACCCAATACTCACATATGCCACACACCCAATTTCAATACACCGAACAAAGAGCATATGTCCAACCCCCTATGGGTCCATCAACATCTCACTCAAATTTCACCCTGCTTCCCCGAGGAATATTCCCCAACCAATATTCCACCAACCATCGCCATACCAAACCCCACCATTCATATGGGTACGAGACTCCTAACACCCATTTCCTTTTTACCCCACTCATTCACAATCCACATATACGGATGAGGATCTATATACCTAAATGGAACCTAACCCCAACCACAACGACTAAGCTATGAGAACATGGGGACACGCTTATACTAAATGGTGCAACAAGCAATGTAAATCTTGAGGCATTCATGGATCCCGATCTCATTCACTACGAGCAACCATCAACCCATGATCGTGTCCCATCGACCCAACAACAATGGATCCGTAACCCCGACGGACGGACGAAAGTGAGAGACGCGCATGTGGAACCTGTGGTCATTCACGAGTCCTGGTCGCGGAATAAACTTATGTAATTGCTTTTCCTTGTAATGAAAATTTATAATACAAGATTTATTTCACAACATTTTCATGCACTTTAATTTAAATTGAAAAAACATTTTTTTTAAATGTACTCTGCGCCATCTCGTATGGCTTTTCCCATATGTTACATGATAGGAGCCATCTATGATGGCTTTTGGCAAAATTTAAAGAGGAGGCGCCATCCTCGACCGCCCCGCTTGTAATCATGGAGGAGCCATCTCGATGGCTCGCTTGTATTTTACACCGAAAGTTGGTTATTTGCGTAAATTTTTTCAAAAGTTTAAGATTTTGTATTTTTTTAGAACTTGGTTATTCCAAAAAAAAAATACTGAAAATGTTAGTAAGATAGAATTAAACATAAAATGCAAATGACAAATGCAAATAGTTAAAATGAAATTAGAATTAATATTTTTTAACTAAAATGAGTTAATAATGAAAAATGCAAATCTAAATGGTATTGGCTATATTTTTTTGAGATTTTTGAATCATAAAGAAATAAATTTAAAAAAATTGAAAATAAAATAATGACATGGTGCTAAGTGAAATTTTTTTGATTTTTTTAATGGAAAAGAAATCATGAATAAAACACAATCGAAATCAACTTCCACTAAATTCACAAAACGACTTCTAACGTTTTTATTTTTTTGTGGTTTTTTTGAACATAATCAACTCTAGACTTGTAAAGAGAAATTGCAAATGATGTCAAGAAGAATTGTATGCATAAAGAATCACTAAAATTTAAATTTGAAGAAGTTGTGAATTATTGAAATTTGACTTGAGAAATTAACAAAATAGATCAAACCACTCGAACACTTGTTGAGGAGATTTGCTCGATCTGCCCGATTCAAATCTGCCTTGCACAAAAGAAAGAAACTTTATTTATTTATTTTATTAGAGGTTAGTAAACATAAAGCATATAAGATAAAGGCAATTAATAAACACGAAGATGCTTGGCGATAGAACCAAGTTTGACGATCTTGTTGCATGTAAATGACGCAAAATAGAGGTGGATCTTAGGTTAAAAATTAGGGTATGATGATGACTCAATATCATCAATTATCATGTTTATACCTCGGTTTTGATAAAAATCGAGGTGAAAAGATTCTTTTTATACATTACATTGCTTACACATAATATTAAAACACAATTGATCGTGACCACTGTAAGGTGTCTGGCCCAACTGCAACGGCGGTCCAAAGTGAAAGAGAGAAGGGTACCTACAAGGCACTGGATGCGTAAGAAATAGTAGCAGAGAGAGAGCAAGTGAGAAAGAGTAAAGAATGAGATACCCTGACCTCTGTGAGAGGGTATTTATAGCCCCAGCCGGGCCAAGATCCGATTAGTAAGGTAAGTCCAAGCTCACTAGCGGATTGCTAGGGTTTGTGCAGGCAGAGGCCAAGACGGCCTCCTAGATTGTCGCCCGGAACCGGTTTGTTGTAAGTTCCCGAGACTAGACGGTTAAGGAAACCTAGTCAACAGGTCCGGATATCGGGGCGGCGCCAAGGATAACGAGATCCGTTAGGTCGCCACGTGCCCCGCATGGACGTGTCCTCCGGTGAACATTCCCAATTGCTCTTCAAGGGCAATTAGGCTCGATCCGCTGGTGGCCACGTGCCCTCGTAGACGCTCTCACCGCCTCCGGTGCAATGGGCTCGACCGCTGCTGGTCGGCCACGTGCGTCGTGGACATTCCTGCATGCTTCAAGGGTAATCGTCTAGAATCTTGTGGGCCAGAGCGGGCTGGCCCGTAATGGAGCCCCAAGTCTTTGCTCTAGTAGTAATGACTTTGAACTGGCATGTCCCTGCAAAGACTCAACGATTACTCCGGATGTTGACTCGCGATCTGTGGACGCCGCAATTTCAATGGACGTGAATGTTTCCTATCCGGGGACGCCCGCCGGGATGTCGGGCACGTCGCCAACAGCTCAAAGGCGGTCGGTCGCTGGATGCCACTTGTCATTGAGATCGACTTTGGCGCCAAACGAGACTCGATGCCCTCAGACTGCCATAAAAGGGCTTTAGGGCTTCATTTGTTTACCTCCTCCGATTTTTCCAACCTAAGAAACTTTGAACGCAGAATCTTCCGAACTTCCTACTCAATCCCTAACATGTCTTCGACTTCAAAAGGTGTAAACATCCCTAATTCTTTGACAATCTCCTTTCAATTCATGTTTTAGGATGAGTTTAGCCGAATTTAGGGTTTACTTTGTATGGATATGGAGGAGATTGAATATCGGGGAGCTTCTGCCTTTAGCGGGGAGAGTTGACTATCAAGGGGAGAGAGTTGAATATCATGGGAGATTCTTGCACATAGCGGAGAGAGTGATTTCACAAGGTGAATTAGGATGACGGCAAGAGTCGAGTCACACCTGTGGACCCACCGAATTGGAGCGCTGAATCTCGCGAGGATCATTGCACTTTACGGGAATTTTTAAGGATTAATGTTGAGGAGTTGCTCGTGAGAGGTCTTTGAGAGAAACATGATCCGCCTCTATATCAGATGTCCGCCCCTCGCCGTGTCACTGAGTCGGGGAGGGTGGATTTGACCTCCTAATTCACTTTTCTTCCTGCTTTGTGCCGGATCAAATGTGTGGCGCGACGAGGGACAGCGGTCTTCGCTGGCGGCGCCGACTCTCGGGTCGCGCCCAACCAAGGGATTTTGCCTGACTTTCCACCGACTCGCCTAACGCGCTTAACGAGATCAAGATCTAGATGAAGGATCGAGGGTTCCTGGTCGCAAATACCGGCCCGGACGGAGGATCCGTCATTTACTCGACGAGATTTCCTATGGATGTAGTTTGGGTCGTGAGGCTTCCTTGATGTCTTTCACCGTTTTCGGATCGGGTCTTCATGGTCAACTCCTTGCTCCTCTCAACTCCATCCAATGCCCGCCTTCATGCGGGCATTCGAGATCGTGCCGCTACTTGGACATGGGGCCACTCTTCCCCTCTTCTTCCGCATTTTCATCCAGAGGCATATGGTCGGACAAATGTGCCTCGTCTCGTCACAGTCAAGTAAACTTTTCGTGTCGTGACCGGATTCGTGGGACTTTAAAAACGGTTCTACGTGATAAAGCCCGCCACCGAGAGGCCGAATACTTTGTTCGAGCCGTGTGGTGATCAACGAGGACTGGAGGTGGAGAAGATACGGCCAGTTTCCCTGAATGAGCACTATGACGAGCCTGACTTCTATTCCGTGAGGCCCGAGAAAATGAATGAGACGACCAACCTCAATACTGAGAATTTTGTAAAAGAGCTTGAGTCACTGAATAACGAGGAAATGCTGGCCTCGACCCCAACGGGAAACCTGAGGCCTCACTGACATCCATACCAAGGCCCTCCCGAGCGCTGAACCGAACAGGATGAAGGCTCAAAGGTGTCACCCAGTTTTGGCACCTCCTCCCCAAGATGAAAGTCTAAGCCCCACATAATCATGACTTGTTTGAACTGCAGACCTGCATCAAATGATCACTGTTACAAATGTTTGTTCAAATAATATGATGTCAACATAATATTTATACAGTCAGTCAGCCCCGCCATTTGACCACAGAGATCATGTCCTGAAGTGGATCCGTCCATCACAGAGCTCAGAGGCGAAAAACCGGGCACGAGCTCTGGCGGAAAGCGTCTCGTGACCGCAACGGGGTTCCTACTTTCATCGTAGTCGAGTGTCCACGTAAAAGTGGCTCGGGTTATGACGAGCACCATCTGCGACCCAAGGTCGAAAGCTATATCTCGAGGAGGATTGGCGGGCCAAAGGCGCCGAGGACGCCGGGTCGCTGTGTCTCACTGTAGCATTGCTCGAGCCAGGGCTCCAAGGCCCAGGAGCTGCACTCCACTAGTTTCGAGGTAGGCCCCGTGCCCGCCTTCCCACGCCAGGCTCCTTCCGAAATTGGCGCCCAACTTCCTTCGCGAGATTCCTCGCTCTTGGGCTTTGAGCATCGTCGCCACTGTGCCCGCTGCCCCATGACCTTCCGGGTCGTGGCGCAGGTGGACTGGTCATTTACCCGGCTTCGCAGATTGCTCGAAGGATCTTGCCTGGTCGAGATCTAGCTCCCCGCAACGCCTCGCTGCTCGCTTCTTCCTCAAGGGGAAATTCGGTGACGCCGACGGCCTCTCGATCTCGGCTGTGTACGACTGCTCCGTAGGGTTAACCGAACGGGATTCGCCCGGTCGATCCCGGGCGTTGTCCCAGAAGCCCGTGATTACCGGGTGGCATTCTTCCACCCACCTCGTTTGGCTTCCCCGAGTTCCCCCGAGCCCGCGAAAGACTCGTCACGGGCTTCGCTTCGCTGTTGGTCCGGATGCTCGATGATGTGAAGGTGCTTTGCGCCCGTACCGCATTGTTTAAGTCATGAAGTTCTCGACGCGAATCAAGGCCCCATTGTTCCGTGATTAGGCCCGTGGAATATCGGGGTTGGCAAGCGACGTTTCGCAATAGAATCGAAGGATATCGAAAGAGGTGATTTCGGGCGGTGCCTCGCCTATCCATTTCGCGGAAGTAGTTCACGCCACTATCGTATTTGTTTTGTAGTGAGCTCATGTGGAAGGGACCGGTGATGTCCATTCCCACCAGCCAAAGTGGCCACTGGAAGGAAATGCCGGAGTTTTGAAGGTGCGATGTATTGTCCGGCGTATACTGCATTCTGTCACATTTTTGACGTGTTCCTCATGGCCCCTTCAGGGTTGAGTAAAGAAGACGTACGCTTGGCGTGCAAGAGATCGCCCTCCCGTGACAAGGTCGAGCGGCATGCTTCTATGGATCCTGTATGGAGGATGCCGCCACCGGGACCTCGACGCACTCGAGGAGGGGAATGGAGAAGCCTCGCCGACACAGACGCCCGCCGAGGACAACGTAGAGCATGCGCGACGCTGGTGGCGGCCTTTAACTTGTCGGCCGGGTAACCCTCGCGCTGTGGAGATAGTTGAACACGGGGTCATCCATAACCCGCATCACCGATCGCATTGATGCTCGATGTCGCGGACTTTTTAATGCTCGGTCAGCGAGTGTTTTCTGTATTACGGACCGTCCCTCCTTTCTTCTTTGTGCTCGCGAGTTGGACAAGATATCCGCCCGGTGTTCTGCTCATGGACGGTTGAATCTCCGCTCCGAAGCCCTTGAGTTTTCCTTCAAGGTGAAGGTATTCGATGGTGTCGCTTTTAGCTTGGTAGTCTCCAAGGACTCGCATGCGATCGAGTTGGGAGTCGGTGAATATTTGATGTCTCGGCGCCTATGTCCCCTGGCCAACAGATTCCCATGAAAGCGTACTTCATATTCTCGCCTGATTGTTGGATGTTGAAATGCTGTAGTCAACGAGTGCTCGGCGACGATGCCTCTTCTGCTGTGAGGACGCCGCTGGGCCCCCGCCGAACTCGAGGCCTGGTCACCGACGCAGAGTCCAAATGGCGCCGCTTGGGGGCCTGCCAGCGTCATCTCACGATGGTGCGTCCATGAGCCGCGCCTTCAAGGCTTTCCGTCCTCAGACCGACCGCCGAACTCGACAGTTCGAGGGACCACTGAAGATTCGTCCGCCATGTCCGGACGGGCGAGGAGTCATTATGGGTCGCCTGCGGCGCACGACGATGACGCGGCGAGGAAATAGATCGCAATCTCCTCGCATGATGACGAGGGCAAAGCGACCTTTTCGATTTGTCGATACCGGTCGCGCCCTTGAGGGTTTATTGGGAAGTAGACTTTTTGCCCGCCTGGGTCTCGATGAGGATCAAGGCTTATCGCTTCGCTGGACACGGCTAAGCATGTATACAAGATTTCCCCGTCGTGGTCGTGATGAACCTGGCCGCGAAGTGCCCGCTGAGGTGTGTGAGAGCTGTTCGCACTCTTCGCTCCATTCAAGGTCGGCCTTTCCCCGAACTTAAAAGGGAAGGGCGTGGTTGCGTCGACCTTGCTACGAATCGGGACAACGAGGTTACATGTCGCCTGTGATTGGATGGACTTCTGGACTGGGGTGTGTAGCCTTGAGAATGCCCGACATTTGTCTGGGTTGGTCAGCCCCCCGCCTGCTAGGTGTCGAGGAACTTGCTTGCCGACTCCGAACGCACTTCTCCCGTCAAGCGCACTCAGGCTTCCGAGCCCGTCGAAGACTTTCTTCGTGACGCGAGGGTGGTCGCCCCGCTTGATTTCACGATCATGTCGTCTATGTATACCTCGAGCATATCACGATTTCGCTTTGGAATACCTGTTCATCATTCACCGTAGGTTGTCCTGCTCTTCTCATCCAAGGGCATTACGCTGTAGTATAGTTTCACTCGTCATGAAGGCTGTGGTGTCCCGTCGGCATGTCCATGGGGATCCCGGTTGTAACCCGAGTAAGCATCTAAAAAGAAAGGCTTATAAGCCGGTCAGTTTGTCGACTCACCTATCGATGTTAGGCAAAGAAAAGCATCTTTGGGACATGCCCTAAGTTAAGATCAAGATAGTCAACGCACATACGCCATTTTCCATTAGATTTTTAACAAGGCTAACGCTTGACAACCAAGTCAATACTTGGCCTCGAATAAAATTTGTTTCTAGGAGGTCTTTTACGCCTTTTTCAAGAACCGCCTTCTGGACCGCCACGCCCACGTTGTACTATGGCCCCGTCTCGGATCTATGGCGGTCGATGGCAAAGCGACTGTGGTCGAGTCCGCATTTCCGCAGCGCCCATGCAAGAGATCCGTGATTCTCCCAAGGCAAGCCTAAGTTGCTTTGCTAGGTCAGAGATCACAACATCTTCGGGACAAGCCTCGCGGGTCTTCTCGGAATCATGAGCGGATCCGTGTCCCCCTCGTCATTCACGACTTGCCCTTTGCAACCGGTGTCGAGGTCCACCGAGTCGCAACCTCGATCCTCGCGGCTGGAAGCTCGACCGCTGGTTCTGCTCTCCTTCACGGTCGGGCCCTTGGGTCGACTGTGGTTCGACCTCCGGGCCGCGTCAGGGCACCTCCGCGGGCTGATGTCCCCTGGCAGATAGTAATGGCCCTGGCCCCGGGTGTAGAACTTGAGCTTCAGATGGATGTCAAGGAACCAGTGAGTTCGCCAGTTGTTCGCCCAAATGGCGCTAGAGAGAGTGGCGCCGATCACCGTGAAGCTGACTTTGACTTGTTTGGGAAGCCGACGCCCTCGTGAAGGTGACGAGGAGCTCGACGATCCCTGGTCGTGATGTGGAGCCTGAACCTCAAGGTCGAGCCCACGCATTTACGATAAGTGAGATTCATCGAGCCGAGCGCTCGAACCGCGAGTAGATGACGCCGACCGAGCTGCCCTCCGACCAAAGATTCTGTGGATCAAGTCGCCATCCGCCTTGATGAGGAGTGGACGGATTTGTGTCTACGGGAGTTCTTCCAGTAAGGTAATCGGCCAGATTTTCCATGAATCGTTCGA
This sequence comes from Vicia sativa, assembly GCA_021764765.1. NCBI lineage: Eukaryota > Viridiplantae > Streptophyta > Magnoliopsida > Fabales > Fabaceae > Vicia > Vicia sativa. The sequence goes on along the minus strand of CM038797.1, from coordinate 65,092,200 downwards.
GCGTAGACCTCGCTGGACGGGCTTTACGATCGCCGCCGAATTTCTCTTGGCCGAAAGTTAATCGACAAATTGCGCCACGGGAGATGACCATGGCCGGTCGAGGAATTCTTCCCAAGGGTCGATGAAAATCGGCTCGAAAGTCCCCGCCTAGTCACCGAGTAGTTATCCGGTAGGGCCGAGTCCCTCAGGTCCGCCCCTGCTGGATACCGCATTTCTTCCTTCGTTTGTACCGCCTTGTCTTCCGCCTTGATCGTCTCAATCGCGCCTTGAGGGGACGCAATCTTCACCAATGGTCGTGGCTTTTGTGATACCGCGCATTTGTTTTGTCGCCAGCTCGGCAGGGGCGGGTCGCCGCCCACCCTCCATCTCTAAACTTCGCCGAGCACTCGGCTGGGGATTCGCCTGGAAGCGGCAGCAATGAGGAGTTTGGTGAGAAGGCCCAATCGACTCGCCGCGCCGTGTTTCCCGCCTGCTCGCCGCTCGTCGCAAGGCCGGACGACCCCCCCGCCTGTGCGGCCTATCTTGGTGTCGGAGTGAGCCGAGCCACGACTGGAACTCGGCGCGGTTAGGCCTTCCTTCTCGTCAGACGTGATATAAGCGCGGCTTTATCGAGGAGAGCATCAAACGGGCTCATGCCGACTGCTTGAATCAGGCCTGGAGTGAGCCCCTCTAATAGGTACCGCTCATCTCGTCGCTGGGACTTGATGGCTTCCCGGCTTTGCCAATGTACTCCGGAGACTTTCGCTGCCAATGAGGGCCTCGAGGGAGCTCGCTGGATGCGTGAGTAGGCGAAGTGCTCGTGAACCGGGCTCGAGCTCTCCACGGTAGTACGACCGGGAAGCTCTTATACCAACCATTGTTGCCTTCCCCGGTGGTCGGGAACAAACATTCGATTGGTCCTCCAACGCTGAGGTATTGAGATAGCTTTAAACCGCCGATGTGGTCGAGTGGTCGCCCACCTGTCAGATGCCGTATGGGCGCTTTCTCCATTCCCGAGGAATCGGGGCATTCATGATGCTGCTCGGACAGGGACCGCGGGTCGCCTTCGTCATCTTGGGGGGAGAGCGAATGGCGCTGAAGTTCGCGCGAGCAGGGCCGCTGACCTTTCTCGATCCGCCGGCCACCATGCCTGGGAGGCGATCGAGGTCGCTTTTGCCCTGGTTCACGCCGGGCGCGCTGGGTCCCTACACTGGGTGGCGGTTTGTCAGGAGAATCATCTCCGCCCGCGGGAGTTGGGAGATGGTCGGCGCTGGCGGCGTACCACGAGTTCGGGTCGCCGACGCCTCCGCTGTGATCGACGGAAGTTTCGAGAACGGAGACGCCTCCCCTAGTGTGAAGAGCAGGAGGTCAGGCTGATGATCGCTAAGAGAGCCTTGACTATAGGATCGCCGCGGGTGGTGCACTTCTTGAATACCGCAGTGTTCGCCGCCGACGGTGATCTCGATTCGGCCGCCCTCTCCCTGAGGATCCGTGGAGGAGGCACTGCCATCCTCGAGGATCTCCGCAAGACATGGTGTCGGTCAGCTGGCCCGATCCTCAAGAAAGGGATTTTGTCCGCCGCTTGCGTATTGGCTATGACAAAAGGAGTTTCTTGGTTTGCTTTGGTCAACTCGAAGGAAGGACGGGAAGCAAGATTCCACAGACGGCGCCACCGATCGCATTCGACTGTAGGTGTCTCGCCCAACCGCAACGGCGTCCAAAGTGAAAGAGAAGGGGGTACCGCAAGGCACCATGCCAAAGTAAGAATAAAGGCAGAGAGCAAGTGTTGAGAAAGAGTAAAGAACGACTGACCTCTCAAGTGTAGGGTATTTATACCGGGCCAAGATCCGACACAAGGTGGTCCGCCCACTAGCGGATTGCTAGGTCATACACAAGCAGGAGGCCAAGACGTGGGCTCTCCTGATTGTCGCCCGGAAATCCGTTTGCCGCGGTTCCCGGACTGCATTTGCCATGAAACCAGTCAATGTGGTCCGTTATCAGGCACGTGGCGCCAAGGATAATCGAGATCCGTTCGGCCACGCGCCTCGCATGGACGTGTCCTCAGTGAACATTCCCACCGCTCTTCAAGGCAATTAGGCTGGATTGGCTGGGTCACATGCCCTCGTGAGACGCTCCCACCGCCTGTGGGCACTGGGCTCGGGATCCGCTGGGTCGGCCACGTGCCCCGCGTGGACATTCCCAGATGCTTCCCAAGGATAATTGGGCCTAGAATCTTGTTGGGCCTAGAGCGTGGGCCAGTCCAGAACAACAATATTACAACAAATCCATATTCTTGGAGAATAACAAATCTTTGCTGTAAGAAGATCTTTGTTCATAATATTGGAAAATGTTATATGGATCAAATGCATCCAACTTCTAAAAGAGATATATGTTCCAACTATTGGAAAATATTTTTCTATACTTGCAATTTTCCATTATGAACTTTTTCAAGCTTCTTAAATTCCAAGATTTCATTATCTTGCAATCCATCCTAAAGAATGATGCATGCGAGTTAGGGTTAGGGTAAAATTTGTCTGGGGAAGACTTTTATAGTAAACTCTTATTATTTTATCCCTCGGTTATTAAGAAAGCCAATGAGATAAATCATTTAGTTTACAAATAAAAAATATAATAAAAAGATAGAGTCTTCAAATATTTTTCCCTCGGTTATTAGAAAATTTGATATATGATGTGGTTTTATTTCTAAAACATGACGCGCATTGGAATAATATAACTCGAATAGCAATGATCATACATATTCAAAATATAGTGTATCTTTTGGACTTTCAAGGAGGATTTTGAGCTATTTAAACACTACTCCTATTTTCTACGTCTAATTTCCAACTCTTTGTGTCTTCAAACCTAATTTCAAAGTCTTTTATTTTATTTAAACATGGATGAAAATCTTTTGTTCGTTATCAATGAAATGTTTGTTGAGTTCGATGATTTGAAAGACAAATGTTTTGATCTAAGGAAAAGTATTTCCAAACAAAAGTTGAATGATTACTTTGACATTAATCTCGTTAAAGATTTCTGGTTAAATGTCTCTGTTGTGCCATGTGGTCATGATGAGCCAAACCAGTCCTTGTCAATGGCTCTGATATCACCATTACTCTATTACTTATTGCTTTGACAATAAAACGTGAAGAGTTTGGTAGTCGTGTTCAACATTATAGATTCAACAATGTCTACTCAACCCGCCTTCACCGAATTTAGGCAAACTATAATTAGCTCACTAGTTCTACTACTCTACTCCAATTGCAAAAGATGATATCAACTTTTAGTGTAAAATCAATGTCCAAGAGAGAAACAACTAGAACGCTTACTTGAGATGACAAACATCTCTTGTATTTCCTTACCTACCACGTCAAAGTTAATATCCCTCTTACTATTTTTAACTTTTTAAAGGAAATGATAAGCATATCTCGGGAGAAAATGACTTTCCCCATACCATATGGAAGAGTTTTTTTTTAAACTTTTCTCTTAGTTAGAGATAGTTAAAGGAAATGTTGAAGTTGAGTGGAGGAGAAGTTTGAATATGTGGAATAATTATCGGTTGTCCTATTTTTTTTATTATCAATGAAATATTTCCTTTTCTATTATTGTCTATTCTTGTTTATTAATAAAACATATTTTGAGACTTACTAATTAAAAAAGAAAAACATGTAATCTAGAAAGACGCCAAGTGAGAAATTGTTGAAAAAAACTTTAAACGCAATAATAGGGATTCGAAGCGAGATTGTTTATAGCTATATTTCCTCGATTTCCAAAAAATCGAGAGAACAGGCTTATTGTTTTTTTATGGATAAAACATGGTGCTCACTTATACTATGTTACCTCAGTTTTTTAGAAAATCGAGGGAAAAGTTGTTTTTTTTAAAAAAAAAATAAACAATGGCACTCTAAGGGCCTATACTCTCGGTTCTTATCACACTTGAGGTGAAAGATTCGTCATAAAAAGTGTTATTTGTAGTAGTAATTTCTCTATTGCATTACTTTTATAGTTAAATTCAATATTTTGGAACCTAGAGCCTTCTATTGTTGAGTAATTGTCCGGCTAGACAAGTGCCTCTATATTATATATTAATTTAACACTATTACTACTACCACTCACCTTGATTGGGTGTTTCCTTATGGCAGAACTACATGTGTTCTTGATAGTGTCCACCTTGAGGCAGGGCAAACAAGCCTACTGCCCAGGGTCTCTAAATTACAGGGCCTCAATTTTTTATTTATTAATACTCATTTAACAAATAATATAAAGAAATAATAGAACCAACAAAATAATATGATTATTTTTGTTTAATTGTTAATTGGTAATTTCATTTATGTAATTTATTAATTTTATTTTTGTATAAATGTTAATTTTATTTATTAATTATCTTTTAACTTTTTTATTTATTTGTTCAACTTCAATGCTGCAGAATTTATCGATTCAATTTAAATCTGTGAAATTTATCTATTCAATTTCAAATTTGTGGAATTTATCAACTTTAATTTTAAGATTTTAAATTTGTTTTCATTATTACTCTATGCCTCCTAAGATTATAAAATTTAATTCTAGATGTGAGAAGCGTAAGAAACTTTGATGATATTGATTAGAATATGACATTTTTGTTGTGTTAGTTAATGTTACAATTTACATAGATGATGTTCTTTTATAAAAAAAAAAAAAAATTTTTATCGGAGTTCATTTTTTATTTATTCTCCCCGGACCTCTAAAAAGCCATAACCGAATCTTATTCCTGAGATCTCACGGTCTTCTTCTCCGGAATGCTTTTTTATGTATGTCTCTTGACTTTGATTTAAATGTCCATAAGATTAAGGATCATATCGAGTAATGGCTCATGTTCCTATTGTGTCCTATTAAACATATAATGTCGGGCCATGAGCTAACATACAGTGTCCAACTTCATTTTGTGTGTGCATACAATTCCCCATATACTATTATATTTTGTTCATTCAAGTCTAAATTTTAGGCAGGATTAAATATTTATTTATTTAGTTTAAATTTTTTTGTAAATACTTAAATTCAACATGTCAAATTAAGGTACAATGGTTATATTTTTTTCAAAAAAAGTTAAAAAAATTATATTTAAAGTGTGAGAATATTTGACTTCATTCAAAACACTGTTACATTGAGATTCTTCGTAGTTTTAAGAATTCAAAAGGACATAAGATTTCATAAGTTTAGGAAGGCAAGGAAGTAAGATTTTGCATACCTCTTACATTATTTTTTGAAATCTTATGCGTAAACATTCTTCTATAATCCTTAGCGCATCCATAAGATGATAATGAATGAAACTATAAGGTCAACTTTCATTTCATTGCTTCACACAAGTAGAAATATGGAAATCTATGTCGAAATGGTTTTTCAATATGTGTTGTGTGTGATAAGTATTTTGTATTATAGATTTGTTTCAATTTTAGATCATTGATAGCTTTTCCATAATTTTGGGCTTCTATGACGTCCCTTCAAATTAATATTGATAAATCTACAAGTATCAATTTACCGAAAAAGAAGATATGGGATATTTCTTGAAGATGTCAACAACTTAAACAAATGTGAATATGGGGTAGAGTGACAATCAACCTCTACTTGCTTTGTTTGTTCATGATAAATAAAATTTGTTGTTAAATTTGTATTGCACTTGTATTGTTATTATAAAATAAAGTTTATAGTGTTTTTGAAATTTATCTATCGTTGAAACAAGACCACACATCAAAATAATCAGAGAGTATGCTGCAAACATGGAGCGATATTTGATTAAGTGGAGGACTTGAGTAGATTCTTGTTTAAGAAGTAAGTTAGCTGGCCAAGACCTTTTCATTTGAAAAGTGGAACGTAAAAATTTACAAATTGTAGAGATATACTCTTTATAAGATCCATTAACTATGGTATCATCCACGTAACACAATTCCTTTGGAAGTTCTTTATAATTAAGGGGATAAATCATATTGACATTGTGTGAATGAAAACTCAATAAATGTCAAATAATTTCAAACATTACTTGTGGGGCCAATTTCAATCCATATAAAAAATATTGTGAATTTCTTTATTTAACCTATAAAAGTGGGGCGCACTCCGTGAAAACCCTAAAATGTCATTCACAAAATTGGAAAATTTATTTCCGGTACGCATTATTTTCTAAAATTTTGGAGTGAAACCGGAAGTATATCTCAGGTTCGTTATCGCAAATAAAAATTTGGTTCTAGACATGACAGTTTGTAGAAAAAACTAACTATATGCAATAACTTTAAAATTTACATTTGTTATTCAAATTAAAATCATGCAATTTTCAAATCGAATTAAAGCCCAAAAATATTATCCAAAATAAATTTCATAATAATAGTATTCATAATACAGATATGGTACAATACGAAATAAAAAAAACAAAGTCAAAGCACAATCAAAATAAGCTACTGCGTATGGCGGAGCCGGCCTGTCACCCTCGAGGCATTCCTTTACTGCCTCTTGTAGACCAGGGCACCTTGAGCCTCCGTCATGATGGCCTCCAAAACGTCTTTCACATCAGATCCGTCAGAAAACAACCCTCTGTCGATGTCATCCCTAGCAAGCTCCATGATACGACGACACCTAGGCAACACATCTTGGGCATGATCCCTCGTGCCTGCTCCTCCTCCAGGATCTCCTGATGAGTCGGCCTCGGCGGGTCCCCTAGAGCCTCCCGTATCAGGTATGGATGGGAAATCTTAAAGAACCACAACATATAACCGTACACCTAACTCCAGTCATCTGGAGCCACGGTACTCCTGGCCTCCTCAAGGACGAGATGACTCTCAAGATCAACAAAAATCTCATTCATCTCCCTCCTCTTCACTGTCAGAAGAGCAGATAAAACAGTATGCTGAGGAATTGTTTGAGTATACCCGAACTGACGCATCACTCATTCGGGCATATAAGAAGCATTCTTCTGAGTACCGCAGGCCAACCAACTTGTAAACAGAGACACCTCGTCAAAACCTATCATCTCGCGGTGGTCAGCGTAGGCACTGGAGTGGATGTCCTCATGCACAATCTGGTCTAAATAAACCCGATACACAAGTGTCTCCTAGTTTCCTCTGAGTGGATCATATGCATATGCACGAGGCATCTGCTCGGTATAACCCTCAGCAAATGACCATCCTGAAATTTGTGGGATGTTCTGTAGGATCCATCCCTGAAATATCAAAATTATATCAGTTAGTTTCAAAATCAAAATAATTAAAAAAGGAAGCTAAAAGAAATTTTTTATACCGTCAAAAGAGTCATGCTGCCGGTGATCTGCCTCGTCTTCCACCTAGCCACCTCCGTCAACTTGGTATACAAGTAAACCAAGAAAGCAGCGCCCCGGGTTCCACCCACTGACCTGCTCTAAATCAACAAAGAATTTGAGGTATATGACGTCAGTGTAGGTGGCACTGGTGTCCATAAAAATTTGGGTCCCAACAAGATACAAGAGGTATTAGTCTCATGGCATACCCCCTGTGAAGTGTAACCTGTTCGGGATCACCATCAGTAGCAGTAGCATGCGTAATCTCCTGATCAAAAACAATCTTCAACCAACTATATCTCACGTGGTTGCCACGTGTCTTATTAACCTCCTACAGGGCCTCTTCCACGGTAACCCCCAACCTATCAACCAATATCTCAATCGCCTCGTGTTTCTCCAATTCTCATGATCTAGAAACTGCCCTCTGATCGGCAGGTGAAGTAGACAAGCGACGTCATCGAGTGTGATCGTCATCTCTCTGTGTGGTAGATAAAATGAATAAATGTCACCCATAAATGTAATTTTTGTACCTCCTCATCCCATAAATGTCTGGCCACATAGGTGGAATAAAGCGCGAGCACATATAATTCAGAAGGCCCCCTTCCAAAGACCTGAGGGACCTCTGGTGCCGTCAGTGCCGCCTATGCAGCCGGTGTCGCCTATACCGCTGGTGCCTCTAGTCCCACCGGAACCTCAGGTGGACCTGGTACTAGTACTTGATGTACTAGGGGTGTAGGATCAGGTCTCACCTCAGATGGCCCCCTTGTGTAGCAGATGTGGATCCTGTCTCAAAAATATGTGGTGGTGATGATGTGTTTGTGGTACAGCGGAGGCTGGGAGGGATGGACGGGAGACTTCTGTCTGCTACGGGAGGAAGAAGTAGAAGGTGTAGAATCGAAAGGAGCAGAATGGGCCCCGAACATAGCCTGTCCGGATGTTGACGGAGCCTGTGTGGCCTGAGTCCTCGGAGGCCGTATGGCCTGACTCCTCTCTCACCAAAAGAAGCATGTTGTGTAACTCGACCATGCCTCAAACCTGAATCTCGCTCAGACATATCTCTTGTAGAAGCTAGAACGAAATATTAGCATATGACTCACAGAGGAAAAAATGAAAAAAAATTATGCAGACATATACCAGAAATTTCTTTCCGGTTTTGTTCATCACATGAAACCGAAAATAAACTTTCAATTTTCTCTGCAAAACAGAACAACGGTCATCCCCACCCGAAAATCCCAAATGCCTCAAAATAAACATATTGGTCGTCAAAAATAGTTTACAAATTGTATTATAATGACTCCTAATGATGTAAACTACAAAACACAACACATTTAAAGCCATATTTCACTAATTTCAATCGATTTTACATAAACTCTAAAAATGTGTAAATCACTTACTTGATTGATTGAGAGTTGGTTGTTGCTTGATTGATTCCTTTACTTGTTGTATTTAAGCAATGCTAGATGATTTGTGTTGATTGTTTGAGAGAAAAAATGATTTTGGTGAGAAGGGTTGAAAGGGTTTTGAGAGAGTTTGAGAGAGTTTGTTTTTTAAGATTTTGCTGTTATGAGGAGGGGAAAGGTTCTGGTGCGATTAAGTGCATCCAGATACCGAAAATATATTTCACGTAACATATCGTAAGTAAATTTCCAGTTTGCACCCAACCTGAATTGCATTGTATAGGGTTCTAACCGAAAATTTATTTCCGATTTCCCGGGGGCAAAAATGGAATTTCACAGGAGTGGGTAAGAAGTGTTCGCGTTAAAAGGTGACGCGCTAGAGGATTTGAACGTGAATTCAAATTCTCTGGCTCGAAACGATTTTCTCTTTTGATTTGTTTATAAAGATGCCGCGAGCATCAAGCTTTATTATTTTCAACACAAGAAAGATGATTTAATGATTATGAAAAAGGGGAAAGCTGTAATACCCTCAATTGATATTGATATGCGTAACGACTAGTGTAAACTAGACGCAACGCATTGGGGAGATTCTGAGTAAGGGGGATTGTTATATAAAGGGAATAGATGGAGCACCCTAAATATATATAGTTATCTATAGCTTTATATATGAATATATTTGATATGTTTGTGTGTTTTAATTGCTATATCTATGATTGGGAAAGTTTCTCCTTTGGGATTTTAAGAAGGACAGATTATGAAGGATTCTAGGTTTGTTATTATTGTGCTCGCAAAGATCTGTGGATCTTCTGCATACATATCCCCTAGTGGGAATCAGAGCATTTGTAGCTCGGATCTACAGGGATCTATGGTTTGTTTGGTCTGAGGGAGAAAGAAATTTGCTCGGCAAGGATGAGACCTTGTGCCTACGTATTCTCAAAGGGATGTTGAGAAAGTCAAAGCAATCGTAGTTCCCACTTATGCTAGTGGAAAGCAACGGGATGTTAGTAAGAGATAGACAAATGTCATCTTAATGAAAAATGTATCTAATCTATTTCATCACATACATTTTTGAAAAGTTTGTTTGATAAAAATCTTTCATCGTAAGTTATAGGTGTTTTGCTTGAGTGTACAAGCGTTACCACTTACATGTTTAAGAAAGATGTTTGAAAAAGATTGAATCTTTTAACTGTAAGCATTGGGTGTTTTGCTTGAGTGTACAAGCGTTACCACTTACAATTAAGAGATGTTTTCGTTTGAAAAGAGTTTGAAAAGTTTGAAAAAAAAGTTTTGACTGTATGTGATGTGATAGATGAGATACTTCTTCCATAGAGATGATAGATGTCTAAATCTCAAGGAGAAATTGATTGGATTAAAGGGATGCTTTTAAGAAGCCCATGGGTCCTTGTATTGTAAGCCCAAGAGGAGGCATTCCGAGGGTCATCGAGGGTCATCGAGGGTCCTTGTACGAAGCTCAAGAGGAAGCTATAGGGTATGGCTAGCTTTGTGTTAAAAGGGATTTCACCGGGAAACCATCCTTTTGGAATTTAGAGAAATTTCACCGAGAAATTATACTCTCATGGTTCTATCCTAACGCGGGTGATTCTTTGTATTGGAAGCCCAATAGGAGGCTGTTAAGAGATTTCCTGTCTCTTTCATTGTATGATGCCCAAGAGAAGGCTAAACTCAATGAGGAGTTCTTTTGAACGAAGCCCAAGAGGAGGCTGACTCAACAGGGGAGTGTTGTCTTATATGAAGCCTAAGCGGAGGCTAAACTCAGATGAATGAGTTTCTTTGTACAAATCCCAAGAGAAGGCTAAACTCTGTGGGGAGAGTTATCTTGTATGAAGCCCAAGCGGAGGCTAAATTCATGCTGTGGATGAATTATCTTGTATAAAGCCCAAGCGGAGGCTACAATTGTGGGGAACCTATTGGTTAGACTAATTGTTATGTTATAATTAGACAGTTGCATAAACAAGTGTGTGTGTGTGATATGTATTCACAGGAGTTTTTGAAGGAAATATAAACAATGCATGATGTTTATTTATAAAATTTTATGAAGTAAATATAAATAAGTGTCTGTGAAACGAACGTTTAAAACGAGCGTAACTTGATTATTTACAAGTTTGAACTGTGTACAAGGAAGTGAATATGTACACAAACGAGTATTTATGTACAGAGAAATATGGATGTACATAGGGGTGTTGGGACTTACACCATAAGGGAGGCCCATTGGTTTGAAAGCAGTTTCACAGGGAATAATGCTCCTTTCAATACCAATGGTATTCAGTGTATATGTATAGACGAAACAGAAACGAACGATCAAAGTTTATCTGTAAAAGGTATCTGTATTATGTACAGATAAAAGTTTGTATGAAAAGAAATTGATATGTACAAGGAAAAAGTATGTATGTACATAAAAGAATGTTGATTTGTGTATACACAAGTGAAATAAAAACAAACGATCAAGTTTGTCTATACTGAGTATAAAAAGTATCCGTGTTATGTATGTATGAAAATTTGTATGTGTTTGGAAATGATTTGATATGTACAAAGAAATATTATGTACACAAAAGAATGTTATGGGACTTACACCGTGAGGGAGGCCCATTGGTTTAAAAGAAGTTTCACCGGGAATAATTCTTCTTCTAGAACCAATGGATTCGGTGTATATAAACAAACGAATGAAAACAAACGAAAGAAATTTGTTTATGTTTGAATATTAACAATGATGATTTGAGTATGTACGAGAAAAATTGAATATGTACATAAAAGGATTGGGACTTACACCGTAAGGGAGGCCCATGATCGATTGAGAAATTCGAGCGAAAACGAATTTGATTTTATCGTTTAAATCGGATCGATCATGGTAAAAGATGCAAGTTTGATGGAAAAGTTTTGAAAAATGATTTTGAAAGTATTTTGAAATGTGAAGTTGATTTATGAGAAGTTTTGAAAAGAATCGGAAGTTGAAAACTTGAAAAATTCACCTTTAAAAGGTGTTTTGAAAAGTGCTCAGAACGTCGTTTTCGGCTCGATTAAAATATAATCAGATGAAAGTTTTTTCTGAAAATTTTTGCACAATCATAAAATAGATACATTTATTGACAAGTGTATAAAAAATCACCTCAAAATGAGGAGTTTTGATTGGTTAAAAAAATGTGAAAGTTTTGTAAAAAACATGAAAAAATATGAAAGTTTTGAAAAAGAATGGTTTTGAGAAGGATTGAACTCATGACCATTGGGTGGCTACGTGGCAGAAAAACTTAAGGGCGAGCTAGCAACCACTGGGACAAACGTGTTTTAGTGTTTATGAATCCAGAGCACGTGTTAATAAAACATTGGAGATTTTGAATTTAAATTTCAAGAACACGCGCGAAGTGTTCATCTTCTTCCCCGATCTTCAATCCAACCTAGATCCTTCGTTTGTTGATGAAATTCAAAGATATAAACATGAAACTTGCTCGTTTCAAGCCCAGGAATATGATACCACTCTTTAATTTCATTTATTTTAAGCCCATAATGATTTAATTTTTGAAGAACACTATGAACCCTAAACTGAAAATTTCAAATTAAATGATGCATAGTTGATGATTCTTTGATTTTTTTGAGGGCTTATGATCGTGATGAGTGCAGAAAAAGATTGGCCAAGAGTTTTTGCATTTCAATTTAAAGAATATTGATATCCCAGTTCATGTTCATACCTGTGCAAGTGGGGATCGAATTCAGTGCAAGAGTGTTTCCAGAACTTGTTTCTTGATTGCTACAGCATCATCGGCTCATATGGAAGCTAAATGGATGGTCTGCTTGCTTCGAGCTTGCTTGAATCGAGCTACACAAGTCAACCTGCACAGACTCAAAATGGAAACTGGAAATCGTGTCTTGAGTTGTTACAGATGGTTGTTAAGGATTTGAATCATGTATATGAGGTACATGGAAGGTGTTAGGATGATTAGAACACAACTTGTTCCATTAAAACCATGAATTCGAATGCTTATGGCAGTTTTGGAAGTTTGAAAAAATGAAAAGTGATTTCTGATTTTTACTTGTTTTCAGTTTGATTTTAAGTTGTAAACAAGTTTGATAGTGATATTAGAGCATGTTTGACACCAAAGATTTTATGTTCATTCACAATTATTCAAAATTGCATGATCTCTCCACTTTGAACTATGTTTTGAGAAATTGGAGAAAGTGGAAGGAAAGTATGTCTTGGCATTACTTTGGTGTAGTTTTGAACTTGAAATCATGATCTATTTATGAGGCCAATGGTTCTGAAAATGTTAGGCAAGAGTACATGGCTTTTGGTAAATCAAGGATGCCTTAAAGGGTAAGAAAGACTTTTCAAAAGAAAAAGGAAGTTTACTCTTTTTACCATGTGTGAAAACTCTTCAATTTGATCCTATCCCATCTCAATTATATCTAGCTGATATTTATCAGCTCAATGATCCATTTGGCAAGGTTGTATTGCTTCTAGATGAAGAAATCTCAAAAATGACCTATAATTTGAAGTTTTGACTTTTGAAAATTAAGTTCATGGAGCCTTATGTTTCAATTTCAAAAGTATAGCTAGACTCCATGGATTTGTGAGTTCTTGGACATTTTGGAAAGCTTGTTTCACAAGCTACAACTTTCGTGTTTTGAGTTTTTTCCAATTCAAAATAGAACTAGGTGAAAAAATGGCATGAAGTTTGGAAAAAATAAGAAATTTCAACACTTAGAAATTTTTCTAAGTCTTGAAACTTTTGACTTTTTGTTGACTTTTTCAAATTCTTTGATTTTCTATGATCATGATGGATCATTTGAAGTATTTTGATGATTGAAAAAGTTTTGTTTTGAAAATTTTACCCAAAAGTCAAAGTTTGACTTTTCTGTGCAGATGAATTTTCATCAGATGTTTTTGAAATTGACTGATGAAGTCTGTGAACTTCTGTGATGTTTTGAATCCAGAAATTAGGTCAATATGTTGTATCTAAGATATAATGACAAATCTCTATCCAAAAAAGTCATTTCTTGCTCAAAAAGTCAGAGAATACTCATGCTCGATCAAAACCCTAATTGGTCGATCCTCGATTGATCTGTGAGAAAAAATGGATATCTGATGATCAGAGGTTGATGATTTGATCAAGATAGATCAAATGAGGTGAGAAAAACTCAAACCCTAATTGGTTGCCTCTTGAATCAGATGAAAATCTGATGAAACCCTAATTTTGACCTGTGAATGCTACACCCGATTAATGTTGTCTGAACTGTTAGTGATGCAATGATGCAAATGTAGGGTGGTATATTAGGTCAAAAATTGGGGTATGACAGATGCCCCTATTTAAGTTTCTTTAACCTGAGAGATGAAGAGGAATATCTTCGTTTTGATAGGTGTAAAGAGACTTAAATATCAGAATACGCAAATTTTGGACCTAAGATACCAAAAGATGCGGATGATTGAAAAAAAAAAAGTTCCACCCAGAGAAATATCAAAGAAATGACATGGTGGGGGAAATTTGTGGATACGTCCCTGCTGGGGAAAGAAAGATTCACAAAACATGTGAATATTCGTTTTTTGGAAAACAAAGAGATTACCTTCTGTCAGCCTCGTGACAATGTTTAAGGTAAGTGAAAAATGATATTACCAATTATCAGCCTTGTGATAGTTCATGGTAATGAATTCTGAAGATGTTACCAATTATCAGCGAAGTGATAACTATAACAAGGTAAATCTTGAGAAAAAATTTGTTGTGTATTCAGCTTTGTGAACAATAGACAAATGAAAGAAACAGATTTCAAATGGGCTTTAAAGATATTACCAATTATCAAGAAAGTGATAACTATAACAAGGCAAATCTTTAGAAAATTGTCAGATATTCACTTTGTGAATAATGTGTGTAAGAAATGTAACTTCAATGAGTTTCTATTTTCTTGGATAAAATCTTGCCGAGGATCTCTTTGAAAAGATGCGGCATTTTGATTGGAAGTCATGTGTTTTCTTTTGACGGAAAAGCAATCTGAAATTTCTCATACCATGATTTTGACCGTTGAGAAGACAAACTTTATGACAATTTTATGAATGAAGAGAAAGATAAGCGGCTCAGACGATGAGGCTATTGCTTATTGTTTTGTTGATTATAGACAGGGTTCTATCCAGGAATGAACTGGAAAGAAAAAGTCAATCAAGGCATTATTCCCGATGAGGGATGATCTCAGCTGGGGAATATGGTAGAGAGAAGAAAATGTATTTCTCTGCTTGGGGTTACTCTGCCGGGGAAAAGGAAAATGTATCTTTTTCGTTTGGAGATACTCTATTGGGGATAGACTTGTACTTACATGAGTAAGCGTGATTTATACCAGTGATATGGAAGCAAACATTTCAAGGAATGCAAAAATGCACGAATGATGCTATTATGTATTAATGTCATGAATGTTATATGCATGCTAACAATACTTGACAAAGACACTAAAGAGATATTTGGGAAAAGGACCACGTCACATTTCGAACAAATATTCAGTGAAAATTGCAAAGAATCGCGACGCTCATCGATGAAGAATTTGAGTTGCATACTTTAAACTTTCAGAAAGGCACTTCATTGGCAACTTGGTGGGG
This sequence comes from Vicia sativa, assembly GCA_021764765.1. Lineage (NCBI taxonomy): Eukaryota > Viridiplantae > Streptophyta > Magnoliopsida > Fabales > Fabaceae > Vicia > Vicia sativa. Next base: position 65,076,962 of record CM038797.1, on the reverse strand, counting down.
ATTCTTTTGGGATAAGAATACCGTCTTCGATGATTTCACGAGGATAAGACTTCAGAGGGCTTTTATCCTTCGGAGATTGAAACACTTACGGAGAAAACTGTTGAAGTTCATTCTGTGTTCATAGTTCAAAGGAAATTTTTTGCTTTTGTTTCAAAATTTTGGAGTAAAAATTCATTTAAAACATTTTAGTTTCAAAAAGTGATTTTCACAATAAAAGCGTTATTTTGCAAAACAGAATAAAGTAGGAATTGCAAACAAAAGGTACAAGGCTCAAATTTTATTGAATAGAATGGTAATCAGCCAAAGGCGTGATTCCATGGACTATTTACAAGAGTTGGAAATGATAATTTATTGGGAAAAGGCTACATTGAAAGCAAATAACCGCTATTATCCCTAACAACTTTGAATCCCAACTGTGCTTGTCGCTTCAGAAAAGTTAATTGAAGATCCGTTGATGGAAAATTCTTCAGAGTGACGAAGTACGGACTGTTTGCAGTTACTTTGTCATTTTTTGTGTATCCTTGTTTTTGCCTAGATTGCCTTTTCAGGTTTTCAATCCATCATGATAATTTCGCTTATTGTCTCTAATTTTGCTCGGATCGCTTTTCGTGTTTTCAATCCACCGAGACGCTATTTTGTCTAAGCCGCCTTTTGGGTTTTCGACTTACCGAAATGTTTTTTTTTTTTTTAGACAAAGTATTTTTGATCACACAAGATTCACAGGATGCGGGAGTTCATCACCGTCCATGGTTGTGAGAGTCATAGCACCGCCAGAAAAGCTTCTTTTGACGATGTATGGGCCTTCGTAATTAGGAGTCCATTTGCCCCTAGAATGTGGTTGAAAAGATAGAATCTTTTTAAGCACAAGGTCACCTTCTCGAAATTCACGAGGTCGGACCTTTTTGTCGAAAGCTTTCTTCATTCTTCTTTGATACAGTTGTCCATGACACAGAGCGGTCAGGCGCTTTTCTTCGATCAAGTTTAGCTGGTCGTATCTGCTTTGACACCATTCAGCCTCAGAAAGCTTAGTTTCCATGAGAACTCTCATTGATGGGATCTCAACTTCTACGGGGAGCACTGCTTCCATGCCGTATACTATAGAAAAGGGAGTTTCTGAAGTGCGATCAAGCACGATACCCATGCGAGCAAATGGCGATTGCGCCGCCTTTGTAGGTGATGACCATTTTCTGGACGATCTTTTTGATGTTCTTGTTGGTTGCTTCAACGGCGCCGTTCATTTTTGGCCGGTAAGGAGATGAGTTATGATGCTCGATCTTGAATTCCTCACACAGTTCCTTCATCATTTTGTTGTTCAAGTTTGATCCATTGTCTGTAATGATCTTGCTTGGAACTCCATATCGGCAAATGAGGTTGTTCTTGATGAACCTCACAACCACTTTTCTTGTGACGTTGGCGTAAGATGCTGCTTCGACCCATTTGGTGAAGTAATCAATAGCCACCAGAATCGAAGCGATGTCCGCTGGACGCTTTTGGTTCAATCATTCCAATCATGTCAATGCCCCACATGGAGAAAGGCCACGGAGAGGAGAGAACGTTGAGTAGAGTCGGAGGCACATGGATCTTATCTGCATAGATCTGGCACTTGTGACATCTTTTGACGTGCTTATAGCAATCAGATTCCATTGTTATCCAATAGTATCCTGCTCTCAAGATTTTTCTGGACATTGCATGCCCATTTGAATGAGTTCCAAAGGACCCTTCATGCACTTCATGGATGATCGGTTCGCTATTGTCCGTCGACGATCCGAGCGTAACCATGTCGAAGTTTCTTTTGTATAGCACATCTTCATTGAGGAAGAAGTTTCGAGAGAGCCTTCTTAGAGTTTTCTTATCCTTGTACGATGTCCCGAGTGGGTACTCTCGTGTTTGAAGGAAACGTTTGATATCGTGGAACCACGGTTTATCATCGAAGACTGCTTCAGTTGCAAATACATATGCAGGTCTTTCAAGGCGTCTGATACGGATTCTGGGCATATCATTCCAATCGTTGAATTTGAACATGGAAGATAGAGTAGCCAAGGCGTCTGCCATTCGGTTCTGATCTCGAGGGATATGATGCAGTTCAACTTTGTTGAAGAAAGTCAACAATCGCCTTGCATAATCTCTGTAAGGAATTATACCAAGATGATGAGTTTCATACTTGTCTTTGATTTGATTGATCACAAGGGCTGAATCTCCATATATGTCAAGGATCTTGATCCTCAAGTCGATGGCTTCTTCGATACCCATGATGCATGCTTCGTATTCTACGATGTTGTTGGTGCAATCGAATAGCAATCTGGCGGAAAACGGGATATGAGAACCCTCGGGAGTGATGATGACTGCCCCAATTCCATTGCCAAAACATTTATCGCTCCATCAAAGACTAAACCCCATCCGGATTCGGATCCGGTCCTTCTCTCGTAGCGGTTCGTCGCAATCTTTCATCTTTAAGTACATAACATCCTCGTCTGGGAAGTCAAACTTGAGAGATTGGTATTCGTTGAGCGGCTGATAAGCCAAGTGATTGGCGAGAATGCTTCCTTTGACCGCTTTTGAGCGCCATCGATGTCATATTCGATAACAAGATCGCCATCAAGCGATTCTCCTTAAGTGCTTTTCAAAGACGATTGATCGGATCCATTTTGGAGATTAACCAAGTCGTGATTGATCATGTATCGCGGAGACGCTTCAAACCCACACCAAAGCACAACAGTTTTTCGAGCATGGAGTAACGAGTTTCACAACCGTGAACTTTTACTCAAGTAGTAAATGGCATGCTCCTTCACCGGTGTCATCTTGTTGTCCAAGTACGCAACCCATGGACTCTTCTAGTACGGTAAGGTACATGATTAGCGGTCTTCCTTCGATCGAGGGATCAGATTGGTGGTTCTCGGCGTGTATTCCTTGATATCGCAAACGCTTTTTGGAAATCGCTGTCCACACAACCTTTGATCTTTAGAAGCTTGAATATCGCCCAGTAGCAACTATCCGAGAGATAACTGGAGATGTAATTCAATCGCCCAAGAAATCCTCTTACTTTCTTTTCCGTATGTGGCGAGGCATTTCTTGAATAGCCTTGACTTTGTCGTGGTCAACTTCAATTCCTTTTGACCGACGATGAAACCTAGGAGTTTTCCGATCTTACCCCAAAGGTGCATTTGTTAGATTCGACGGAGCTGAAATTTCCTTAGCCGCTGAAACAACTTCAAAAGATAGTTTATATGCTCCTCTTCGTCGACTTTGCTATCATGTCGCCCACGAGACTTCGATCTCTTTGTGCATCATGTCATGAAAGAGAGTAGTCATTGCCTTTGGTAAGTCATACCGCATTCTTTAATCCAAACGACATTACTTTGTAGAAAAAGGTGCCCCATGGCGTGATGAAGGATGTCTTCCATATCTTCGGAGCCATTCGGATCTAATTATAACCGAGAAACCGTCCATGAAGGAAAAGACGTTAAATTTTGGTGCTATCCACCAAAGATGTCGATATGCAGTGGGAAATCGCTTTGACTTGCTTTGTTCAGATCCCGTAGTCAACACATATTCGACCTTTCCATCTTTCTTGAGACAGCACTATGTTGGCTAGCCATCGAGGATACTCGTATAACGAGGAAACCAAATACCAAGTGCTTTTGAACTTCCTTCTTGATTTTGTCACCATTTCAGGTAAACTCTTCTCGCTTTTGTTTAATCAAGGACACTGTTTTAACGGTGATGCTCCACGATGCTGGTATCTAAACCTGGCATGTCTTGGTAAGACCAAGCGAACACATCAACATACTCTTTGAGGAGATTTATCATTTTGCCCTTGACAGTGCTGTCGAGTGAAGCTCCGATATTTACTTCTTTTCTATCTTCCTCAGAACCCAAATTGATTGCTTCCAGAGGTTCTTTGTGAGGCTGAATGATCCTTTCTTCGTGCCTTAGCAGTCTAGAAATTTCATCTGGGATCTCTTCTTCAACTTCTTCCTCGGCGACTTCACAGGGGATTTCAAAGTTGGGAGAGAGCATAGAGTTATTTCTTTCAATGGATTTGTCCATCTGTTAATCTGCATTTTTGATTTATGTTTGATTATAAAATTATTTTTTGTGAAAGTGTATGCAGATTAATAATTTTTTTTTTGATTGATTCCTTTTTTACTGTGTTTTTTAGGATTATCATTTCCAGAAAAGGGTAAAAATGAAAATAAACACAAAGTGTGGAATCAAAACAACGCATTTTATTTATGATTCACAATATGAACAAGGCCCTAAAATACAAACTCATTTGTCTTGGGCAAGACAAAGAGAAATTATTTAAAAGCTAAGCCCTATAAAACATCTCTTCGCTTTGGGCGAGGCGAGAGTTCAAAACAAAAAGCAAAGATAAACTACTTAGAGCTATGAACGTTAGTTCAGACTTCAACAGGTTTCCAGTAGTGACGAACTCCTTGGAAATCGAGGTACTCAGGTAATTTTCCGCTTGGTTTAACCCTTTAGTAGACTTTGGTTGCTGGTTGAGCAAGCTTTGAAGATTCTGGACGATGGCCCTTGCCTTTTGTGCTGCTAAAGCGATCTTCTTGATTAACAGATCGAGAAGTATGAGATATAGCATTTGTACTTCCTGTTGATCTTTATGCTGAATACTGGGGGTGTACCTTCCAGTCTTCTGAGTGAAGAGACTCGTTGCCGGCGACACTTTCTAAATCGTATCCCGAGTCGCACTCTTGATCTTCAGTGATCATGTTGATGTAGTGATAACCAGGATCTAGTTTAGTGAATTCCAAAGCAGTAGATCTTCATTGGGGATCTCGATTTGTCGATTGTGAGAAGACATATATTCCTCTTCTGATTGACTAGGGTACTCAAAAGAATCGCCCCATCCAGTGGGCTGGATATCTTCGATCCTGATTTTTGAGCTTTCTGGCGCAGAGTATTTCACCATGTAGTCGAATTTGTCACTTGGTTCTCCCAAGGTATCCCACACTTCAAGGATGTGGATTCTCGGACTTTGTGGACATGTCTTTGAATTGATCACATGCTGCATAATTCTTCCGACATATATTCGTGGTCGCTTAAATAAGTGCTCCACTCTTCAGATTCGGAGGGATCGTCTTCATCATCTTCAATGGTTACAACGCTAACTTCTTGGAGAACAGGGTTTAAGAAACCCCCACTGTTGAATACCTCTTTGATTGGACGAAAGACTTCATCCTTTTGTTTGTCTTTGGAGAATACGGGTGTGAACCCGAGTCCGCTTTCGCTTCTCTTGATGATTTGATTACTTGTCCTCAACCTTCGTTGCCATCTTTCACAATCTGTGCCGCTTCTTTATATGAAGAGATAAATGATCTGTTTTTGTTGGTAGATTCATCTTCTAACGGGCGCTCGAGGAGATGTGTTCCTTCAATGTCATTAGTCGTGATGAAAGAGAAACGGACAAATGACTTACAAGTAAAGCTTGTTCACCGATGGTCACCAACTTTCCATTTATCGTGAATTTTAATTTTGATGGAGAGTAAGTTACTGCTCCTACTCGTGGATCCAAGGTCTTCCTAGTAGACAATCAGTAAGTACGGTACGCCCATGACCGAAGGTAATTTGAAAGTGTAGGGCCAATTGTCATCGGAGATCAACTTCCCAATAACCGACTTTCTTGATCCATCGAAAGCTCTTACTATTATATCATTGAACTTCATTGGCGCCCTTTGTAAGCCAAACGAGCGAGTGTCGCCTTCGGCATTACGCTCAAAGATGAACTCCGTATCTACCAATACATTGGACAGAATCGATTGGCAAATCATCGAGATGTGCAAGGCCAAGTTGTGATCTTTCCTTCTTCCGAAGTTCCTCGTCAAGCTTAGATTATGCAAGTCGTTATGTTGGCGACAATACCTCTAAACCGGTCCGTAGTCACATCATGGTCTACGATGCTTGGTCTAGTACCCTCATTAAAGCTTCTCGTGAGCTTCGAGTTGAGGAGTAAAGATGATTGAAATCTTGGAAGGAGTCTCATCATTGATCCACGACTCGATATTCGCTCTTTTGATTAACTTCAGATCTCATCAAAGTTCCGCGCTGACGTTGGCTCTATCGAGGACCAACATTTGTGCTTGGGTTATCAACGGAATCGCTGCAGGATTCTCAAGATATGTTAACCGGGTTCGCCTAACAATGAACGGCACCGGTCTTGGTGGTAACGGAGCGTGTACTCATCCACTTCGTGTTACTCGTCCGATTTCTGTTATATTGACATTAGCTGGAAGAGTAGGCATGGGTTTCTCCTTCCCATCCTCTATCAGGGTTGCATTGTATTGGTAAGGAATTGCTTTGGTAGAAATGTATGGAACAGGACCGGGTAAGCAAATCACCAAAGGAGACTCTGGGGTGCTGGAACCATTGTATTCAATCTCCACATGCTTGGGTTTGTTGAAATAACGTTTACTTTGGGGTTTTCCGAGTTGATATCTGAGACTAAAAGCTCATGCGGAAAATGCCCCATCAGATTTACGCCATGATCATCTCTGCTTCAGAACTTGTAGATCACCGATATCTAACAAATGCTGGATATCTGCTTTTATGGTGGAACATCCTTGAATATCTTTGGAGCAGATATGGCAAACTGCGTAATCGTGCTTAGTGAAGGTGCTCATTGTATTGTATGTTTCATGGAGATGCACCAAGTTTCCTCCGATTAAGTTTACGCTTGACAAGGTGCTCGTCTCAGATTTCAAGATCAAACCATCGAGTGTCCATCGGACTGGAAGCGGATTGGCTTGCACGCTCGGACTTGTATTTCGAAGGAAAGAAGATTAGATCTCACTAATCTCTCGTATCGCTTTAATGCTATGCAATGCTCAAGGTCATGGCCGGTGCCCTTGGTGAAAAGGGCAAGATACGCCTGCTTTGTACCACCATGGTAATTTTTCGGAACCGTAGGTGACCTTGTCTGACGATTATTTTCTATTAGCGCAGGTAAAGTTCTCGTATGTCATCGATTGGGTCGAATTGTAACCCGAGGCGACGGTTTTGATTGTCGAATCATGAGCCTATGACGAGGTTGAGTTTGTTGATTTTGTTGGAATCATGGAGCAATTCCTATGTTTGATTTGTGTTGACGGCGGCGCCATGGCGCCACCGCCGTTGTTGAATGACATTTTGCGTGGTTTCCTCGGGAGACCATTCCTATGTCATGTTCCTTTTCCTTGGGAACGGTTCCTACCTTCCTAGTTCCACTAGAAGATCCCGCCTTGGTTAGGCGTCCGGCTCAACTCCTCTTCTAATCGCATTCCCATGCTTACCATCTCTGTGAAATCTCCGGGAGCTCTAGCGATCATTCGTTCATAGTAGAATGAGCCTAGAGTATTCAAGAATACCTTAGTCATCTCCTTCTCTTCCAATGGTGGGTTGACTTGGGCAACAATTTCCCTCCATCGTTGCGCATATTCCTTGAATGTCTCTCTTTCTTTCTGAGACATGGAGCGGAGTTGATCCCTATCAGGAGCCATATCCAAGTTGAACTTATATTGCTGTACAAAGGCTTCACCTAAGTCATTGAATCTTTGGATATTCGTGCTGTCTAAACCCATGTACCACTTCAGTGCGGCACCGGTGAGACTGTCTTGGAAATAATGGATTAACAACTGATGATCCTCGTTGTATGTAGACATTTTCCTGGCATACATCGTGAGATGACTTTGTGGACAAGAGTTCCCTTTATACTTTTCAAAATCAGGGACTAAGCAAAGATCCTGGGCGTTTTTCCCAAACAATTCTTTCCCTCGAATCGTTTTTATCTCAAACTGCATTTTGAGAAGTTGTTCCTGGAGATTCTCCATCGAGCCACGTGGATTTGAGTTACTGCCTGGAGTATGGTGAACTTCTTCGTCTATAGCAGCGTGTACTACGGAAGCTGAGTTCGTCATGATCGGTTGAGAAACCGGGCATTGTTACTTGTGGAAGAGTTACTCCACGTTGCGGAGTAAATGTAGAGTTTTGCTGCAAAGTAGGTATTTCAAGCGAGGTTGTTTGAGAAGTCGGTTGGCGAATTCCGATTCCAAAGTTGAAAGGCATGCCCCATGGATAGCCTTCTGGCATACTGAAGAGCGAGCTACTAGCTGCGACAGTTGAAACTGGAGTAGTAGTATTCTCTGAAATTGCTGGTTGATTTTGACTGCTCGATGCTGCTTGTTGACTTTGCGCTGTGGCCAATGAGTTGACCAAAGATGTGAGTCTCTCCACTTCTTCTTGCAATGTAGTTACTGTACTACGAAGTTCAGCATTCTCTTGTTCAAAATTCTCCATTACTTTTCTTCTTTTTGATCTAGTATCGTACGTTCGAGTTGGCTGTGGACGCAGTCGAGAAACTCTAAGACGCGACAGCTTGACGATCTTTTCCTATCTGTGCAAACTGTTTAAGCTGTTCAAGTTGTTCAAGCTGTGCAAGCATGAAACTGTGAAAGTATCAGACTCTAGACAATAGACTTAAATGCAAAGTATGATGCATGAATATGATTGTTAAAGAAAGATTTCCAAAGAATTTATGTTAAAAGAGATATTTCTGGCAAATATTTGGATGGAAAACACGAATTTTATTGATTATTGAAAGAAGATTACAACAATTGTTTTTTGTTGGAGCATTGCTCACACAAATGATAAAATAAATGATAAAAATACAAACTAAATTGAACTAATTAAATGTCTCCGTCGGATGAAGATCCAAAGGCTTGATGCAGCTTCAACTTCAGGATTTCCTTCCCATAGTGAGCTTTTAGTTCAGATTTCTCGGCTTTTAGTTTGTTGATGACTCTCTTCCACTCGTTGGGAGCGGGATCGCTGGTTGTCATCTCCTCAAGCTTTCTTTTCCTTTCTTTGACGTATCTCTGAATTGCGTTATCCTTTTGGCGAATCTTCTCATCTTTCTCCATGAGCCATTCATCCTGGAAGTAAAGCGTCTTTTCATGATCTTTGACTTGCTTCTTGAGCTTTTCATTCTCAAGATTAGTCTTAAGGAATTTGTTTTCCAAAGCCTCTTTCTCAAACCTTATCTTGGTCAAGGCTTCTTGGTATTCTCCCACAGCTTCGACGGGAAAATTTGTCGATTTGGAAGCGATCGAGAACATTGGATCCTCATAAGCGTAAGGCATTCGGAAATTCCTTCGCTCTTTTCTTTACCCAAGAAGTGTAGGTTTCCACGGCTACACAATTCTTTGCCTTCCCTTTTTCTTTCCTTCGGATGTGATGCCAAGCTTTGATCATCCTAGCTTTCAATCCTTGAGAATCCTCTCCTTCGTGGTAGAAGTAGCTTTCTAATGTAAATCCAAGAGGTTTACTAGAGTTTGCGTATCCGAGTTGACGTCTCGCCAGGAATGGGTTGTAGTTGATTCCTCCTTTTGTACCGATGAGAGGTACGTTGGCAAATTCTCCACAGCTCTCAATGATTTCCATCTCATTGTCTGCCAAGGTATACCAATGGATATCGTCTTTTGTAAGAGACATGAGTCTTCTTGACCAATACCACTCGTCTTTGTTCTCGCGGAAGATAGGAGATTTAGGCAAGTGTGAGGTAATCCATTTGAAAAACAGAGGTACACAACACACGATAGTTCCGTCTCCTTGACGATTCCTATGATGAATAGAGACGTACGTGTCACCAAGCAGAGTGGGAACGGGATTTCCAATCAGAAAGATCCTTATGGCGTTGATATCAACGGAATTTGGGACGTTGGGAAACAACACCAATCCATAGAGGAGTAAAGCTAAAATAGCTTCAAAGGCTACCATACTACCGGCTTCAGAGAATTTAAGAGCCTTCTCCATTAGGAACTTTGAAGTTAGTCCTTAGAGTTTTCCTCTGGTAGTTAGGTTTTTGTCTATCTCATATTTCTTTATGTGAGTCATCGTTGCAATGACTGGTGACTTAGGAATGGCTTCCAAACCATTGAAAGGCACTTTGTCCGATACTGAGATACCTAGGATATGCGCGTACTCTTCCAAAGTAGGCATCAATTGATAATCAGGGAAAGTGAAACAGCGATAAACTGGATCGTAGAACTGAACGAAAGTTTTGAGAAGTCCTTCATCGACATTAGCGTTCAGAAGAGTTAAAAGAGTTCCATAGCGTTTTCTGAAATCCGAGGGATCTTCTACCAAGGATGCTAACTCTTTTAACTTCCCTACATCAGGAATTCTAAAACTGTATCTAACCTAAAATATTTTACAAAGAAAAAATCTCTAAATTCTTTGGAAATGGGAAGAAAAATGAAGTTTTTTTTTTTGAATGAATGAATGCATGCATGAATGCGACAAACATGGTTAGTAGTTATACACACGGGCAAGCGTTCGAAGTCACGAGCATGAAGCCAACGATAAGAATCAACGTGGTTAAGTTCTAAGGGCTTATTCATCTATGAAACAGGTTCTACTGATAATACAGGCTCAACACTCCTCTTTGAAATATTATCGAATTTGTTGAATACTCGATGGTCCAATAATATTTTTCAAGAGGAACTCGCCTGATCTAGTCTCGCATGACAATTACTCTAGGCTTACGCCCGAATAATCTCTGCACTACATCCTAAATGGCCAGGATGGGTTATGTGTTCTACAGTCCACTCAGCTTCTCGAGTTCCCTTGAAAGCAAAATGTCTTCGCGAATACTTGCTAAACACAATACCCCCAAGACAACCTCCACTGAGAGGGAGATATTAACTTCGTAAGTATTGAAACTTCTCACGTATTAATACCTCCACCTAGATATTAAAAATGTTTCTTAAATCCGGGTTAGGATTTCTTTCCATCAGATGAAATCGCGAAAACACACAATAAAGAAAAACAGATATATGCACAACATGAAAGCTTATCCCCTTTCTTTTCTTTTTGAAAACAAAAAAAGCTTGGTGCTCTTGAGCAGAGTCACACATTTTTTTTGAAAATCAAAGTTTCAGCGTACTCCCCAGCAGAGTCGCCATTTTTCCTGTTCGCGTTAAAAGGTGACGCGCTAGAGGATTTGAACGTGAATTCAAATTCTCTGGCTCGAAACGATTTTCTCTTTTGATTTGTTTATAAAGATGCCGCGAGCATCAAGCTTTATTATTTTCAACACAAGAAAGATGATTTAATGATTATGAAAAAGGGGAAAGCTGTAATACCCTCAATTGATATTGATATGCGTAACGACTAGTGTAAACTAGACGCAACGCATTGGGGAGATTCTGAGTAAGGGGGATTGTTATATAAAGGGAATAGATGGAGCACCCTAAATATATATAGTTATCTATAGCTTTATATATGAATATATTTGATATGTTTGTGTATTTTAATTGCTATTTCTATGATTGGGAAAGTTTCTCCTTTGGGATTTTAAGAAGGACAGATTATGAAGGATTCTAGGTTTGTTATTATTGTGCTCGCAAAGATCTGTGGATCTTCTGCATACATATCCCCTAGTGGGAATCAGAGCATTTGTAGCTCGGATCTACAGGGATCTATGGTTTGTTTGGTCTGAGGGAGAAAGAAATTTGCTCGGCAAGGATGAGACCTTGTGCCTACGTATTCTCAAAGGGATGTTGAGAAAGTCAAAGCAATCGTAGTTCCCACTTATGCTAGTGGAAAGCAACGGGATGTTAGTAAGAGACAGACAAATGTCATCTTAATGAAAAATGTATCTAATCTATTTCATCACATACATTTTTGAAAAGTTTGTTTGATAAAAATCTTTCATCGTAAGTTATAGGTGTTTTGCTTGAGTGTACAAGCGTTACCACTTACATGTTTAAGAAAGATGTTTGAAAAAGATTGAATCTTTTAACTGTAAGCATTGGGTGTTTTGCTTGAGTGTACAAGCGTTACCACTTACAATTAAGAGATGTTTTCATTTGAAAAGAGTTTGAAAAGTTTGAAAAAAAAGTTTTGACTGTATGTGATGTGATAGATGAGATACTTCTTCCATAGAGATGATAGATGTCTAAATCTCAAGGAGAAATTGATTGGATTAAAGGGATGCTTTTAAGAAGCCCATGGGTCCTTGTATTGTAAGCCCAAGAGGAGGCATTCCGAGGGTCATCGAGGGTCATCGAGGGTCCTTGTACGAAGCTCAAGAGGAAGCTATAGGGTATGGCTAGCTTTGTGTTAAAAGGGATTTCACCGGGAAACCATCCTTTTGGAATTTAGAGAAATTTCACCGAGAAATTATACTCTCATGGTTCTATCCTAACGCGGGTGATTCTTTGTATTGGAAGCCCAATAGGAGGCTGTTAAGAGATTTCCTGTCTCTTTCATTGTATGATGCCCAAGAGAAGGCTAAACTCAATGAGGAGTTCTTTTGAACGAAGCCCAAGAGGAGGCTGACTCAACAGGGGAGTGTTGTCTTATATGAAGCCTAAGCGGAGGCTAAACTCAGATGAATGAGTTTCTTTGTACAAATCCCAAGAGAAGGCTAAACTCTGTGGGGAGAGTTATCTTGTATGAAGCCCAAGCGGAGGCTAAATTCATGCTGTGGATGAATTATCTTGTATAAAGCCCAAGCGGAGGCTACAATTGTGGGGAACCTATTGGTTAGACTAATTGTTATGTTATAATTAGACAGTTGTATAAACAAGTGTGTGTGTGTGATATGTATTCACAGGAGTTTATGAAGGAAATATAAACAATGCATGATGTTTATTTACAAAATTTTATGAAGTAAATATAAATAAGTGTCTGTGAAACGAACGTTTAAAACGAGCGTAACTTGATTATTTACAAGTTTGAACTGTGTACAACGAAGTGAATATGTACACGAACGAGTATTTATGTACAGATAAAGATGGATGTACATAGGGGGTTGGGACTTACACCATAGGGAGGCCCATTGGTTTGAAAGCTTCAGGAATAATGCTCCTTTCAATACCAATGGTATTCAGTATATGTACGTATAAACGAACGATCAAAGTTTATCTGTAAAAGGTATTTGTATTATGTACAGATAAAAGTTTGTATGAAAAGAAATTGATATGTACAAGGAAAAAGTATGTATGTACATAAAAGAATGTTGATTTGTGTATACACAAGTGAAATAAAAACAAACGATCGAAGTTTGTCTATACTTGAGTATAAAAAGTATCTGTGTTATGTACAGATGAAAATTTGTATGTGTTTGGAAATGATTTGATATGTACAAAGAAATATTATGTACACAAAAGAATGTTATGGGACTTACACCGTGAGGGAGGCCCATTGGTTTAAAAGAAGTTTCATCGGGAATAATTCTTCTTCTAGAACCAATGGATTCGGTGTATATAAACAAACGAAAGAAATTTGTTTATGTTTGAATGTTAACAATGATGATTTGAGTATGTACGAGAAAAATTGAATATGTACATAAAAGGATTGGGACTTACACCGTAAGGGAGGCCCATGATCGATTGAGAAATTCGAGCGAAAACGAATTTGATTTTATCGTTTAAATCGGATCGATCATGGTAAAAGATGCAAGTTTGATGGAAAAGTTTTGAAAAATGATTTTGAAAGTATTTTGAAATGTGAAGTTGATTTATGAGAAGTTTTGAAAAGAATCGGAAGTTGAAAACTTGAAAAATTCACCTTTAAAAGGTGTTTTGAAAAGTGCTCAGAACGTCGTTTTCGGCTCGATTAAAATATAATCAGATGAAAGTTTTTTCTGAAAATTTTTGCACAATCATAAAATAGATACATTTATTGACAAGTGTATAAAAAATCACCTCAAAATGAGGAGTTTTGATTGGTTAAAAAAATGTGAAAGTTTTGTAAAAAACATGAAAAAATATGAAAGTTTTGAAAAAGAATGGTTTTGAGAAGGATTGAACTCATGACCATTGGGTGGCTACGTGGCAGAAAAACTTAAGGGCGAGCTAGCAACCACTGGGACAAACGTGTTTTAGTGTTTATGAATCCAGAGCACGTGTTAATAAAACATTGGAGATTTTGAATTTAAATTTCAAGAACACGCGCGAAGTGTTCATCTTCTTCCCCGATCTTCAATCCAACCTAGATCCTTCGTTTGTTGATGAAATTCAAAGATATAAACATGAAACTTGCTCGTTTCAAGCCCAGGAATATGATACCACTCTTTAATTTCATTTATTTTAAGCCCATAATGATTTAATTTTTGAAGAACACTATGAACCCTAAACTGAAAATTTCAAATTAAATGATGCATAGTTGATGATTCTTTGATTTTTTTGAGGGCTTATGATCGTGATGAGTGCAGAAAAAGATTGGCCAAGAGTTTTTGCATTTAAATTCAAAGAATATTGATATCCCAGTTCGTGTTCATACCTGTGCAAGTGGGGATCGAATTCAGTGCAAGAGTGTTTCCAGAACTTGTTTCTTGATTGCTACAGCATCATCGGCTCATATGGAAGCTAAATGGATGGTCTGCTTGCTTCGAGCTTGCTTGAATCGAGCTACACAAGTCAACCTGCACAGACTCAAAATGGAAACTGGAAATCGTGTCTTGAGTTGTTACAGATGGTTGTTAAGGATTTGAATCATGTATATGAGGTACATGGAAGGTGTTAGGATGATTAGAACACAACTTGTTCCATTAAAACCATGAATTCGAATGCTTATGGCAGTTTTGGAAGTTTGAAAAAATGAAAAGTGATTTCTGATTTTTACTTGTTTTCAGTTTGATTTTAAGTTGTAAACAAGTTTGATAGTGATATTAGAGCATGTTTGACACCAAAGATTTTATGTTCATTCACAATTATTCAAAATTGCATGATCTCTCCACTTTGAACTATGTTTTGAGAAATTGGAGAAAGTGGAAGGAAAGTATGTCTTGGCATTACTTTGGTGTAGTTTTGAACTTGAAATCATGATCTATTTATAGGCCAATGGTTCTGAAAATGTTAGGCAAGAGTACATGGCTTTTGGTAAATCAAGGATGCCTTAAAGGGTAAGAAAGACTTTTCAAAAGAAAAAGGAAGTTTCCTCTTTTTACCATGTGTGAAAAATCTTCAATTTGATCCTATCCCATCTCAATTATATCTAGCTGATATTTATCAGCTCAATGATCCATTTGGCAAGGTTGTATTGCTTCTAGATGAAGAAATCTCAAAAATGACCTATAATTTGAAGTTTTGACTTTTGAAAATTAATTTCATGGAGCCTTATGTTTCAATTTCAAAAGTATAGCTAGACTCCATGGATTTGTGAGTTCTTGGAAATTTTGGAAAGCTTGTTTCACAAGATACAACTTTCATGTTTTGAGTTTTTTCCAATTCAAAATGGAACTAGGTGAAAAAATGGCATGAAGTTTGGAAAAAATAAGAAATTTCAACACTTAGAAATTTTTCTAAGTCTTGAAACTTTTGACTTTTTGTTGACCTTTTCAAATTCTTTGATTTTCTATGATCATGATGGATCATTTGAAGTATTTTGATGATTGAAAAAGTTTTGTTTTGAAAATTTTGACCAAAAGTCAAAGTTTGACTTTTCTGTGCAGATGAATTTTCATCAGATGTTTTTGAAATTGACTGATGAAGCCTGTGAACTTCTGTGATGTTTTGAATCCAGAAATTAGGTCAATATGTTGTATCTAAGATATAATGACCAATCTCTATCCAAAAAAGTCATTTCTTGCTCAAAAAGTCAGAGAATACTCATGCTCGATCAAAACCCTAATTGGTCGATCCTCGATTGATCTATGAGAAAAAATGGATATCTGATGATCAGAGGTTGATGATTTGATCAAGATAGATCAAATGAGGTGAGAAAAACTCAAACCCTAATTGGTTGCCTCTTGAATCAGATGAAAATCTGATGAAACCCTAATTTTGACCTGTGAATGCTACACCCGATTAATGTTGTCTGAACTGTTAGTGATGCAATGATGCAAATGTAGGGTGGTATATTAGGTCAAAAATTGGGGTATGACAAGAAGGACATGTGGTGGATTAAGAAATTCACAAAATATTTTGTGATGGATAAAGTATATCTATAGTGAGTTTAATGTAAGCCTTTTCCTTGATATCACAGTGGATAAATACATTCTTTTCATCCATTTTATGCAAAAGCACCCTCATAATAAAGACTAAATTATTATTTGTATAATTTAACAGCCAACCTAATCTTGTAGTGATATGTGGATCCATCAAAATTAAGCTTTATAGTGGCCCCAACATGCTTCCAAGAGGTTTGATATATGGTGGACAATAAACAACGTCTCATGTCTGATTTTATTTTAGTTCTAGAAGTTCTACTTGAACAACATATTGCTACTAGTTATGCTTCATGACCTGGTTATAAGAATAAAGATAAATTAGTTGTTAAAGACAAATGGGAAGAAAACACACTTTTCGAGAGGTTACCCATGCGAGTAGGAACATATGCTAACATGGAAAACTAAGAAAGTCATATTTAAAGATTGAGTTATGATATTAGTTCTTTCTCGTGGGAGATGAAAACATAAAATACAACAAAATTGAAAAAATTGAAAAAACTCATTAGAACCTTGATAGTAGGTGTTATACTTTTTTAGAGTGTACTCATGCAAGTATAAACAGATGCTAAAGTGGAAAATTAAGAAAATCATATTTATAAATTGAGTTATGAGGTTAGTGATTATTGTAGGAGAAGATAATTATGACACACAATCAAAAGTAAGAATATTAAAAAGACCTTGATAGTAGAAATCTGATAGTAGATGGTCACACAGATTTTTGAAAGACCCTAATACCATATTAAAATTTGGATTAAGCCTAACTAAGTTTTACATAATAACTTGTAATTTAAGGATTTTCTACACTTATAAACATATTTCTAAGCCATATTTTGAGAATCTTTAAGAAAAACTGAATAGTCTGGAGAAATGAGAATCATTGTGTAAAAATTGAGGATGAATGATTAGTAATGTGAGATATTGGAATCAAACTCTAGTATGGTCGAAGAGATATTGGAATCGAAATTTAGTATGATCGAAGGTAACTTCTTGGTTTTGGTAGTTCGATAGTGTTTTAGCATGTCGTCGAAGTTCTATCAAATGTTGTTGTCGAAGACCTACATGTTGTAGTCGAAATATATTCTAGTGTGTAGTTATCGAAAATGCTAGGTTTGTTAGCATGTCAAATTTGGCCTGTTTTTTATGTCCAATTGTTTAAGTTAGCTTGTACCCCAAGTTGACTTGCAATGTATATTTTTGAAAAAGACCATTAGTTTAGTATGTTAGGTTTATTATAAATAGCATATTAGTGTCTCATCATTGCATATTGCAAATCCTGATTTAGGGTGAAAGATGTTATTTGTTATTCTTATAATACTTGTAATCTTGGTCAAAGAGAAAGTAAAGAATAACAGTTATAATCAATCATTGTTGTTCTTCGTGTCTTTTCTATCCTAATTGTTTCTCGATCATAAAAAAACAATTTATACTTTGTTTCAAAGGTATCGTGTTTCCAAACAAATAAAATGTACAATTATGGAGATAGCTTCACACTAAAATCATAGTTACACAGAAGATTCTAACATAAGAGTACAGACAACATGAAGAATGTGTTGATTTTTTCTTTTAGCACTCCAATTTTTTTGGAGATATGGAAGAAGATAACCTTTGAGATAAAATATCATTTACCTATTTAAAATCTAGGAGTAAAGTGAGATGTGTATTTCCCCATTATTATAACAAACATGATTTTAATTTTGAATAAAAATTGAGTTTGAACGTAACCATGAATCTTTTGAAAGTAGTGAGCACTTCATTTTTAGAGTGCAAAGCATAACAATGTAAAATGACTCTATTTGTAAATAAAAGTGATAAAGTGTTTAATTTACATTTGATTGATGAATCGAAAATGGTAAAATATTACTTTTATCAAGTTTATATGGATTGGAATGAAATTGAACAACACTAAGAAGAAAAATCATTATTACCATGAACATTGTATCTCAAATTATGAAGTACATTTAACTCTTGGTGACCAAGACGCTTATTCCATATTGAGAAATCAACTTTTAAGAAACAAAATGTAATAAAGAGTATGAAAACAAATACAAATTAAGAGAGAAAATATGTCCAAACTTAACCTCCTTCGCCATCAACTTTTTTAAGTGTTGATCCTTAACAAGATAACCAGATTTTGAGAACTCGACTCTTTAATAATTGTCAACTAGTTGTCTCATAAAGATAAGATTACATGTGAAATTAGAGGAAACATATAAATTAGTTAGAGACGAGTATACATCTCTGATTTTTGTGATAGACAACTGATTTATTAGCAATGTGTGGACCTCCAAAATATATTTTGTAACATTTGTAAGAATAGTATAACAAGGAAAATAATGTATCCTATCAAAATCAAATCTCTATTTCATAAAAAATGATCTTTTTAAACATTTTTATTACAATTTAATATGGATCAACAAATATTCGTGTGAAATATCTATCTAATCATCCCAACGATTGATGGGATGAGAATATAATTAATAAATTGAGATGTTGTTATTGAAATATGATAATATAGTGTTCATGCTGAAAATTTTTAATTGAATTATTATGATTGTATGTTTTTTTATATGGGCTCACATTTTACTGTAATATTGAATGGCATACAATTTGTAACAATGCTAAGATCAATTAAGTCTATGATTCATGCCATAGCTTATGTGTATTTTTACCTTTCACTTAATATATATATCTCTGTCATGACTAATAAATGAAATATAATTGAGATGTACACCTTATTTAATTTGAGAGTTGCTATGTTGACACTCAAATTCTCTACACGGTATATATACCCTAAGCAATACAAACCATTTTACTATGACACAAAAAACAAGGCATGAGAAAAAATTATTGAAGAAAGCAAAAGGATTTGGGATCATAACATTGTACATTGTTTATTAAATTTTTGTCATTGAATACATCTTATTTTAGAGTTATGAATCCAAGAAAAAAAAATTAAAGACAACGAAAATACAAGAAAAAAATTTATTTTCATATATAGAGTATAATACAATAGGTTTTTAACCCTTAGATGTTAGTATCACAAATAAATTGTACAAGCTAGTAGTGAGATATTAAAATAACTATATAATTACAGTTCTACTATGCTCAAGAAAATGATGCATTTTTTAGAACACTAGTTAAGAGAATACGCCCTTTTATTCTTACTATATATCCAAACCAATCCTAAATCAACCGTCAATAAGGGTTATTTATTAAAATTCATCTCATATGTTAAGAGTAATTTTTTCTCTTCAATTAGAAGAGTTTGGCTTGTTTGAGTATTTTTTTTGTTTTTATTTAATATTTTAGTGTTTTCTCTTTGGAGTTTAATATTGGAGATTTTTATTTGATAGAGATCTCTTATTCTCAATGCTATATTATAAGGGTGAGATTGTAAAATCAAAGTTTCCAAATAAAAGTTAAACTCACCCAAATAAAAGAGTGAAAAAGCATAATATAAATGTATGTCTTAAATAAATTTAGGCGATATTTCATATTTAAATTAATTTTTTAGATTGAAACAACCTAGAAATATTTCCTAAGATGAAGTTTTATTAAATTGAAATATGATTTTAAAATTCATATCTATCTGGATAATAAAGAATTTTCACTCATATTAATCTTGATGCATTTTATATATTTTTCTTTTATAATTAAATTGAAAATTTAAAGATA
Source organism: Vicia sativa (assembly GCA_021764765.1). Lineage (NCBI taxonomy): Eukaryota > Viridiplantae > Streptophyta > Magnoliopsida > Fabales > Fabaceae > Vicia > Vicia sativa. The sequence continues at coordinate 65,057,338 of CM038797.1, read as the reverse complement.
TATATATATATATATATATATATATATATATATATATATATATATATATATATATATATATATATATATATATATATATATATATATATATATATATATATATATATATATATGAAATGTATTTTATTCTTATGCATGTACAAAAAGAAGAAATAAATTAAAAGAATAAATACAAATAAATTCGAGAAAATAAATAAAATACCACACCAATAATTAATGTTAACGATGTTCCTCAAATAAATTGAAAGTGGTATCGGATATAATTCATAATGTGTATATAAAATAATGAAATGTTATAAAAAAATTATGAAATTAGTTTAAAACAATTGTTATTTGATAGATAATAGTTATACAAATATATAAATTTTAATAGGGTGTAATTTAAACCATTTTGAATTTTAACATGTATATTGTTGATTTTTCTTATGAGATGCATTACTATAAAAGTTGTATTATGCATTTAGTTGCCAATAATGTCTTTTTGTGTGGTTGAAATACATTATTATAACAGTTATATTTAATTCCTAAGAAAGAATGAAAATAATTTTGTAAGAGTTATCTAATATTTAAAATTTGTTCTTAACTGGTATAATTTTTTTTTCTTGATAAACAAGATATATAATATTAATTATTTCATGGCATGCACAACTCAAAGAGTTGTATTTAATACATGAAAAATGAGGGATAAATGATTCATATACACCGTGGTGATGTGCATGTAGTCTGTAATGTTCTTTGCGATGGAATGGCATGATCTACAATAGTCATTATTGATCCATGATAATGAAATAGAATCAATTGTATATGATTTGCTTATTATTCAAAATTAATTTTTTAAAATTAACTTTTTTATGATATAGTAGTTGTGTTTTTATTCTTTTGAGTTAATATTGATAAGACTTAAATTTATAAATGAAAAGTTAAACTAATAGTTTTAGATTAAATTTAAAATTAAATGGATCAAACTAACATGCTCTAAAGATACATATTAAATATATTATAATTAAAAAAATTAAATATAATAAAATTATAATTAAAGTTTCAAAATATCAAATACATGTATTTCAAGATAATATTTCTATAAATATCTCTTTAATATATGTCATTAACTTTTTTTCAATTTAAATTATTAGTTAGGAGTATCAAAATTTGATCTCACATTTGAACAATGCATGATATATTATTTAACTTCCAACCAAATTTCAATATTATTACAACATTTTTCCTCTAGAACTAGAGGGATATAGCTGAATTTTAATTTTGTATCCAACTTTCCAATTTTATAGTAGATAGATGTATCATGATGATAAGAAAAAGAATAAAATATAAAATATGAGTGTTGTTTAGATATTTTTAACAATAACTATATTTTAATTATAAAATCAAACAAAATATAAAATATCTTTAATTTATGAAATGAATGTAAGAAGTGAATATGGGAAGGTGTTGTAAGACTAACATTTCTATAGATTCAATGAGAGTGATTGTAGCTTGAATTCTATCTCCTAATCATTTTCAACTCAAATACCCATTGAAGTCCTAATTGAAACACCAGGGAATAGTTATGTAAGAGAATCAAATGAGCGGCGATAAACAATAAACTCTAATTTTCAGAAGCCCCAAATTTGTTGTGCAACAATGAATATTTTTGATTTGTTTTCAGAAATAACATCATCTCCTAAGATTCAAGAGGATATTCCTTCTCCTTTCTCAGAGCTACCGAAACAAACCCATGTGAAGTCATTTGCCAAAACTCTAAAAGGGGATTTGTGACATACCTTTTTTACAACTCCTTCAACCCATATAATGGGGACAGACCCTCCATAACTATCTCACAGGAAGAATATAAAGTTGGGATTGAAGATTGCAAGAATAATCTTCATGGCAGAGTGTTATGGCCAAAAGATTCCACACCAGTCACAAGTCACAGTGGTTTCTTTTCGAAAGAAACTCTCTCAACTAGGGCCTGATGTGAAAAATTAGGGAGTTCAATCTTTAGGAAAGGGATATTACGAATTCATATTCTCAAGTATGGAGGATATGCGCAGAGTTAGGGCCTCGAGATCGGCTAGGTTAAACCCTGGATCCATGAAGCTCTGCTTGGACGAGATATTTCAATCCTGCTTTGCAAATAAACACCTCTGCTCAAGTTTGAGTTCAATTATTTGAACACTCTCAAGAGTACTGGAGGACTCAAATTCTATTTGTGATTGCAAACTATGTCGGGATACTAATATGTATCGATTAAGCTTCGGCCAAACCTAGGGTGGATCGAACTTTTGGTTACTTTGTTAGGGTACTTGTTGATATGGGCATGGATTTTCCTTTGAATCACAACGTGTTGGTAGAAAGAGAAGGATTCACATTTTTCTCTGATATTGAGTACAAAAACTACCAGATTTTTACAACCATTGCAAGAAAACAAGGCATGTGGTGCAAAAGTGTAAATGTAAACTTCTGAGAAAACATAACAATGGTTCAATACTAAAACCTCAAGTTTCCAATGTGCGGAAGTTTGTACCAAAACCTCATGAGGACATTGTTACTCATCCAACAGATGTGGGAGAAGAAGTTGGAGTTTTTCAAATCATGAGTGATAATGTCCTGCTTGCAGATAATGATAATGTTGGTGAGGAAGAAAGGAACAGTCATGAGGCTGAGAGGAATGGAAATGTTGTAGTGGACTCAACAGTGGTAGCAAATAATTTGCAAAATTTTATTTCTCAACCTCCATATGAATCTAGATCTCCTTTGTCTACCTTTGTTGATGCAACTCAGGACCTAGTGGCTAATAATGAAGGTTTTTTTTGCATATTTCTTGGGCGAATCTTGCGAAAGTCTATGATCAACCTGATGGTGCTTTCTCAGATGTTGTTAACATCATTAAACAGAAACAGTCAACAAGTTTAAATAAGAAATATTCCACAAGATCTCAAGAAGGATCAAAGAAAGGGTTCTTATGAAGTTCATTTTTGGAATATAAGGGTTGTGGTTAATGCTTCCTCTAGATTAGCGTTGAAGAGATTGACGAAGCTTCATAATCCTGATTTTTTTATTGTAGAGCCGAAATGGATTTTTATAAATTCCCTAGTAATTGGTTTTCTAAAATTGGTATTAAGCTTTTTTAATTCATTAGAATGGAGCAACTTTCACTTTGGTGTTTGTGCAAGGATGAATACAACTCGAATATTATTTTTATATCTGATCAATTTATTGCGTTTAATTTATCTTAAGATAATTGTTTGATGGTTGTTGCGAAAGTTTATGCTACTACAAATCTGTACAAAAGGAGGGAGCTTTGGAATGTGAAACTACTGGTGAAATCATTGGATAAAATATCAATGAAGTCGCCATCGAACGTCTTTTATCCCACAAAAGTAAAGGGAAACATAGAGTAAACCTAAGAGGTAGAAATCATGGTCTTACGACCAAGAGATCGGGTAAGGGAGTCAGTTACGTGAGGGGAATGTATTAGCACCCCACACGCCCGTAGTACTCTACGGTATCCAGTTCTATTTTCTATATAAAGGGTGTGGGTATCTATCTACAACATATGTCTAAGGTAAAATGAATGAATGCAGAGTATTATGTACAAAAAGAAAGGTTTTCTTAGTCGTTCTTGTCGCGGTTGCGAACCTTCAGTGTCTACGTACCCCATTCGTGCAATTAGAGATCAAAGCACTACGTAGTTTTCCTCAAACATTTTGGTGGATTGCAATGTTTTTTATGAGAAATTCCATTTCGCGTCCTTACGATTAGGATTGCAATTCATGTTTGGCGTTGCATCTTATCGAAAGATTCATGCTCGACCACTCGCAAACTTAGCAACTCGCTCGGATTTGAAAGGAATACCCTTATCGAAAAGGCTTTCATAGAAAATGGTCCAAAGACAAAAAAGTTTGAAGTTGGTGGATTGTTTCTACCTTGGCGAAAGGATTTGAGTTTATTAACATGTTTTGAGATTTGATAAAGAAAGTTTTTTAGTTTTAATATGCAAAAGGGAAGAAAAACATCTAAGGGAAACTATCTAGATCTATCCCTAATGTTATCATACAAAGATGGTCCTATGTCAAGGATGAAAAGAAAATCTCTACCTATGTAAACATGCATGGATGACTATCCTAATGTCTAAACTCGAAAGCTAACCTAACTGAGCGGCCCTAGGGGAAACTATCCTAATATCCTCCTTGGTTGAGGAACCAAGGGATACAAAGGGAGGAGGAAAACAAGTGCTTTGGCAAAAGCACACAAACAATGCAATGCGTAAACAAATGCTACAAGGGAAACATGGGGAGGGGTAATGAAAGAAAGACCATAGCCAAGGGAGACGCGTCACCCGAGTCAACCAGGAGCTTTCTTTTTGTGTGAAAGACCATAGTCAAGGAGGGAGAATCGTCTGAGTCAACCAGGAGCTTTCACTTGTTGAAATAATGTTCACGCCTTGGTATTGAATTACCAAGTGTGAAGAGTATATGAATGTGAGTATCAGCGCATGATGACGTGAACTCCAGACAAAGCGTGGATGGTCAGAATAGGGAACCCTTGCCACTGGATGGACTCGATAATAAGGAAGCTTTCACGATTTGCGTGAGCTAGGGATGACACGGACTAAAGTGGGGGGGTTGATTGCGAACCCTTTTCGCTTACCTTCATTGAGGACTTTGAAATGGTTGCCATAATAGGAACTAAACCCATCCTCCTGCTATGCAAGCACAAAGAATAAACACATGTTAAATACCTACTACATTGGTAGGGTTTTAAACAAACCAAATACAAATAGCAAACCAAATAGCCATTGACGAGACGTAGTTGAAGCTCCATGGCCGGAGAAGTAGTTATGTTGTCAGTATTCGTCATTAAAGAAGGTTTGAAGAACAGTGATGGTGGATTGTGATTTATGGGTTTTTCTCTAAAGCAAAAGGTTGAAGAAAGGGAAGAGAAAATAAGAAGAATGAGAGAATAGGTTATTTATAGCCTTGTTGAAGAAAAGAGGAAATAATGAGAAAATCTTTGTGATTTCCTAAGACATAATTGTGTCAAGTCGAAGGACACGTAATGCAAGATTAAAGCGGGAGTGGTTGGTCATGTCTGCCACTAAAAGTGTAATGATGGTGAATAATAAATGATCGCACGTCTCTAAACTAAAGGCGTGATACGTTTCCATGATTGCATGATGTCACAGAAAAAGCGGAATAATAACGTCCACTTTTGGAAGTAGTGGGAACGATTTAGTCGAATGCTGAGACTGACACTTCAAAGATGCCATTATCTCATATAAGTCGAAATTCAAAAATGGCATATCTGGGGGGAATTTGGTTACCTTGAAAAATCTCAAGATATTCAAGCACGTGTATTAAATGAATGTGTTCTCATAAGTTAAGGGTAGTTTCCTGAAATAAGGATCTTTTTGAAACTGAGAACAAAGTGTTTGAAAGTTTGCTTTTGAAAAATTAAAGAAATCAATGATTAAAGGGAATATCAAGCCGCAATGTCAAAGTGGAGTCGGCCAGACGGAGAACATGTTAAAATATGAGGAAATTAGTCGAATCGACCAAGGCGTGCAAAGCGAAGGAAATGGTCGAATTTGGTGTTGTCGACCATAGAGGATTCTGAACTTTGAAGAATTCTGTTATTTTTCTTATCAAAAGAGAAACATGTCGAAGCAAGACAAAAGCAGTTGGTTTTATTAGAAGCGGGAAGATTCAAAATTCAAAGTCTCTAAGTAGTTGCCAGCGGTTTATAACTCGTTTAAGCGCCAAATAGGTGGCAACATCTGGTGAAGCGGTTACCTTGGGATTCAAATGTCACCCTTCGATTACTTTTAGGAAGTTACTTTGTAAATAATATAAATAAGTAGTTTCAATGTAATTTTTGTGTGTTCACTTGTATACTCAAATCACTTGAAAAAACTTTGTTTATTCCGAGCGTCAAGAAGCAAAGAGTTGAGGAGTGCTTGATGTACATGAATCACCACTTTATTTCAATGCAAAACCTTTATATTTCAGTCATTTCTTCTGAAACCTTTACTTGCATTTTATTTACTTTTCAACAATCTCTTTGTATTTTCATTTATGTTGATTCTCTTTTCGTTACAAGTTTCGAGTTAACAAAAGAGTCATTCGACACGTACTTCGGTTAGAACAAGCAAGTTTGAATTTCACAGCCTTCTGTCAGTCACGAGTCACCATAATTGGTCAAATTATATTGTGGGCAATCAGATTGTAGTCTAATCATAATGTGGAAAGTCGTTATACTTGTTCCTTTAGTCTTAGAAACTGTTTCTTAGATAAGACAGAACTAGTATAATTTCAAAAAATCTTAGCATATGTCTTAAGATCAACTGGTTGATCTTGCGAGTAACCCTTAGTTTTAGGACTTTGGGAGGACTAGCGGTTGTTTACCATTTTCCACAGTTAACATTCGGCACATACAATTTTTGTGTTGGCACATATTGAAATGATTTCAACAAATAATTAATTTTGATTATGTAGGATGACTTGATTGCACCAAATATTGACACATGAAGTGCAATAGAGAGAAAATATGTTAACACAACAGATTTCCCACCCTAACACAAAAATTAAAAGGTCAAGTTTAGGACCTTAATGGGAGGTAACCCATCATATAAATTTTTATTTTATTTGCAATTTTAAATTTTAGTTTATTTCAATTAATCGTTTTTATTTCGTAGCATGTCGTATTAAGGTGCAGGAGGACAAAGACGTGAGAAAGATATTAAAAAATATCTCTAATCCTAAAAAAAACTAATCTCTTTGCATTTTCTATTGTTGTTGTTGTTTCCAACAATGGGTCCAAAACGAAGTCGTTCCTCTCAAGCATCATCATCAATCAGACGAGGATAGAGTAGACCAAATAGAACCAAGATTTCAAGAACACCATGCAAGACTTTTTCTACTTCAACATGTTAATTTGGAGTTTTCTAACTTTATATTAAATTCTACTATTCCCTTTTATGTCTAACAAGTCAATCTAGAATATTAGCTACAATACTTATTCCCCTTTATATCAATAAATTTAAGTTTGTCATTAAAAAACAAGTTTGTTTGTATTATTTTCTTTTCAGAATTAAAAAAACAACTATAGTATTGAACAAATGATCCAAAAAACACTTTTAAAAAGAGCCTGATCATTTAAAAAAGTAACTTTCAATTCTAAGATTTTGATGTCCAATGCCAATTTTATATTTGGTAATAAACTTATATCATAATATAATGTCACTATGTCACTGTTCTGTATAAATTAAGAATAATTTATAAGTTGTTTTGAAGAAGAAAAAAAGGCATGAATTAGATTATATGAAATGTATTTTTTATATAATATTCCAAAGAGATCGCACAAATACCTGTAATGTTTTAAAAAAAACATTATAAATCGATTAACTAAATCGAACAAAATTGATTAGTTTAGTTTGGTTTTATTTTTGAAAGAAAAAAAAAACTAAAAATCAAACCAAAGCGAAAGATAGAATTTTTTTTGAATTCTGAAAGGAATTTTTTTTTGCAATAACCATGTTTTAAAAAAATACGCAAATAACCATGTATTGAAATTAATTACCCAAATAACCATGTTTCAGGTTTAACATACAAGCAGGAGCCATCTCAGATGGCTCTTGCATTGATTTTTAACAAGCAGGAGCCACTCAAGATGGCGCCTCCATGTAAAAATTCTCCTAAAAGTCATCTCAGATGGCGCCTATGTGTAATTCACATGGGAAAAGCCATCTGAGATGGCGCCTATGTGTATAGGTAAAAAAAATTCAATTTAAATTAAAGTGCAGGACAATGTTGTGAAATAAAACTTTCATTATAAATTATCATTACAACGAATAACAAGTACATAAATTTATTCTCGGCGACCCAGGACGTGTAGACGACGGGTTCCACATGCGCGTGCTCTCCTAACTCGTGTAATGCGAGGTTCTTGATCCGGCTGTTGTTGGGTCGATGGCCCCTGTTCATGGGTTGATGCTTGCTCGTAGTGAATGCGATCAGGATCCATGAATGCCTCAAGATATGCATTGCTTTTTGTACCGCTTTCGTATACACGTGTTCTCATGTTCTCATAGCTTGGTCGTTGTGGTGGGGGGTTAGGTTCCATATGGGGACGATAGCAGTCGTCATCCATATAGGTGGATTGTGAAAGAATGGGGTAAAAAGGAAATTGGGTGTTTGGAGACTCGTACCCATATGAATGGTGGGGGTTTGGTACGGTGATGGTTGGTGGTATGTTGGGTTGGTTGGGGAATATTGCTCGGGGAAGCCAGTGTCTGGGCTGAGGTGAGATGTTGATGGGCCCATATAGGGGGTTGGACATATGCTCTTTGTTCGGTGTATTGTACTTGGGTGTGTGGCATATGTGAGTATTAAAATTGTGGGTTGGACATTTGGTTAGGTTGGTAATCAGGTTGAGGTTGGGGATGGGATTGAGTGTTGGTGGTCCTGTATCGTCGGGTTGGTTAGCGGGAGGTTGGTGGATGTTGGGTCTGTTGTTGGGGTGGTTGTTGGTGATAACGAGAAATTGTATCGTATAATTGCTATGATTTTAGCTCGTTTTCATATTGCATTAATCCATTTAACTCCCGATTGTTCCGAGTTTTTATGTCTTTTCACAGGTACTACATCTCTCAAGTCAAATTAGAAGAAAAAGATCATATGAACAAAGTCAACATGAAAGACCAGAAGGAAAGGAACAATGCTGCAAAATTCTGCAGTTTTTGATGTTGTGACGCTCGTCACACACCTGTCACGCTCGTAGCGCCCTGTTAAGCCATGTTACGCCCGTCACCTTGTTGTTACAACCGTAACACGCTATTACTTGAAGAAATCTTGTCACACACCACTGGCGACCGTAACACGCTAAATATAAGTCTATGAAGAACGTGGAAATGTGGGAAACAAAAGGGAAGGAGTTATCAGATACTCCTAAAATCTCTCAACCTCAATAACGCCCACCTTCCTGGTTTTTCTCAGCAGTTCAAATGCAAAGCCCACGATGTCAATTTTCAACTGCCAATTTTCTCATCTATAAATACCAGAAGCTTCGATGAAGAAGTGACAGAGTTTATTTTAGAAATTTCTTGCGAAAGCTCTGCCGATTTTACGAACCAAATCCCAGTTTTCAATTTTGTTGCTGTTTTTGCTTTTACTTCCTTTACCATTTAATAGCCATTTCCAACATTAGGAAATTTCTATTTAGTTAGGATTTATTTTTAGTCTCAAACTTTGTTTCTAATTCCGATTCCGAAGGTTCCAATCTTGCCGACTTGTGGAAGAGGGAGCGTGAGGAATAGTATTGTTATTCAGGTTTTTAATTGCATTTAAATTTAAGTACAATTTATTTATGTTAATTTTCTGTTATTTATTAATGATGAATGCTCTACTGTTTTCCAACTATACTTCCTGCATACTTGTTTCAATTACCATGTCTGGCTAGATTTCCAGAGTCGGTATCTAATAACAGTAACCGAAAGAATTAAATTATTTCTAAGCTAAAATTCTAATTAACTTAATTTCTGCTTGTGACTTTTTGTAATTAAAATCAATCTTTTTGTTACGAAAGTAAGAAAAGTAGAATAGGTTAGGATCAAGACCACGAGAGTGTGAGGTTTTAACCGGATAGCTAAAGTTAGGCATTCGATTTAAATACAGCGAGAGCGCTTTAAAATGAATTAGACTTTATTAAGTTTACAAAGAGTATTTTCTAAAAACTTATGGGCTAGCAAGAGCAGGCATATGGCTTTAGGAGTATAATCCGAGATAAGACCACGAGAGTGTGAGTTGAGGGTTTTTATAAACTGATAATCTCTACAGAAACATTTAAGTTAACCATCCTTATACGCTTAGGTTTAATTAAATCCGCTTAGGTTCACTATACTACATACCGACCGCTTTATTATTATTTCCTTAATTTGATTAGTTTTCCTCTACCTTAACTTCCAAAAACCAAACGTGACATTATCCGCCTTAGCTAAATTAGCAAACCTTTATAGCACTAGAGTGATTACAAAGTCCCTGTGGGTTCGACATCTTTTTATTAATACCGCGATAGGTTGTGCACTTGCAGTTAAGATGCTGTTAGACACATTAGGTCGATCGCACATCAAGTTTTTGGCGCCGTTGCCGGGGACTTTGATTTAGTCATTAGTGCACTCATAAAGTAGCACTGTCTAGACTAAGGCAACTATTTATTTTTCTCTCTGTTGTATGCCAAATACTCGCTCCCGAAGTGAGCCTTTGCATCTACAAATCAACGATATCGAACGCTATCTCAAAGTAAGACGTCGGATTCAAGAATACCGTGATCTCAACAATCTTCCTCCGACTAAGCTTCCTGATATCTCAATCCCTGAGTTAATTGAAGAATCAAATATGGATGACGCACCAACTCCACCCTGTCCTCTCAAGGATTACGCAGTTCCTTCTCAAGCGGAGCCTCCCAACAGCATTGTTGCTCCTGCTATCGCTCAAAATGATTTCGAGCTGAAACCTTCGCTTCTATCCGCCGTTCAGCAGAACCAATTTTGGATCTCCCTACGCGACCGAACCGCATACATCGGTGTTTGTGCGTCTGCGAGATCTTGTAAGCGAATGGTGTAAACCCGAAGCGTCGATGGCGCCTATTTCCTTTTTCTTTAAGAGACAGAGATCGCGCATGGCTCCAATCTCTTCCTTCAAACTCAATCACCACATGGGATGAGTTGAAGAAGGTCTTTTTGGCTAGATATTTCCCACCAAGCAAAACTGCTATGCTCAGAGCCAACATCAATGGTTTCAGACAAAAAGATAACGAATCACTTTTCGAAGCGTGGGAACGCTATAAGGACATGCTTAGACTCTGTCCTCATCATGGTTTAGAAGAATGGCTGATCATTCATACATTCTATAACAGTCTCTTGTACAACACAAGATTGACTATAGATGTTGCTTCTGGTGGCGCACTGATGGATAAACCGTATGCCGATGCAAATCAACTTACCGAAAGTATGGCTCAGAACCATTATCAATGGGGAAGTGAAAGAACTAATATGGAAAAAACTCAAACAAAAGGTGGCATGGTTGAAGTGAATAGTCTGGATCAAGTCAACGCTAAAGTGGAAGCCCTTACCCAAAAGCTAGAAAATATCACCACCACTCCCACAGCTACCGTAGCTGCAGTAGTTCAAACTTGCGATCTATGTGGTTTTTAATCACATCTTGCTCCAGAATACCCACTTCTAACAGGAGCTCCAGCTGAACAAGCGAATTACGTACAGGGAAACCCTTATAGTAATACCTATAACCCTGGTTGGAAGAATCATCCGAACTTTTCGTATAAAAGCAACAATGCATTATACGCACCTGGACAAGCTCCCGCCACACCACCTAGTTATCCGAAAGCTATCCCAAATCACCCTAATAATGGAGCTAATACATCCAATGTCCCTAGAAAATCTAATCTTGAAATCATGATAGAACACTTCATTGCTTCTCAATCTCAGACTAATAAAGATGTTCTAAATCAGAATTTACATACTAATGAGAAGATTAAACAATTATCTAGTAAGGTTGACGCTTTAGCTACCCATAATAAGATGCTTGAAACTCAAATTTCACAGGTAGCTCAACAACAAGCACCTACTGTTGCCCCAGCTGGAATTTTCCCTGGTCAACCACAACCTAACCCAAAAGGACATACTAATGTTGTGATACTGAGAAGTGGAAAAGAACTTGACGGACCCGTTGATCCAAGAATCAAAAATCCAGCCATGTACCAAAAGCAGAACAAGCCAACTGAAAATGAGAATGAACCAAAAGAAAAGGAAAACGAAAACCAAGAGGCAGTGGAAAAAGAGAAGCCTTATGTGCCTCCACCACCTTATAAATCTCCGATTCCGTACCCTCAGAGATTAACCAATTCCAAAACGATGGGCCAATTCAAGAAATTCGTTGAACTTCTGAAACAACTGAATATCACAATATCGTTTACAGAAGCTATCACTCAGATGCCCTCGTATGCTAAATTTCTTAAGGAAATCCTATCTAACAAGAAAAAGATAGAAGACAACGGAACAGTTACACTAACTGCTGAGTGTAGCGCTATTATTCAAAATGATATGCCCCTAAGTTAAAAGATCCAGGTAGTTTCTCTATACCTTGTAACATTGGAAAGTTTGTCATAGACAAAGCTCTATGTGACTTGGGAGCAAGTATCAGTGACATACCCCTATCTATTTGCAAAAAGCTGGAGATGGGAGAACTTAGACCCACAAAAATGTCCGTTCAATTAGCTGACCCATCAGTTAAATACCCTGTAGGTCTACTAGAAAACGTTCCAGTTAAAATAGGTCAATTCTATATCCCGATCGATTTCATAATCATGGACATTACCGAAGACTCATTTACCCCTATCATATTAGGAAGACCCTTCCTAGCCATAGCTAGAGCTATAATTGACGTAAAGAATGGCAAACTAACATTCAAAGTTGGAGAGGAAAAAGTGGAATTCATCCTTACTCGATTCTTACAAGCACCAGCCATGAATGACACATGTTATCTAATCGACGTTATAGACGAGTGCGTAAGAGATATGGAAGCAGAACAGACCACATACTCTGAAATAATGAAAATCCAAACCCCTCTGATATTCGAAGACGACAATTAGTTTGAACCATATCAAGATGATAGTCTAAGCGAAAGTCTAGCACTTACACCTGATCATATGCCATGTCCAAAGAAACCAGGTTTAGAATTAAAAACCTTACCCAGAAACCTAAGATACGAATTCCTAGATACCGAATGTACTCGACCAGTAATAGTCAATTCCAGTTTAGGAACGCTCGAAACTAAGAAACTTTTAGAAGTCCTAAGGAAGTACCCGACTGCATTAGGTTATAACATATCCGATTTGAAAGGAATATGTCCTTCAATTTGTATGCATCATATTATGCTAGAAGAAGATTGCAAAACCTCTAGAGAACCTCAAAGAAGAATTAATCCAATCCTTAGCACTGTAGTCAGAGATGAAATTAAGAAGCTATTGGAAGATGGAATCATATATCCGATCTCCGACAGTAAATGGGTTAGCCCAGTACACGTTGTACCGAAGAAAAGAGGTGTCATTGTTGTGAAGAACGCAAAAGGCGAATCGATAACACAAAGAGTGGTTCATGGGCATAGAGTGTGCATTAATTTTAGAAAACTAAACAAAGCTACTCGAAAAGACCATTTTCCTTTACCCTTCATAGATCAAATGTTAGAACGATTAGCCAAACATTCCTACTTCTTCTATCTAGATGGTTATTCCGGATTTTTCCAAATTCCTATTCACCCTGACGATCAAGAAAAGACTACATTCACGTGTCCGTATGGAATGTTCGCTTACAGACGAATGCCCTTCGGATTGTGCAATGCCCTAGCAACCTTTCAACGATGTATGATGTCAATCGTTGCAGATTTCATCGATAACATCATGGAAGTGTTCATGGACGACTTCTCTGTATGCGGGAAAAGTTTTGAAGGATGCCTATCAAACCTAGAGAAGGTTTTAGAAAGATGTGTGAAAGTAAACCTCGTGCTTAACGGGGAAAATGCCATTTCATGGTCAGAGAAGGAATCGTACTAGGACATGTTATCTCTAATAAGGGAATTGAAGTCGATAAAGCTAAGATAGAAGTCATAAAAGAACAGCAACCACCTAAGACCGTTTGAGAAATACGTAGTTTTTTAGGACACGCCGGTTTTTACCGACGATTTATCAAAGATTTCTCGAAGATCACTAAACCACTTACCGGTCTGTTAATGAAAGACGCTGAGTTCATATTCGATGACGATTGTCTTAAAGCGTTTGAAACTCTATAATCAGCCCTTATCATCGCACCAATCATGCAACCACCCGATTGGAGATTACCTTTTAAAATCATGTGCGATGCGAGTGACTACACCATAGGCGCAGTTCTTGGACAAAGGAAGGACAAGAAAATTCATGCAATCTACTACGCCAGTAGAACACTAGACTCAGCTCAAATGAACTACGCCACGACTGAGAAAGAGATGTTAGCAGTTGTCTTTGTGCTTGACAAATTTCGTTCTTACCTAATAGGAGCGAAGATAATCATTTATACAGACCATGCTGCTATCAGATACCTACTAACCAAGAAGGATGCAAAACCTAGACTCCTCAGATGGATCCTACTTTTGCAAGAGTTTGATCTAGAGATTAAGGATAAAAAAGGAACCGAAAACGTCGTAGCAGACCACTTGTCAAGATTAGAAGGTATAAAACCCGAACAAGTACCGATTAATGACGATTTTCCGTATGAACATCTGATAGCGCAAATATGAAGTGATCTAGCTCAACTGGATCTAAACAAACCAAAAGCCAAGGAAGTCGTGGAAGTCATCCATACAACCATGGGACTGCCATGGTATGCTGACATAGTCAACTATTTAGCTGCAGGCGCACTCCCACCGGACTTAACTTATCAACAGAAAAAGAAATTCTTCCACGATCTCAAGTATTATTATTGGGATGAACCATTATTATTTAAAAGAGGACCGGACGGAATTATCCGCCGATGCATACCTGAAGAAGAGATAGAACATGTTATTTCTCACTATCATTTATCTCCCTATGGCGGACATGCTAGCACTTCTAAAACCTGTGCAAAGATTCTACAAGTCGGCCTATTCTAGCCTAATCTATGGAAGGATGTCCACATCACTGTTAAAAACTATGATCGATGTCAACGCACCGGTAATATTTCAAGACGCGATGAAATGCCTCAAAGAGGAATACTAGAAGTAGAAGTCTTTGATGTTTGAGGAATCGATTTCATGGGACCCTTCCCATCTTCTTTTGGAAACAAGTATATACTTGTAGCTATCGATTATGCTTCAAAATGGATTGAGGCTATAGCCTCTCCTACAAATGACACACGAGTCGTAATTAAGCTCTTTAAAAATAAAATCTTTCCAAGATTTGGTGTGCCTAGACTTGTCATTAGTGACGGTGGCTCTCATTTAATTTCAAAGATATTCGACAAATTATTATCTAAGTATGGAGTCAAGCACCGCGTAGCAACACCATATCATCCACAAACCAGTGGACAGGTCGAAGTTTCGAACAGAGAAATTAAACAAATCTTAGAGAAACATGTCACCATATCTAGGAAATATTGGTCATCTAAGCTTAACGAAGCTTTATGGGCCTATAGAACAGCCTACAAGACTCCTATAGGAACTACACCCTTCAAGCTTGTGTACGGAAATTCCTGTCATCTCCCGGTAGAATTAGAGCACAAAGCATATTGGGCAATCAAAATGCTCAATATAAACTACACTGCTGTTGGAGAGAAGCGAATCCTCGACTTAAATGAACTGGAAGAATTACGATTGGACGCTTATGAGAACGCTAAGATATACAAGGAAAGAACCAAAATATGGCCCGATAAGCATTTATCCCGAAAGGAATTCAGTGTGACGTTGTGCTCCTATTCAACTCTAGACTTAGCCTTTTCCCTGGAAAACTGAAATCCAGATGGTCTGATCCTTTCGAAGTTACAAAAGTGTCCCTAGTGGAGCAATAGAAATTAAGGATAGGAATAGTGACCCGTTATCAATGAACGGACAGCGATTAAAACAATATCATCACATTGAGAATAGAGATTATGCGAATAGTCTAAAACTTTTAGAATTGCCCGTTATTTCCCCTGAATGATCTACTACTAAGCACTATGTCAGGCTTATGACGTTAAAAACAACGCTTAGTGGGAGGCAACCCACCTATTTGTTTTCGTTATTGCTTACGTTTATTTCTATTTACTACTTTTTGATTTTCATTTCCATTTCTGAACTTATTTATTTTAAAGCTTTATTTTCTTTTCCATCTTTCTAAAAAACCTTTATAAAACTGCTGCTGATTTCAAAACAACTTTACTTGCTACAGGATTTCTGAAAAGTCTTTTTCTATCTTACCTTCTCCCCTGATTTGTTTCCCCATTTAACATTTGCTATGGAACCACAACCACAGAACTTTATGGAAACCACCTTTAGAGGAAGGAACCAAAGGAGGAGATTTGAGGATTTGTCTCAAAGGGACATCGGTATGACTCTGTATTATGATGAACCAACCATGGACATCTTAGGTATAAAGGATAGTGTCCTTTATCTGTTTAACCAACTGGGATGGGAACAAGCCCACATTAAGTCTAGGTTTGTCACATACCGCGAGCTTACCTTTGAATTTTTGAGCTCCCTAGTTTATATACCTGAGCACGGTGTCGGAGCCAGAAAAGGAATTATAGCCTTCAGACTATTCGGTATTGAGTTCACTTATAACCATAAGGATTTAGCTGACCTACTAGGATTCCCTAGCGGACCTTTTGCTTTTACCACCACCTAGGTGGAATTAATGGATTTCGAGCTAGATTACTTTTGGGGAACCTTAACCAGAAACTATCACCCTGAGCCGGATAGCATGGACAACAATGAAATACACAACCCCGATATCCGCTATTTCCATAAGATTCTAGCCCATACTGTATTCGGAAAGGAACAGAACCGTACTGCAGTGTCTAAGGATGAGATGTTTATACTATACTGTATGAACCAAGGCCGACCTGTTAATGTTGTGCCATTCATGATGCAAACCTTTTCTCGCATTGTTGAGGACCCTAATGAACCGATCATCGTAGGAGGCCTAGTCACCATGATTGCCAATGCTCTTGGACTTAGATACCAACTGCACAAGAGTACACCCTTCAGGTCGATTCTCCCTATGAATATTGATTTCTGTTTCGACCTTCGTATAATAGGAAATCTAGGTCCTGCACCTTTGAATACCTGATAAGGAATGAAGTTGTCACTTTATTTACCCTTCTGAACCATGCTAAAGTGAGTGTCCACAATCGCGATAACTGGCTTTATGAGCTGAACCCTCCTGACCATCCTTCAACACCTGAAACACCATAATCTTACCAAGTTGCTGATGAAAAGATGTCTGATGAAAGTGATCCTGAGACCCCTCCTGGTTACTATGACATTAACAAAATTGCGGAGGATACTGATGCCCCTGAAAATACCAAAGGAGAATACACTGAAAATTTGAGCAAAATCGTAACCACACTAGATGTTTATCAGACTGGCATTAATGGAATCAAGGATGAATTGAAGAGCATGCGTCTGGACATAATAGGCTTGACTGACATAACTGTGGAGAAATTTTATCACATAACTTCAGCTTTAGAAGACTTAAAAACAAGACTTGGATGAAGTAGCAGTGACCAGCTTTAGTTTTTACTTTTCTTTCTGTTTTTGTTTCTAGGTAGTTTCCCTTTCTGCAATTTTCAGTTTTCATTTTAATTCTGCACGAGTTTACTTACTGCAACTTTTAAATTTCTGTTACAGAACAATTATTCATTTCAATGCAAATTTCAGTTTGTTTTTATTTACAAGTTTCATTTAAATTTAATGCATGTTACAGCAAAAATTGATTTCACTGCATAGTTCTTATCAGTAACCTATTATACTGATACGTGCATTTTGAAAATTTGGTTCTATTTGCTTGGTTGTATGATAATTGGGGTGTGTACTAAAATTGACTGCTATGTTTAATATATATTGCTGTTGGAATAATTACTGTGTTGGAATTAATCTATTTCAATCTGATACAAGTACTGTCTAGTTTGGCATTGCAAACTTTGTAGCCGTAACGGTCGTAAGCCACCCTTGATGATCGTAACAGCGTTGCCGTAATGTGACGTCAGCAGCTCGTTTACGAACTTCCTTCCCATTTCTTTTCCTCCTCCCAAAACCGTCCACTACCCACTCAATTTCTTTCTTTAATCACCATTCATCAACATTTAAATCCCACTACCCCATTCGCATTCCAACTTCCCACATTCCTTCCTACACTATATATTCCACCCATTCATCCCTATTTTCCATATCTCTAAATTCCAACCCCTTTCACGTTCATTCCCCTTGCATGCAAATGTCCAACAACCAGCAACAAATTCCCAACATCATCCTCAAAGAAGGTGACTAAGGAGAAACCCAGAGAACCAAGTTCCATAAATTCCAACGCCGCGGTCTCCAACCAACTCGATATATCGACCTCGACTGTCTGAGGGATTTGGGACTGCTTGAAGACGTCCAACATCTTCTACAAAATGTCAATATGTGGACTCTATGCAGCCAACCTCAGTCTATCTATGAAACTCTCACTTTGGAGTTTCTGAGTTTGTTTTCTTACATCACCCCTACTGGTGCCACCAACCAACTCTCTGGCGTAACCAAATTTCGCATGTTCGGTACTGAGTATCAGCTTACACAAACTGAGATCACGCGATTTCTCGATTTCAGTTCCGATGGAGGTGTCCACCTTCGTATGCCATATAATTTTAGTGAGGAGGCTTTCAACTTATGGCACAACATGACAAACAATCACGCCAACTCTTATGACCACCTCAACGCCACCCATATCCATAATCCTGCAATCCGATATTTTCACCGCATCCTCTGCAACACAATCTTCGCCAGAGATAGCAACCATAAGCTCAACTCCAAGGAGCTTTTCTTCATGCACTGTGCCATTACCGGCCAGAAGATCAACGTCGCTCCATTTCTCTTGGCCCACATTCACTCCATCTGCACTAGAGGAGGCAAACCCTTCTATTTCGGAGGGATTGTCACTTCTCTTGCTTTATCTTTGAACCATGGTGCCGCTCTCACTGATATGCCTTCTATGGCACCAGCTTTGCTTACTTTGGACCACTGCAAGTCTGCCCACCTCATCCATGAGCGGGAAGATGGAAAATTCCATCCTGTGATATGAAACATCATTTTTCCTAACATTCTCTTGCCTTACAGGGACCGTATTGATCCGCAAAACAGAGCCAATTGGCTTTTCGATCCTGCAGCACCTGAGGGCCACATTCCTATTCATGAAGAACAGCCTACTGCCCCCGCGGACGAGATGCAAGAGGAGTTGGACCGAGCTTCCCTCGTTCATAACATTCTAGAGACTTCATCCGCACCACCTTCTATCACTCTTGAAGAAATTCTCTGAGCCATCCACCAGCAAAATCAAATGGGTGCCGCACTTGTAAGAAAACAACAGGAACAATATGACAGCTTGTGTGCACAGAACGCTCAAATTTTGAGTGGCCAGCGGAGCATGAACGAGAAGCTCGACGAGGCCCTGTCTGAACTGAACTCCCTAAGGATGGATGTCAGCACTCTTGGCTCCCAGAGCACTGATTCCGAAGTCATGCCCACCAGACGATCCCGCACCAGGAGCAGAGGACGTGGACATCAGTAGTTTTTATTCTTCATTAGTTTGCATTTGCTGTTTATTCTTGTATTTGAATTTCCCCGCTATTATATCACAACATTGAGACAATGTCTGATATAGTGTGGGAGAGGTACCGCATTTTCCATTAAACAAGTAATTTTTATGATATTTCGCAGTTTCAATTTTCCCCCGCTTTATTTAGCCATACCGAAAATTTTCCGCTTTACCTTCGCATTACCTACCTTAACGAAATCTTAGTTAGGAAGCCGAGAACGATTCAACAAGATCGATACGGTTATAACACCTTAGACTTCCTACTTACGCGATTCGTTTCAATAACTGTTATACCTATATCTTGAGTTTTAGTTCTAAAGTGACCCCTAGTAGTTTATACTAGCAGTCAGCACCGTCTAGACACAAACCACGTGGGGAACCGATGAATATAAGTTTTTGATGCCTAATCAAGGAAACATCCTTCTTATGTCACTGCTAAAAAAATTTTGCACTAAAGTACATGGTCGCATACAAGAGATGAGCAAATAATGAAGGAAGTCCATTGTTGGTTGGTTCAGAGGTATCTGGTTCTGAACTTGGTAGGGCGTGCTACAGCTCGACCCCCCAACACCTCCAATTTTGATAATATGTGTAGGGTTTCCACATTCGTGTACCAGACCCCGTGCTAAAAAGGATCAAAGTCACTAACCGGCTACTCCACTACGTGCGTGTTAAGACAAAGGGCTTAATGTGATTGCGCTAGAACGAAACTGGGTGAAATAGGTACAAGAGGCTCAAGGTTGAATTATAACAGAACAATTGAACAATTTGTTTAAAATTGAAGTCCATGACTTAGCTTGTTGCTTGTGTCATTAGCGTATCGTTGGTGTTTTACTTAAGTAGCGGCCGAACTAACGATTGATTTCCCGTAATTGTTTTGAAAACCAAAGGTATGTTATGCATGTGAGTCTGATAAAACTTATCCGATTTTTCTAAATGATTATTTGCTTGAGGGCAAGCAAAGGTTCAAGTATGGGGAATTTGATAACAAGAAATCGTATCGTATAATTGCTATGTTTTTAGCCCGTTTTCATATTGCATTAATCCATTTAACTCCCGATTGTTCCGAGTTTTTATGTCTTTTCACAGGTACTACATGTCTCAAGTCAAATTAGCAGAAAAAGATCATATGAACAAAGTCAACATGAAAGACCAGAAGGAAAGGAACAATGCTGCAAAATTCTGCAGTTTTTGATGCTGTGACGCTCGTCACACACCTGTCACGCTCGTAACGCCCTGTTAAGCCATGTTACGCCTGTCACCTTGTTGTTATGACCGTAACACGCTATTAAAGCTCGTCACACACCATTGGCGACCGTAACACGCTAAATATAAGTCTATGAAGAACGTGGAAACGTGGGCAACAAAAGGGAAGGAGTCATCAGATACTCCTAAAATCTCTCAACCTCAATAACGCCCACCTTCCTGGTTTTTCTCAGCAGTTCAAATGCAAAGCCCACGATGTCAATTTTCAACTGCCAATTTTCTCATCTATAAATACCAGAAGCTTCGATGAAGAAGTGACAGAGTTTATTTTAGAAATTTCTTGCGGAAGCTCTGCCGATTTTACGAACCAATTCCTAGTTTTCAATTTTGTTGTTGTTTTTGCTTTTACTTCCTTTACCATTTAATAGCCATTTCCAACATTAGGAAATTTCTATTTAGTTAGGATTTATTTTTAGTCTCAAACTTTGTTTCTAATTCCGATTCCGAAGGTTCCAATCTTGCCGACTTGTGGAAGAGGGAGCGTGAGGAATAGTATTGTTATTCAGGTTTTTAATTGCATTTAAATTTAAGTACAATTTATTTATGTTAATTTTCTGTTATTTATTAATGATGAATGCTCTACTGTTTTCCAACTATACTTCCTGCATACTTGTTTCAATTACCATGTCTGGCTAGATTTCCAGAGTCGGTATCTAATAACAGTAACCGAAAGAATTAAATTATTTCTAAGCTAAAATTCTAATTAACTTAATTTCTGCTTGTGACTTTTTGTAATTAAAATCAATCTTTTTGTTACGAAAGTAAGAAAAGTAGAATAGGTTAGGATCAAGACCACGAGAGTGTGAGGTTTTAACCGGATAGCTAAAGTTAGGCATTCGATTTAAATACAGCGAGAGCGCTTTAAAATGAATTAGACTTTATTAAGTTTACAAAGAGTATTTTCTAAAAACTTATGGGCTAGCAAGAGCAGGCATATGGCTTTAGGAGTATAATCCGAGATAAGACCACGAGAGTGTGAGTTGAGGGTTTTTAAACTGATAATCTCTACAGAAACATTTAAGTTAACCACCCGTATACGCTTAGGTTCAATTAAATCCGCTTAGGTTCACTATATTACATACCGACCGCTTTATTATTATTTCCTTAATTCGATTAGTTTTCCTCTACCTTAACTTCCAAAAACCAAACGTGACATTATCCGCCCTAGCTAAATTAGCAAACCTTTATAGCACTAGAGTGATTACAAAGTCCCTGTGGGTTCGACATCTTTTTATTACTACCGCGATAGGTTGTGCACTTGCAGTTAAGATATCGTTAGACACATTAGGTCGATCGCACATCAGTTGGTATTGTTGGTGTGGTTGTTGTTGGTAGTGGTGTTGTTGAGATTGTTGTTGGTATTGTTGTTGAGGTTGTTGTTGGCGGTAGTGTTGTCGCGGTTGTTGTTGTGGCTCTAAAGGTTGGCCCCACTAGGTGCGAGGGTCGACCAAATAACGGGGGTGAGAAACATGCATTTCTGGAGTTGTCACTGACCGGTACCAAGAAATGTATTGATGAGAGTGTTGCATAATCTCGTCATCTTCGTAAACAGGAAATTGTAAGTTATGGTCTACTCATTTTTTCCACATCCTACAATACTCCCTGGAAAAATTTCTCCAATTATCATATCCCCATTGGGCATCGACCCTTCTAAGATGCCAAGGATCCAAACATATCGGTTCGCGTGGTATGTCTTGGAACATACCGAAATGCATCTTCACACGGTCGTTGTGGTGCATTTCCATAATGTTTAACCGTATGATAGCAGTCTTCGCAGTCCAAACCTCTGCATCATCATCATTGGGTACATGGTCCAAACCCAAGTATGGTATCCATGTAAACTGTTGATAAAAAAATGCAAATTAATGATAAATTTTAAAATAATATACGTTAAAGTCAAAATTAGTTAGAGTTAATCGAAATTATGTATATCAGTTGCACCAATGTGGTCTATTAGATTACGATAGAGGACAACATTGTGTCTCGGATTCTTTCTGTAACCCATGCCCGTTACGCTATACCTAAATGAATTAACATTTAATATATTAGGATTTTATATATATGAAAGATATAAATATTTAATAATTAAGCAATGTACTTACATTGTTGTGTATGGAAAACTAAACGGTAGGTCGTTGACGGGATTCAATGATTTCATTCTCCACCAACCCCATGTTTGAAGTAAGAAAACGCATCCATTAAAAGTTGATGTGTCTTTCTTACAGTTCTTACACCAAGAAACTGTATAGCTGGGCTAGAACAGCGGAACCCCAACTATATTTTCCTATCTTATCAACGTCCCCAAGTAAACTCAAGTACAGAAAATTTACATTATTTCCTGTACTCTCGGGGGAATAATAAACTCCCAAACATTAACATAATATAGTTTCTTGTTTTTTATTTTTTTTCTTCCTCGGTGGAATTTTCGTCCAAATCAAGGGAATAATAATGCGCTCTAAGTGTGGATAAAAATATATCTTGTCCTCTTGCACTAGGACCTTCCACTATATCTCTACCCAACATCTCCTCGCATAGAGTGTTTGCATGTTGGACCGGACCATTAACTGCCTTACCATTAATCGGAAGACCCATCAACATGTAAACATCCTCAAGTGTGACGGTACATTCATCTACAGGCAGATGAAAGGTATGTGTCTCGGGTCTCCACCTTTCACATAATGCAAGAATAAACTTTGAATCGATTGTACAGTTGGAGATTTTAATAACATCCCCAAAATCGGCACGTACAAGGTATGAAACGATTAATGGATCGGGAGCAACATAATGATGTGAGCGGCATCTAAATTTTTTTGTGTCCTAAATATAATGTGAAAATAAATTGTGTAAGAAAGTGTACACAATATTAAAAACATAATTAAAAAGAATATAAGAAAAAATAAGAATATAACGAATAAAACTTACATAGGTAGCAATGTTTGCCCTTGTTCCTCGGTGAGATTCTCCTAACGTCAAAAGGCTCATGCTTGAAATTTTTTCTGATGATATGAGAATTGTATTAGAGGTAGAGGTAGAGTGAAGAGTGGTGATGGAAAAAACACAAATGAGGAGCCGTATTTATAGGCGATTCAGGGAACATAGGAATAAATGAGGTGGTTGGGGCCTTGCATGCAGGCCACGTGTCATGGAGGAGCCAAGTGGGATGGATCATCCTCTCTATATTAACACTAAGGCACCATTCAAGATGGCTTGTGACAGGCTAAGTGGCAGCTAGGGTCAGCTAGGTGGCAGGTTGCATGCATGCAGACTAGGGTGGCTGTAACACCCGTAATTAATTAAATAATTTAATTTAATATTGTAGAATATTTTCGATTAATTTGTGATTAAGTCTAATTTGTAGGTGGAATCGTTAAGTTAATGGTCGGGTAAAAATTAGTCGGAAGAAAAATAATATTAAAATTTATTTCATATTTAGAGTTACTAATTAAATATGGTGAATTAATTATGAGGGTGAAATAGCATTTTTAGGAGTATTATTTAGTAGACCCAATTTATATTAGAAGCCCATTATTAATTGAGTGGCCTAGTGTTCGCGTTAAAAAGTGACACGCGAGGGAATCGAATCTGAATTCAGATTCTCTGGCTCGAAACGATTTACTCTTTTGATTTGTTTATAAAGATTCCGCGAGCATCAAGCTTTATTTTTTCCAACACAAGAAAAATGATTATGAAAAATGGGAAAGTTGCAATACTCTCAATTGATATGATATGCATTACGACTAGCGCGAACTAGACGTAACGCATTGGGGAGATTCCGGGCAAGGGGGTTTGTTATATAAAGGGAATAGATGTGGCACCCTAAATATATATATATATATAGTTATCTATAGCTTTATATATGAATAGTTTGATATGTTTATGTGTTTTAAATTTCTATTTCTATTATTTGGAAAGTTTCTCCTTTGGATTTTAAGAAGGGTAAATTATGTGGGATCCTAGATTTTGTTATTATTGTGCTCGCAAAGATCATTGGGATCTTCTTCATACATATCCCTTAATGGGAATCAGAGCATTTGTAGCTCGGATCTAAAGGGAGCTATGGTTTGTTTGGTTTGAGGGAGAAAGAAGTTTTGCTCGCCAAGGATGAGACCTTGTGCCTACTATTCTCAAAGGGAGATTGAGAAAGTCAGAGCAATCGTAGTTCCCACTTACTTACTTATGCTAGTGGAAGCAACGGGAAGTTATTAAGAGACAAAGACGAATGTCATCTTAATGAAAAATGTATCTAATCTATTTCATCACATACATTTTGAAAGTTTGATTGATTAAATCTTTCATCGTAAGTTATAGATGTTTTACTTGAGTGTACAAGCGTTACCACTTACGAGTTAAGAAATATGTTTTGAAAAATGATTGAATCTTTTAAATTGTAAGCATTAGGTGTTTTGCTTGAGTGTACAAGCGTTACCACTTACGATTAAGAGATGTTTTTGTTTGAAAAGTGTTTGAAAAAGTTTTTGATTGTATGTGATGTGATAGATGAGATACTTCTTCCATAGAGATGATAGATGTCTAAATCTCGAGGAGAAATTTATTGGATTAGGGGATGCTTTTAAGAAGCCTGTGGGTCCTTGTATTGTAATCCCAAGAGAAGGCATTCCGAGGGTCATCGAGGGTCCTTGTATTGTTAGCCCAAGAGAAGGCATTCCGAGGGTCATCGAGGGTCCTTGTATGAAGCTCAAGAGGAAGCTATAGGGTATGGTTGGCTTTTGCTTTAAGAGTGGTTTCACCGGGAAACCATCCTTTTAGGATTCAAGAGTGATTTCACCGGGAAATCATACTCTCAGGGTTCTATCCTAGCGCGGGTGATTCTTTGTATTGGAAGCTCAATAGGAGGCTGTTAAGAGATTTCCCTGGTCTCTTTCTTGTTTGATGCCCAAGAGAAGGCTAAACTCAATGAGGAGTTCTTTTGAACGAAGTCCAAGAGGAGGTTAACTCAACAGGGGAGTGTTGTCTTATATGAAGCCTAAGCGGACGCTAAACTCAGTAAATGAGTTTTCTTATATGAAGCTTAAGAGGAGGCTAAACTCAGATGAATGAGTTATCTTATACGAAGCCTAAGAGGAGGCTAAAGGGGACCTAGTTGTTAGACTAGTTGTTATGTTATAACTGAACAGTTATATAAACAAATGTGTGATATGTATTCACAGGAGTTTATGAAGGAAATATAAACAAGTGTATAAAACAAACGTTTTAAGCAAATGTAACTTGAATATTTACAAGTTGGAATGTGTACAAGGGAATGAATATGTACACTAAGGGGTGATTATGTACAAGGAAATGAATATGTACATAGGAGGGTTGGGACTTACACCGTAAGGGAGGCCCATTGGTTTTAGAGGAGTTTCACCGAGAATAATTCTTCTCTTAATACCAATGGAATTGGTGTATAAACAAGTGAATGAAAACAAACGAAAGAAGTTTGTTTATGCTTGAAGATTTACAAAGATGATTGAATATGTACAAGGATTTTGAATATGTACATAAAAGGATTGGGACTTACACCGTGAGGGAGGCCCGTGATCAATTAAGAAATTCGAGGAAAAAAATGGTTCGGTTTTATCTTCAAATCGAGTTGATCATGGAAAAAGGTGTGTAAGTTTGTTGAAAAGTTTTGAAAAAGGTTTTGAAAATGATTTTGAAAAGTGAAGTATATTCACAAGAAGTTTTGAAAAAAGATTTAAGTTTGAAAGTTTGAAAGAAAACATTTTTGACTTAATGAAAATATAATCAAAAGAAAATATTTTTGGATTTTTTTGACATAACCATAAAATAGGTATATTAAATGACAAGTGTGCAAAAAATCATCTCAAAATGAGAAGTTTTGATTGGTTTTTGAAAATGTTTTAAGTTTGCTAGAAACTTGAGAAAAAAAGAGTTTTTTGGTCCTAAGGAGGTTTGAACCTTGGACATTTGGCTTAGAAATGAAGATTTTTTCCACTTAGCCATTTGTTAAACTTGTCATTTAATCACCTTGTTTAGAAGGAATTTTGAAAAAAAATGAGTTTTGGAGAAAAGTCCAGAAATTGGACTTCTGAAGGGTTCAGAAGCTGCTTGCTTCTAGAGCGTGAGAAGGAGATGCTGGAGCGCTGTGGCTAGCAGTTTCTGGAGTGTGAGAAGGCTTCTGGCTGCAGTTTCTGGGCACGAGAAGGCTTCTGGCTGCTTGAGAAAGCTTGTTTCTGGGCTAGAAACATTAGAAACTTCAAGTTTCTAAGGATAGAAGTACTAGAAGTACTTCTGATCATAGTGTAAATGGGGAGCTTCTAGGGGCAGAAGCTTCAGAAGCACTTCTGGAGGCTGAGCCCCATAAGGACTTCTGGAAGAACAAGTTCCAGAAACTTGTATTTCCTTTTAATAAAAAAAGGTTCCAGGGGGATTCAAACCCTAGACCTTTGGCATGGCAAGTGATTTGAAAAGCGCGCTGACTACCACTGGGGTGGCTATACATCGGTTTTTTTAACTTAAACTAGAAATATATATTTTAAGTCCAGCTTTTAATTTTCTGAAACCAACTTCATCTTCTTCATGAAGCGCGAACTCCATGTCCATGGCTGGGATTCGAAATTCTTTGTTTCTTGACCAATTTTAAAAGTTTAAAATACAATTATGTCTAGATTTTCATCACGATTCTGACCATGTATTTTATTAACCTTATTAATCAAAGATCAACGTGAATTTGAATAATCCCAATTTGAACCCTAACTAAAAAAATGATTAATTCTCTAAACTCAGTTGTTTTTAGTTCAAATTAAAGACCCAGATAGCTTTAGTGATTGAATGTCTACATTTTCCTTTTCAATTTTAAAGCTAAAAGTGCATGAATGGAGGAATCAAAGTTTGAGAAACTCACCTCTTGGTATGAAATACCAGTTCGAGCTAGACAACTTCCAGGTGCAAAGTAAGGATTGCTTTAGCTTCCTTGAACCTCCCTGAGTGTGTTTCGATCCTTAGTTTGTTCTGAATCCTTTTGAATTATTCCAACCAATTCAAGTTGCAAGTGGCTGGTTTTTGAATGGAGGATGATGATGGTGATGTTACAGAACTTGTTTAAGGGCTTGGATCATCTCTATGGGATGTATGGAAAGTGTTTGAATGATAAAAACTGAAAACGCACGAGTGGATTTCAAGTTTGCAAGTTTAGGCTCAAAACTTGCACAACTGGAGATAAACTACTTCTAAATGATGTTTAGAACATGTTAGAAACTTAAATTCTCTCAGATTTTGCAAGGTTTGAAGATTGCAAAAATTCCTCTCTTAGAACTTTGAAACTTAGAATTCAAGAAAGAAAGAGTGAAAGCTTGATTATGATAGCTTTGGAGTGATTTGAATTTGAGGAAATGACCTCTATTTATAGGCCAACAAATCTGAATGATATGGCAAAGTTATAATTGAGAGAGCTTGCAACTTGGCTTAAGTGGTAAGAAGGAATCTTTTGCATTTAATGCAAAAGTAACTTTCCTAACCATGGTTAATTTTTTCTCTTTGATTCAATCCACTTCTCAATCATCCTAAACTGATATTTATCAGTTATAATCTACCTCTAGCTTGTGACAAGGCTTCTAGAAGGTAGATTTGTGAAAAAAGACTAATAATTTTGAAGCATGAACTTGAAATTCCATGGTTTTGGAGCTCTATGTTTCAAAATCAAAAGTATAGCTAGACAAATTGTTTTTGCAAGTTCTTGGACTTTTTAGAAAGCTTGTAACAAGGGCTACAACTTTCATGTTTTGAGTTGTTTCTGAATCCAAATGGATATAGGTGAAAAATGGCCTAGAAAGTGAGGGAAAAACCATGTTTCTTAACACTTGAAAATTTTTCAAAGTGTTAGAAATTTTTCAAATCTTGACTTTTTGTTGACTTTTTCACATTTCTTGATTTTTTATGATCATGATGGATTATTTGAAATGTTTTTATGATTGAAAAAGTTTAGTCTTGAAAAAGTTGACTAAAAGTCAAAGTTTGACTTTTCTAAGTAGATGAATTTTCATCAGATGATTCAGAATTTGTCTGATGAAGAAACATGGACTTTTGAAATGTTTTGAATCAAAAAATTAGGTCAAGATGTTGCATTGAAGATGTTAAGATTAATCTCCAAGCAAATAGGTCATTCATTAAGCAGAAAGTCAATGATTCACTATCCTCGATTAAAACCCTAATTGGTCGATTCATGGTAGATCATGAGAAAAAGTTGGGAATCTGAAGATTAAATGTTGATGATTGATTAAGATAGATCAATTTAGGTGAGTGGAAACTCAAACCCTAATTGATTAGATCTTGAACAGGTGAAATTTTTAAGAAAACCTGATTTTGACTTCTAGAAGCCACACACGATCTATTCTGTTCTGAAACTATTAGTGATGCATATGTGGATAATGTAAGGTGGTATCTTAGGTCAAAAATTGGGGTATGACACCTAGTAACATAAGGAAGTAGCATTACTTGCACAACCTAAACTGATAGTCATAGTCACGTAGCAGAAAAACAGAAGAGGAAAAGGAATTGAATTGGGAACAAGGGTGCTAGCAGAGTCAAATTGCTGTCCGAGAATTTCGTTTTTCCGATCAATTTTCCGAGCTTCCTTCGATCCAAAGGTAAGGGGTGGGGTTCGATTTTTATAATCGATTGTAGGATAATTTTTATGTGGGGTTTAGGGTAGTGTAAAATTACTGCCAAGTTGTATTTGCGATGAAATTGTGTTGCTGTGATCTGCATAATGTTGATTTATCTGTTATGATGTTGTTCCTGTGCAATATTGTCGTGACTATGTGTGTGTTGAACCGTTGTTGAAGTTGAAGTTGATTGTTTAAGTTGATGCAGTTAATGCATGATTCAAGTTGCCATTGTTTTATGTTGTTGTTAATGTTGTAGTCGTTGAAGCATACATATCATGTGCATCATTAAGTTGGCCTGGATTGGCACCACGTTGAAAGTTGAAGGCTTATGCCTTGTTAAATGCCTCGATAACCTGACATGATTTTAAGTTGGGAGTTTACTCCAAATGGATCCACATGCATTTGTAATAGTCGAGTCGCATCCGAGTTGCATTTTAAGTCGTTGTTGACTATTATGTTGTTCTGTGGAATATCGTATTTTGTTGATTGAAATAGTAATTATTGTATGATTCTTTACCTAGAATTTGAATTATCATACTTTTGCTTATATATTTCGATATCTCACCCTTTCTATTTTGTTTGTCGTTTCCTTTATGTTGTTAATGTGCAGGTAACGAGGAGTAGAAGGTTTAGTAGCTCACGGTGTCGTCGCTCTGATACGTAGCACTCGGGGGGAAACGAACGCTTGTTTTCTTTTATGTTTACCTTATTTCTTCCGTTGAATTAAAGTTGTGGTTTTGAGAAATATTAATGGTTTTCCGTCGTTCAAAGATGCTATGTTTATTTTGCAATTATTCATGTTGAGAATCCGCTGCGGTTTACTTATTAAAGTTGAATTGTTGAAGACTAAATATGTTGTAATTGTTTCTTAATTAGTAAGTGTTATGTATCCGCTAAGAATTAAGTTGTTTTAATGTTGATTTCAAGTTGTGAAAAGTGTAATGCCTCAAACTTTAAGTTAAAAAGTTTGGCACTCTGATTTATAAAATGTTTAGTAGAACCGGGGTGTTACATTAGTGGTATCAGAGCAGGTCGGTCCGTCCGACCAAGTTGTCGTGTCATTAACAATCGAGTATTGTTAATTACTTTATCTAACTATTGGTTATGTTGCAGTGCTTAGTTGAAATGGTTGGAAGGCATGATGCTGCGATTGATGCTGCTCTAGAAGCAATGGCTCATGCTCTGGAGAATCAACCTAATGTTGGCGGGGATGCTGGATCCCGAAGTTTGGCAACTATCTAGAGAGAGAATCCACCGGTATTCAAAGGCAAGCATGATCCTGATGGTGCTCTGGAATGGTTGAAAGAAATTGAGAGGATCTTTCGCGTGATGAATTGTACTACTGCGCAGAAGGTCCGGTATGGAACTCACATGTTAGCTAGTGACGTTGATGACTGGTGGTTGGACACGAATGCAAGATTGGAAGTTGTAGGTGAGGAAGTCACTTGGGCTGTGTTCCGTAGGGAATTTCTGAGGAAGTATTATCCTGAAGATGTTCGAGGTAAGAAAGAGATTGAATTCCTTGAACTTAAGCAGGGTAATATGTTTGTTACTGAGTATGTTGCGAAGTTTGTGGAGTTGGCCAAGTTCTATCCGCATTATAGCACGGAAACTGCTGAATTCTCGAAGTGCATTAAGTTTGAAAACGGGTTGCGCTATGAGATTAAGAAAGCAATTGGGTATCAGAAGATTCATGTTTTCTCTGATTTGGTGGATAGCTGTCGTATTTTTGAGGAAGATAGCAATGCTCATTACAAGATTGTCAGTGATAGAAGAGGCAAGAATCAGCAAAACCGTGGTAAACTGTATGATGCTCTAGCTGGTAAGGGTAAACAGAGAGCTGCTCCGGGTCAGAGAACTAGTGGGGGAGGTGCTCCTGCTGGTATTATTTATTACAAGTATGGGCAAGATGGTCACAAGAGCAATGCATGTACTACTGAGGTGAAGAGGTGTTTCCGTTGTGGCCAGACTGGGCATGCAATATCTGATTTCAAGCACAAAGAAATGATATGCTTTAATTATGGTGAAGAAGGACACATTGGGAGTCAGTGTAAGAAACCGAAGAAGGCACAATCTAGTGGGAAAGTATTTGCTTTGGCTGGTGATTCATCGGGCAATGAGGACAAACCTATCAGAGGTACATGTTTCATAAATAGTACTCCTTTAATTACTATTATTTATACTGGTGCTACTCATTGTTTTATTGTTGCTGATTGTGTTAAAAGATTGGGTCTTGTGTTGTCTTCTATGAATGGTACAATGGTAGTTGAGGTCCCAGCCAAGGGATCAGTGACTACTTCTCTTGTATGCTTGAAGTGTCCTTTGTCAATCTTCGATAGGGACTTTACTGTTGATTTAATTTGTTTGTCGTTAAGTGGGTTGGATGTAATTCTGGGCATGAACTGGTTAGAGCATAACTATGTTCATATTAACTGTTATAATTAGTCTGTGAGGTTTTCAACTGCTGGAGAAGAAGAAGTTGTTTTGGTGTCGTCTAAGCAGTTGCGACAGTTGTTGAAGGAAGAAGCTGAGATGTTTACATTGATGGCAACATTGTCAATGGAGAATTAAGCTATAATGGATGAGTTTCAGGTGGTGCGTGAGTTTCCTGAAGTTTTTCCTAATGAAATTCCAGATGTACCACCGGAACGGGAAGTTGAATTTAGTATTGATCTTGTACCTGGTACCAGACCTGTTTCTATGGCACCGTACAGGATGTCCGCATCTGAGTTGGCAGAATTGAAGAAGCAGTTGGAAGAACTACTTGAGAAAAAGTTTGTCAGACCAAGTGTATCGTCGTGGGGAGCTCTAGTGTTGTTAGTAAAGAAGAAAGATGGAAGCATGAGGCTTTATGTTGATTACAGACAATTAAATAAAGTGACAATCAAGAACAAGTATCCGCTTCCAAGAATTGATGACTTGATGGATCAATTGGTGGGTGCTAGTGTGTTTAGCAAGATTGATTTACGATCAGGTTATCACCAGATTAAAGTGAAAGATGAAGATATTCAGAAGACGGCTTTCAGAACGCGTTATGGACACTATGAATATTCAGTGATGCCTTTCGGTGTTACCAATGCGCCGAGAGTATTTATGGAATATATGAACCGCATCTTTCATAATTATTTGGATCCGTTTGTGGAAGTGTTTATTGACGATATTTTGATTTATTCTAAGTCAGATGAGGAGCATGCAGAGCATTTGAAGACAGTGTTACAGGTTTTGAAAGAAAGAAAGTTGTATGCTAAACTGTCCAAATGTGAATTCTGGTTGAAAAAGGTTAGTTTTCTCGGCCATGTCATTTCAAGTAGTGGCATTGTTGTGGACCTGTCTAAAGTAGATGTTGTGTTGCAATGGGAAACTCCGAAGTCAACAACTAAGATTAAAAGCTTTTTGGGTTTGGCTGGTTATTATAGAAGGTTTATCGAAGAATTTTCCAAGTTGGCACTTCCATTAACAAAGTTAACTTGTAAATGTAAATCTTTTGTGTGGGATGTACAATGTGAAGAGAGTTTTACCGAGTTGAAGAAGAGATTGACGTCGGCTCCAATTTTGACGTTACTGAAACTTGAAGAACCTTTTGTAGTGTATTGTGATGCTTCTAAAATGGGATTAGGTGGGGGTGTTGATGCAAGATGGAAAGGTTGTTGCTTATGCATCAAGACAGTTGAAAATTCATGAGAAGAATTATCCTACACATGATTTGGAACTTGCTGCAGTTGTTTTCGTATTGAAAATTTGGAGACATTATTCGTATGGCTCTAGATTTGAAGTGTTTAGCGACCACAAAAGTTTGAAGTATTTGTTCGACCAGAAAGAATTGAATATGAGGCAGTGAAGATGGTTGGAGTTATTGAAATATTATGACTTAGGTTTGAATTATCACCCAGGTAAAGCTAATGTGGTGGCTGATGCGTTGAGTCGAAAGACTTTACACATGTCAGCAATGATGGTTAAACAGTTGGAATTAATTGAGCAGTTTAGAGATATGAGTCTGGTTTGTGAGACGAACCGCAGAGTGTTAAGCTAGGAATGTTGAAGATTAATAATGATTTCCTGGATAAGATCCAAGAAGCACAGAAGTTAGATGTGAAACTGGTAGATCCGATGGTTGGAATTGATCAGTCTGAAGCTAGTGACTTTAATGTAGATGCGCAAGGTGTGTTCAGATTCCGTGATCGGATTTGTATTCCTGATGATGTAGAGCTGAAAAGATTAATTCTGGAAGAAGGGCATAGGAGTAAGTTGAGCATTCACCTAGGAGCTACTAAAATGTATCAAGATATGAAGAAATTATTTTGGTGGCCTGGAATGAAGCGTGATATTGTGCAGTTTGTGTATGCATGTTTAACTTGTCAGAAAACAAAGGTTGAGCATCAAAAGCCTGCAGGGTTGATGCAACCGTTGGAAATTCCAGAGTGGAAGTGGGATAGTATTTCAATGGATTTCATAACTGGATTACCTAATACTGTGCGAGGACATAATTCCATTTGGGTGATTGTTGATAGGCTTACCAAGTCGGCTCATTTTATACCTATTGACATCAGTTTTCCTGTACCGAAGTTGGCAGAAATTTATATCATGGTGATTGTTAAGTTACACGGTGTTCCGTTGAGTATTGTGTCGGATAGAGATATGAGGTTCACATCTGATTTTTGGTAGAGTTTACAAAATGCGTTGGGCTCTAAGTTAAGGTTGAGTTCAGCGTATCATCCTTAAATTGATGGTCAGACGGAAAGGACGAATCAATCATTGGAAGATTTACTACGAGCATGTGTTCTTGAAGAGAGAGGTTCGTGGGACACTCTCCTTCCATTGATAGAATTCACATATAATAATAGTTACCATTCTCGCATTAGAATGGCACCTTTTGAAGCATTGTATGGTCGGAGGTGTAGGACTCTATTGTGTTGGCATGAGACGGGAGAGAGTGTAGTGCTTGGACCTGAACTAGTTCGAGAAACCACCGAGAAGGTGAAGCTTATCCGTGAAAAGATGAAGGTTTCCCAGAGTAGACAGAAGAGTTATCACGACAAGCGAAGAAAAAGTTTAGAATTTTAGGAAGGTGAACATGTATTCTTGAGAGTTACACTAGTAACCGGTGTTAGACGAGCATTGAAATCGAAGAAACTTACTCCTCGCTTTATCGGTCCATATCAGATATTGGACAGAGTTGGAAAGGTTTCTTATAGGGTGGCATTGCCACCGAATCTTTCGAATTTGCATGATGTGTTCCATGTGTCGCAACTCCGGAAGTATATCCTAGACTCATCTCACGAGATTCGTATGGATGATGTGCAAGTGCGGGATAATTTGACCGTAGAGACAATGCCAGTACGGATTGCGAATCGCGAGATGAAGATTTTGCGTGGAAAGGAGATTGCGTTGGTGAAGGTTATCTGGTTAGGAGCTGCTGGAGAAAACATGACGTGGGAGTTGGAGAGCAAGATGCGAGACTCTTATCCCGAGTTGTTTGAATCAGGTAAATTTTCGAGGACGAAAATGTTCTAAGTGGGAGAGAGTTGTAACACCCGTAATTAATTAAATAATTTAATTTAATATTATAGAATATTTCCGATTAATTTGTGATTAAGTCGAATTTGTAGGTGGAATCGTTAAGTTAATGGTCGGGTAAAAATTAGTCGGAAGAAAAATAATATTAAAATTTATTTCATATTTAGAGTTACTAATTAAATATGGTGAATTAATTATGAGGGTGAAATAGCATTTTTAGGAGTATTATTTAGTAGACCCAATTTATGTTAGAAGCCCATTATTAATTGAGTGGCCTAGTAACATAAGGAAATAGCATTACTTGCAAAACCTAAACTGATAGTCATAGTCACGTAGCAGAAAAACAGAAGAGAAAAAGGAATTGAATTGGGAACAAGGGTGCTAGCAGAGTCAAATTACTATCCGAGAATTTCGTTTTTCCGATCAATTTTCCGAGCTTCCTTCGATCCAAAGGTAAGGGGTGGGGTTCGATTTATATAATCGATTGTAGGATAATTTTTATGTGGGGTTTAGGGTTATATAAAATTACTGCCAAGTTGTATTTGCGATGAAATTGTGTTGTTGTGATCTGCATAATGTTGATTTATCTCTTATGATGTTGTTCCTGTGCAATATTGTTGTGACTCTATGTGTGTTGAATCGCTGTTGTGTGTGGAAAAAGAGAATGGAGGGAGGCGACCATCCCAAGGAGGAAGAAGAGAATGGAGGCGACCGCCCCATTAGCTTAGAAGAGGAGACGATCGCCTAGGGCGAGAGAGACGTCCGTCTCATTGGCCAAGAATAGGGAGGCGACCGCCTCAGGTACCCAGGGTGGGCGCCTCAATCCCTTCCTTGTTTTTCCTTCTGTTTCACGTGGCAAGGCATGGTAATAGATTAGTTTGGTTTCCTTCATGGTACATTAGGATAGTATAACATGAAGATAGGTAGTAAATTGAGTAGGATTGCTAGCAAAATGAAAATAATAATTGGCAGGTAGCAGAATAATACTCTTATCAGTAACATATAACCATAGCAAAAGAGTAATTAGCAGAAACAGATTTATAGCAGACATTGTAAATTAAGTAGTAAAATGATCCATCAAAATGCAGAAGAATAATTGGTAGTGGAAGAATTAATTATTAGAATTTATAAGATTAAGTATTAATGTTGTAGGAGGTAAAAATAGTGCAAAAAATTAGACTATCAGTCGTTTTAAGCAGAAAAATTAGTTTCTCGGAATTGGACGAAATTTTGCAGAGTAGTTAGGGTATACGGGTAGTTAAATAAAACTGTTTCGTTTCGTTGAAATTTGTGTCGGTTGCTGGATTTGTAGGTACTGTCGAAACGATGTTGTTTGTTCCCAAATTGGACAATCTTTGAATCGTAGGTTTAAATGGCCAAAGTCGAAAACTGAAGTTGATTGCATTAATTTATAAATTGCATTGTGTTGACGTTGTTAATTGTTGTTGAAGTTGAAGTTGATTGTTTAAGTTGATGCAGTTAATGCATGATTCAAGTTGCCATTGTTTTATGTTGTTGTTGATGTTGTAGTCGTTGAAGCATACATATCATGTGCATTATTAAGTTGGCCTGGATTGGCACCACGTTGAAAGTTGAAGGCTTATGTCTTGTTGAATGCCTCGATAACCTGACATGATTTTAAGTTGGGAGTTTACTCCAAATGGATCCACATGCATTTGCATTAGTCGAGTCGCATCCGAGTTGCATTTTAAGTCGTTGTTGACTATTATGTCGTTCTGTGGAATATCGTATTTTGTTGATTGAAATAGTAATTATTGTATGATTCTTTACCTAGCATATGAATTATCATACTTTTGCTTATATATTTTGATATCTCACCCTTTCTATTTTGTTGGCCATTACCTTTATATTGCTAACGTGCAGGTAACAAGGAGTAGAAGGTTTAGTAGCTCACGGCGTCGTCGCTCTGATACGTATCACTCGGGGGGAAACGAACGCTTGTTTTCTTTTATGTTTACCTTATTTCTTCTGTTGAATTAAAGTTGTGGTTTTGAGAAATATTAATGGTTTTTTCGTCGTTCAAAATGCTATGTTTATTTTGCAATTATTCATGTTGAGAATCCGCTGCGGTTTATTTATTAATGTTGAATTGTTGAAGACTAAATATGTTGCAATTGTTTCTTAATTACTATGTGCTATGTATCCCCTAAGAATTAAGTTGTTTTAATGTTGATTTCAAGTTGTGAAAAGTGTAATGCCTCAAACTTTAAGTTAAAAAGTTTGGCACTCTGATTTATAAAACGTTGGATAGAATCGGGGTGTTACAGTGGCAGCTAGGTGGCAGACCTAATTATAACTAGGCCTGTAAAAAGCCAAATGGGATGGCACCTCCCTTTTAAAAAGACACCTTGGAGCCATTCAACATGGCTTGTACATGTCATTTCGAAATTTGAATTTTGTCCCATATATTCTCATATAATCATCTGCACCATCTATAAATATATCACACAGTCAAACATTTTCAGACACACAAACATCTCAAACACTCAAACCCAGAAAAAATATCATCTGTACCACAATATATTATCACTGTACATTTCAATGGTGAGACGTACAACAGTGAGGTAGCAGGATTTTTATTCAGAAACACCGAAAATATCCAATTTTGTCTAAATAGCAATGCGAATTTTTCGTATTTCAAAAAAAGACTCGAGACCAAACTTCGGCGAGGTCCAACGTCACACATTTTCTACCAACATCTTGTTTTTATTGGTGAGAACCAAGTAACATTTTACCAGGTAGCTATTGAAGACGACGAAGATATGCAAAATATGTTTTGTAATCATGAATATTCTGGGTACGACTCGATTGAGTTGTACATTGTGTTCTAGGATACAGAGAGGGTTGATCCTACGGAGGAGGAACAATTTGAGGTGGATGTTGCTGACGAAGAAGAGAAAGCTGACGAGATGTAGTTCAACATCATGGTAAACGAAGAATTAGATGTCGATGAAGAACGCCAACTGTCTCCCCATGAGAACTACACACCACCTTCGTACATGATCACCCTCAACATGTGCACAGATGACCCATCATCTGATATATTCTACAACCCTGAAGTGCAGTCAGATGCAAATTTAAAAGTCAAAGACAAATTTCGTTCAAAAGAAGATTGCTTGCGAGCAATAAAAAAGTTCCACATGAGAAACAACTATGACTTTCGTGTGGATCGAACAAATGCAGAGAGATACAGAATCATTTGTGCCCATCCTGAGTGTAACTTCCATCTAACTGCATCGTATAGATTGTGGAGTGATTCCTGGGTGATAGGTTCTATGACGGAACACACTTGTGTTAATTCTACACAATCACAAGATCACCGCAAATTGAGTTATGATCTCATTTGTCAAAAAATCTTACCTCTTGTTAGTTGTGATCCTTCAATGAAGGTGAAAACAATAATCTCGCACATCACTACAACATACAACTATACCCCCTCGTATAGAAAGGCATGGTTAGCAAAAACCAAGGCTATTGAGCAAATCTACGGAAATTGGGAGGGTTCGTACAAAGAGTTACCTCGCTACATGAATGCACTGCGAACGTATGCTCCTAGAACAGTTTATCTAATGGAAGCGACAGCGTATGCGAGCAGTACTTGTGGACGTATGGTGAACACCTGGGCTTTTCGACCTTGCATCATCAGGTTTTTGTTGCAAACCTATCATAGAGATAGACGGAACATGGTTGTCGGAAATACAAGACTTTGTCATACCCAAAATTTGCCCTCCATCTTCTCAAGATATTTCATACATCTATACTCGAGATTCCTCGAGTTGATCAGACAAACTACTCTAGACAATCGACCCAAACTAGGGTTTGGTATCTCTCGAGCCAAGATGGGCTTCCAACATCTCCAATGGTCTTCATGCCTCCTCATATGCTTCAAAGATTCTCCATGTCAAGTTTCAAGCTTCACTGAGTCAAGTTTCCTCAGACAATTGCTCGGATGGTTGAAAATCGGTTGTGATGGACAAAAGTGTTATGGTCAACATCTGATCAAACTTCATAATTTTGGTCAACATCCTCATTTGAAGTTACATTCATCATTTGATCAAGGGTTGATCATGATTCATCAAGAAACTCAAGATTTGCTCAAAAGTCAAACTTTCTAATTTAGGGTTTGGTGAAAAGTCAATGAACTTTGTTGATCATAACTTTCTCATACTTTCGAAATTTTTCCACCACCTCTTGTTTTGAAGGAAATTCAATTCTCTACAACTTCATGTTTCACAAGAATGTCAAAAATGCTTCATTTGAGAGGTATAGCTCAAACATTACAGGTCATTTTCAAAGTCAACAAAAGTCAACTTTTTGTTTGAAGATATATTGAGCATGGAAACTCCAATTGAGATGAGACCAAAAAGGTTGGTTAGAGGACTCTTAGAGCTTTCCAAAAAGTCCAAGAACACTCAAAAATGTGAAAATTGAGCAAGATACACCATTCACAAGTTGGGCAATTTTGAAGGAATGCACAAAGAGATACTTCTAAAATCAAATTTTTGCAAATGGGCTTTTTTCTTCATCAAACTTATTCCTCATACAATTAGGAATATCCAAGCCCAATGCCACGAATTTTTATTTTATTTTTATTTAATTTGAATTTATTCATTTAAATACAAATTAAATTTAAAAATAAAGTATAAAATCAAAATTAATTACAAAGTTGATTTTTATTCTTTCCTTGAGACCCAAGCAACTCACAAAGGCCACAAATTTGAAATTTGATCAATATGGCAAGATTGGATTGGAAATTAATCAAATTTTGAAAGTTTGATTTTGTACAAAAATCAAATTTGATTTGCTGAATGTTGATTGATTCTTGCCAAAAACCATCCCAAATCCATCGATATAAATATATGATGCAAACCCATCAAGAGACAGAAAAATTGCCCTAAGAACCTATTCCAAAGCTCAAAAACCGTGGTACACAAGCAAGTGGCGACCCTAGTTCCGGTCGATTTCAATCAATTTTGGGTGTCAACCGTTCCTTGACATCTCGAATCGATTCGAGACCCACTTTGATCCAACCATCGAATCGTGAAAACAATTTGGTTTGTTCTTGAAATTTCAAAATCGTATTTTAATATTCATGCATTATTAACGATTTGTGTTTGTTTTGTGACTAGTGATGTGTGCAAGCTTTACGGTGCTTTAATAATTTCCATGGCCGGGAACACGTATTGCCATTGTTAGGGTTTCTGTGCGTTTTAGGGTTTCACAAAATAGGAAAAATTGGACCATGAGACCTATACCATGCATTGAATGATCGGGAATCGAACCATGCCTTTAGAATTCATTTATATTGTGTATCTTTGGATTTTGATGTTTGCAGGACTTAGCGTCGAGAAATGACCAATGGTTTCAAATATTTAAAATGAGGCGATGGGTTTGGCGAAGGCGATGCGATCGGGGAGGTGGCGCGTGTTTCTTCCCATTCGTTTCAAACATCAGATGCAACGTGGCCTAGTGGTTAAAGCATTCACTATTCCTGGATCCCCTCCCATGTCCTGAGTTCGATCCCTATAGGCACCAGTTTTGCATTCTTTTTTCCAAACTTGCATTATTTTCCATATTTTCCTATCTTCTAATTATTTTAATATTTTTGTGTTTTATTTCAATTCTTTTCATATTTTATTTCTGCATTTAAAAATCATCAAAAATTAATTTTCTTTTTGCATTATTTTCATAAAATCTTTATTTAATTTATAAAATTAAAAAATACAATTTTGCATGCATATTTATTTTATTCATATTTTGCATTTGATCACTTTTAATTCATTTAAATTATTAAATTGCATCCAAAAATCCCAAAAATTTATTTTAGCATATTTATATTATTTCCACATATAATAATTTTCTCATATAAAAATTTGCATTTTCTAACATTTTTCTCTTGTTCGATTCATATAAATTTTAGATTTCTCATTCCTTTACGAGGTTGATCCGATTAGGGCGATTCTTTCTTTATCATTTTATTTTTCAATAATGTGTGTCTATGGGATGTAATAGCTTAAATTAGGACTTTATTTTCCTCAAGTTTAAATTATGTCGCCCCAAGCCATGTAATAGCGTAGGACATTTACCTTTCGCACTTTACATTCGCATTTAATTTCGCACCCTATAAATTGCTAGTAACTAGGCGTGTGGCAAGATAATAACGAACATTACTAATTTGCAAGATAAAATATCTAAATCAACACACTTCTTTCACTGCCTTTTGGGTAATTAGTCTCTCATTGCCTTCGAATTCAAATGGTCAGTCCTCGAGCGTAGAGGTATTCTAGTACCGTTGCCTTCAAAACAAATCATCATAGTCCCTTCGATACAAGATCATAGACCCACGATGTCGCCTCGAATACATGATCTTCACCCTCGATTGTCGCCTACGAAAATGATGATAGTCCTTGAATGTGCTGGGATACTTCCTACAAGTTGCCTTCTATGACCATCAGATGTCCCCAGATGTCCGCATCCAATGAATGGGTTACCTACCAACTAATGGTATGGCTAGCGCTATTCTAATGGAGCGTAAAATGACAGAAACGACCAATTACGAGTGGGTAATAAGTCTTTTGGTTGCTTGCTCTAAAACCAAATGCTTCACTCCACACACTCTTTTCAAAGTTCAAACTCTTTTCAAAACAAAACATTTCAGAACACTTTGTATACATTCCTACATGAATCATTACAAAGTCAAGCGAAATGCCTTTTCAAAACATTTTTGTCAAACACCGGAAAAGCAAATTTTAAAG
>CM038797.1:64947118-65015708 GCA_021764765.1 Vicia sativa | reverse complement strand
AGAAATTTCTTCCTAAATGAAGATGTGCTATACAAAAGAAACTTGACATGGTCTGCTTTCGGATCGTGGATGAACTAAAGCGAACTGATAATTCACGAAGTGCATGAAGGGTCCTTTGGAACCCATTTAAACGGGCATGCAATGTCCAGAAAAATCTTAAGAGCGGGATACTATTGGATAACAATGAATCCAATTATTGTAAACACGTTAAGAGATGTCACAAGTTCTAGATCTCTGAGATAAGATCCATGTGTCACCAACTTACTCAACATTCTCTCCTCTCCATGGCCTTTCTCCTTGTGGGTATCTCGACATGATTGGAATGATTGAACTAAAAGATTGAACGGTCATCGCTTCATCTTAGTGGTCATTGATTACTTCACCAAATGGGTGAAGGCGACATTTCATAAGGTTACAAGACAAGTGGTTTGTGATTCATCAAGAACAACCTCATTGCCGATATGGAATACAAGCAAGATTATTACATATAACGGATCAAACTTGAACAATAAAATGATGAAGGAACTGTGTGAGGAATTTAAGATTGAGCATCATAAATCGACTCCTTCTACACCAAAGATGAATGGCGTTGTGGAAGCCGCCCAACAAGAACATTAAGAAGATCATCCGTAAAATGGTCATCACTTACAAATACGGCATGAAATGTTGCCATTTTCTTTACATGGTATCACACTAGATGCAGCACTTCAACAAAACCCATTTCTCTTTAGTGTACGGCATGGAAGCATTGCTCCGTGAAAGTTGAAATTCCATCAATCGTATCCTCATGGAGGCTAAGTTATCCGAGGTGAATGGTGTCAAAGTAGATATCAGTTGAACTTAATCAAAGAAAACGTGACCGCTTTGTGTCATGGACAATTGTATCAAGAAGGATGAAGAAGCCTTCGACAAAAAGGTTGACCTCGTAAACTTCAAGAAGGAGAGCTCGTGCTTAAAAAGATCTTGTCTTTTCAACCAGATTCTAGGGGCAAATGGTCTCCTAATTACGAAGGTCCGTACGTTGTTAAGAGAACCTTCTCTGGTGGTGCTATGACTCTCACAACCATGGATGGTGATGAACTCTCGCATCCTGTAAACGCTGATGCAATCAAGAAATACTTTGTCTAAAAAAGATAAAATAATAGCTCGGTAAGTCAAAAACCCGAAAAGGGCGGTTTAGGCAAAATGAGCATCTCGGTGGACTGAAAACCTGAAAAGGCGGTCCAAGCAAGTAGAGACAATAAGCGAAATTTATCCTGTAGATTGAAAACACGAAAAGGAAATCTAGGCAAAAATTAAGGATCAAAATGACAAAGTGCGCATCATTCCGTGCTTAGTCAACCTGAAAAATCTTCCATCAGCGGATCTTCAATTAAATCTTTTGAAGCAACAAGCACAGATGGAACTCAAAGTTGTTAGGGAGAATAAAGGTTATTACTTTAAATGTATCCTTTTCCTAATATATAACCATTTCCAACTTTTGTAAATAGTTCATGGAATCACGCTTTTGGTGATTACCATGAGTGTTTCAACCTCTAAAGGATAAACAATTCTTTGAGAAGTTTTCTCTTCCTCGAAAGGGATCATCAAAGATGTTATTCTTATCCAAAAAGAATCTCCAACAGGGTTGCCAGTAAAAATGCTTTTTCTCCTCGAAGAAACTTAAGCATGCAACTCTAATTCATCACCGGTGACATCTACACCATTGCTGGAGATTTTGCTGAGTATTTAATTGAACTGCGACATAGTCCTTTTCCAAATACGCTTAGTTGTCTTGTCAAGTATCGTCAGCATGCATATGACATTTATGACATTCATTAATCATACATAATTGTGTCATTAATGCATTCTTGCATTTCTCAATGTTTACTTCAATGTCACTTATTTAGGTTGCATTTATTCCCGAAAACAAGTAAGGGTGTGTCATCTCTCTAGTAGACTGTCATCC
The DNA here is from genome assembly GCA_021764765.1 of Vicia sativa. Lineage (NCBI taxonomy): Eukaryota > Viridiplantae > Streptophyta > Magnoliopsida > Fabales > Fabaceae > Vicia > Vicia sativa. The sequence goes on along the minus strand of CM038797.1, from coordinate 65,013,760 downwards.
CTAAGCGAGAAAAGAGCATTCTTTCTCCAGTTCCCCAATCGAGTTCGTTCCTCATTAGGTACAAAAGACTTATTTGACTGTTTCTTTCCAGTTCATTCATGGATAGAACCTCGTCTCCAAACAAATTTAGGTTTAGATTTAACAACAAAAAAAAACTACTTGCAAACAATAAGCAATAGCCTCGTCATCCGAGCCGCTCATTTCTTTTTCATATTTGAACTTATCATAAATTGATTGTCCTTCTTAACAAGTCCAATCATGAAAGTTCAAGAAATCCCCACAATTGTTTTTCTCTCTAAGAAACCTGTATTTTACAATCAAAACGCCCGCATCTTCTCAAAAAGATCCCCGACACGATTGTAATTGTGAAAATAGAAACTCATTTGATATTTGTTTCCATCACTATTTGTTATTCACAAGGATGAATAACCAGTAAAAATTTCTCAAGAATTACCTTGTTATAGTTATCACTTTGCTGATAATTGGTAATATCTTCAGAACTCATACCATTACCATCACAAGGCTGATAATCGGTAAATGGTCTTCATTCAAATTACCATAAACTATCACTAGGTGATAATTGGTAATATCACCTTTGCTTATCTTGAACATTATCACAAAGGTGAAGGTAATCTCCTCGTTTCCCAAAGCGAAGCAGGATATTCACTTCCTTTGTGAATCTATTTTCCTATGAAACATACTTGTTTCCCAACAAATAGGATTCTCCTTTCTTAAATCGATTGAGACATCCTCAAAAATGTTTTCCCCAGCATGTCACCCTTTAGTACATCACGGGTAAACTTTTTGTAACCACTTTGCATCATTCGCATTTTTGGTATCTTAGGTCCAAAATTTGTGTATTCGATATTTAAGTCTTCACGCCTATCGAGATGAAGATTTTCATCTTCATATCGGGTTGAATAAACTTAAATAAGGGCATTTTCATACAATTTTGACCTAAGATACCATCTCATATCATTCACATATGCATCATTGCATCACTAACAATTTACCTAAGATAGATCGTGTGTGCTCTTGAGCCAAATTAGGGTTTTGATTAAAAATATTTCATCCATTCACGATATAATAAATTAGGGTTTAGTCTATCTTCATCAATCATCAACATTTAATCTTCAAATTCAATCATTTCCTCAAGATCTATCTTGAATCGACCATTAGGGTTTTGATCGAGGATGGTGTATCATTGACTTTCTAAGCAATGAATGACCCAATTGCTTGGAGAATGATCTCAATATCATCAATGCAATATCTTGACCTAATTTCTTGGTTCAAAACATCTTCAAATGCCATGATTGATTCTTAGAGAAATTCTAAATCATCTGACAAAAAGTCAACTGTTCAAATCAGTCAAACTTTGACTTTTGGTCAACTTTTTGAAAATAAATTTTTTTCAATCATCAAATTGTTCATCGTGATCATAAAAAATCAAAGTGTGTGAAAAAGTCAACAAAAAGTAAAAACTTGAAATTTTTCTAACACTTAGAAAATTTTCAAGTGTTTTTATCATGTTTTTCACCATTTTCATGGCCATTTTTCACCTAGATCCATTTTGATTCAAGAAAAACTCAAAATATGAAAGTTGTAGATCTTGTTCCAATATTTACAAAATGTCCAAGAACTTGCAAAAAACAATTGTGTAGCTAGGAGTTTGAAATTGAAACTTAGAGGTCCATAACCATAATTTTCAAGCCATTTCTTCAAATTTTTCAAGACTTTTTGCAAATTCTTCCTTCTAGAAGCCTTGTCACCAAAAGAGATAGGATCTAAGAGAGAAATATCTGATGAGCTTGTCTTATAGGAGGATAAGATCACTTGATATTTTTAACCATGGTTTAGAAATTAACCATGTGCATTTATGGCAAAGATTCCATTCTTACCATTAAGGCAACTTGCACAAATCTTCCAATCCTACCCTTTCCTTTCTCTTGAGACTTCTTGGCTTATCAATAGAAGTCATTTCTACTTCTAAATCACACCAATCAATCTAAACAAGCTTTCTCACTTCTTTCTTTTCCAAGTTTCAAGTTTAAAATGAGAGAATTTACAAAAATATCAAACCTTGCAAGTTCTAACCAACCTTTGTTTCAAACACTCTAAATCCTTAGGAAGTTGTTAGAATCATCAAGACATCACAAAAACTAGTCAAACTCAGAAATCACTTTCAAACTCCATATATGCATATCTTGAGCCTTGACTTGCCATCTCTCAATCCACTCGTGTAAGCTTCATTTATCACTTGAAACATCATTCATTACACTTCATAGATGTAGTCTAAACATAGATCACATCGTAACATCAAACATCAAATTGAAACTCACTTCAAGCTGCGTTGGACTTGGGCAAACAGTCGAGCCATTTTAATCCAAGTTGAGCATTCAAACATCTTCCATAAGGTCCAATGAAGCTAGAAATCATAAAACACTTCTAGAAGCACTCCTTGAGGAATTAGATTTTAGTTCAAAGAGGTAAGTTGCTCGAACTTTAAAATCTATGATTCGTGCATTACGGATGAAAAACGCTGGCCATCTTATTTCACCTCATATCTGAATGATAACCCTCAATCAATTGCATAAATTATGGTCCATACACGATTTCATGATCAATTCGTAGAATTAGGGTTCATCTGTTTTTCTTTGAAATAAATCCTCATAAGCTTAAAATAAATGCAATTAAACCTCACCATTGTGTTCCTAGGCTCAAAGCGATCAAGTTTGATGTTTACATCTTTTAATTTCATCAAAGAAGCGAAGGAGATAGGAATCAAGAAGGATGGAGGAAGAAGATGAAGTTGCGTGTTTTTTATTTTTCTTAAAAATTCAAATATTTGTTTTGTAATATATTTAACTGAACTTGGATAAATGAGCGGATGTATAGCCACCTCGAGTGGTAGGGCAGTCCTCTTAGTCCTTTGCCTTGCCCAGGTGGGGTTCGAACCCGCTAGACCTTTTTATTTTTTAAAATTTTCACTTTTCAAACCATTTTCCAAACTAGTTTTTAAACAAATTAAATGAAGGAGTGTTAATAAAAAGCCGCATGTGGCCAGTGGTTAATCTTTTCACCTTTGAATGCAAGATCGAGTTCAACCCATAGGACCAAAATCAAATTTTATCACTTGTTTTCATTTTCTTTCAAACTTCAACATTTTCAAAAACCAATCAAAACTTCTCATTTTCAAATGATTTTTTGCACACTTGTCATTTAATACACCTACTTTATGATTATGTCAAAAAAAATCTATAAAAGATATTTTCTTTTGATATATTTTTATTAGGTTAAAAATAGACGTTTTAAAATTTTAAATACTTTCGAAAATGTTTTCTTCTTGATTTTTCAAACCTAATATTTTTCAAATCCTTTTGTGAATATCTTTCACTTTTCAAAATCATTTCAAAACTTTCAAAAACATGTTAATTGACTTACGCACCTCTTTTCCATGATCGGTTTGATTAATCTTTGAAAATACAAACCAAACTAGGTTTTTTTCTGAATCTTTCAAACTCAAAATCAAATTGATCATGGGCCTCCTTATGGTGTAAGTCCCACCCTCATATATACATACTTAGTTTCCTTGTACATGTCCACCTTTTGTGCATATTCAATTTCCTTGTACATATTCAATTTTTGCAAATATTCAAGTATAACAAACTCAGTTCGTTTATTTTTATCCGCTTGTTTATACACCAATTCACTTTGGTATTAAGAGGAGCATTATTCTCGATTGAAATTCTTTCTCTTATTCCAGTGGGCCTCCCTTAAGGTGTAAGTATCACTCCCTTGTATATATCCAAGTATACTAACATCCGCTTGTTTATACACTTGTTTATATATTTCTGCATAAACTCTTGTGATACCATACACACTTTATCATATATATATATATATATATATATATATATATATATATATATATATATATATATATATATACTTGTTCATATTTATTTATGTCATTATAACTAGTGTAATAACTAGGTTCCCCATAGCCTCCTCTTGGGCAGTATAAGATAAACTCACTTGTTGAGTTATCCTCCTCTTAGGCTTCGTACAAAGAACTCCCTCGTTGAGTTAGCCTCCTTGGGCTTCGTACAAAAGAACTCCCTCATTGAGTTTATCCTTCTCTTGGGCATCATACAAGAAAGATATATGGAAATCTCTAACATCCTCCTATTGGGATGCCAATACAAAGCACCTTCGTTAGGATAGAACCCTAAGAGTATGGTTTCCGGTAAAATCACTCTTAAATCCAAGCCGTACTATAGCCTCCTCTTGGGCTTCATACAAGGACCCTCGATGTCCCTCGGAAAGCCTCCTCTTAGGCTCACAATACAAGGACCCTCAATGTCCCTCGGATAGCCTCTCTTGGGCTTACAATACAAGGACCCACGATCTCTTAAAAGCATTCCCCTACAATAACAAAAAATTCTCCTCGGAGATAAGACGAAGATCTCTATGGAAGAAGTATCTCATTTATAGCATCACATACAAATCAACACTTTTTCAAACATTTTCAAAACAAACACTTTTTCAAAACAAAACATTTTTCTTAATTGTAGTGTAGCGCTTGTACTCAAGAAAAAGCATGATACTTACAATGAAATATTCAACGTTTTTCAAACATCTTTCTTAACCTTAAGTGGTAGCAACATACACTCAAGCAAAACACCCAATGCTTACAATGAAAGATTTAATCAATCAAATTTACAAAAATGTATGTGATGAAATAGATTAGATACATTTTTCATTAAGATGACATTTGTCTTTGTCTTTAATAAAATCATCATTGCTTCCACTAGCACATAAGTGGGAACTAGATTGCTCTGACTTTCTCAACCTCCTTTTGAGAATACGTGAGCATAAGGTCTCACCTTGGCGATCATACTTCTTTCTCCCTCAAACAAAACAAACCCTATTTCCCTTAGATCCGAGCTACATATACGATTCCCATTAGGATATATATGCAGAGAGGATCGCGAGCATAATAATAATAATAAATAAACTTAGGTTCCTACCTAACCTACCTTTCTTAAATCCAAAGGAGAAACTTTCCCAAAATAGCATAGCAAATAAAACACAAACATACAAATATGCATAAAAAGTTCCTATAGAAAACTATAGCTATATAGGTACTAATACCTTCCCTTTATAAGCCACCCTCTACCTTGTCTCTCCCATGCGTTGCATCTAGTTCGTACTAGTTGCGCCATATCATATTAAGGGTATTTGCTTTCCCTTTTCCATCTTCTTTCTTGTTTGGAAACAATAAAGCTTGGTGCTCATGACATCTTTTTAAACAAAAAAAACTCAAAAGTAAATGGTTTTGTGGAGATTCAATTCGATTTGATTCCCTCGTTCGTCACTTTTACCATGAGCAGTGAGTGTTTGAAGCTTACATTATATCGAAAATAGGGACTACTTAGCTGGCTTTGAGACTTATACGGTTGTCGGTTGAAGTCACCAAAATAGTTTTCGATTTTCAAAATAGGTCGAGCTTCCGACGTTAAACAAAGCGCTTTGTGGGAGAAGCTGACCATTTTTTATTAAAAACTCTATTTATTAAAGTTTTAATTTATTTTCATAAAAAATTTCTTAAAAAAATTATAAAAATTTTCGGTTCTTTTCTATTTTAGGCATTAGGCCGATCTTTGATTTAAACTATTTTGATTACATATAGGACTCACGTTTCTTCTTCTTCGATTTTAGCTTTGGATTTTTTTGATAATATTCTTGTCGCCCGTGAGTGATGCTCGTGAGAGGAGTCATGAGATGCTTGTTCAGAGATGTACCATTTTGTGCATGATCCCACTTTGTCTCATTGGGCATCAGGAGAGTCATATATGTTTAACCAAATTGGTTGGGATTATTTTATTCATCATGACTGACCTACTACCCCGCAACTGACGAACTGGGTTCCTCGGTTCCTTTTCTACACCTAATATTGGTTTAGGATTGGTCGGAGGGTTGGTTTCATTCAGTTGTTTGGTTTTACTCACGGGTTCACCATCGTGAACTTCTTTGCTCTTTTAGATTTCCGATTAGTGATGATGTTGTCATTGAGATTCGATGAAGAGTTTGGACAGCTTGACGACTATTTTGGGGAGAGATATATAATCTGCGATAGAAGAGCTTTATTCTAGATACTCATGATTCATAACCCCTCCATTAGGTATTTCCACATGATTAAGCGTTTACCTATTTGGAAAACCTCGTAATGATACCTTAGTGTCCAAGGAATCTTTGTTTATTATGTTTGTGTGTTTCACTCGGGCCGTTAGTTAGTGCATCATTTATGCTTGCTTTCGTTTCTTGAGTATATCCCGGGCTCCTCGCCCGATATGTGTTGGTGGCTTAGTGATTATGATCGCTAATGCCCTATTTTGAGAGCCATTGTCCCCTCATTTTATGGTGACTTTATCCACTTTCGGCTGTCTCTCTTTGTTTTAATGTTGGGATGATCGGATATTTAGATTTGAATCAATTTTAGTTGTTGATTCATCAGGCGATCTACCACTTCAAGCTTCGACATTGCACGATCTAGTGTGCATGACAAGAAGAATTGGATTTATGACTGGAAGGAGTAGTTGAGAATAACATGGAATAAGAGAGTCACGATCCTTTGAGACCACTTGCTATTATGACCCTCCATCAAGATTGGGCGAGTCAGAGCCGGAGATGATAGAGATGATCGAGAAGATAGAGGTTGATCCTATGACACGCCTTTACTTGTTGCCATCCAACAGGTTCACCTGACTTGGTTATCGCCGCTGTCCGTTCCTCGCATCGCGATTACATACGCCATTGATGCTCCATGACGAGATTGCGCTATTCGTTCGAATATTACTACCCTCTGTGAGATTTTATGGTTTCATGGATCTGAATTCGACAAATCTAGATCACTGATTTAATTTTAGAGGTGGTTGATTTATTTTTAGAACATTGAGGCATTATTTTCTCTACAGGTGGGGATGAGTGTTTATTTAAGTTTTCTATTTTCATTAGCATCATTTTTATTTTAGTTAAATTTACATTATTTATTTTGGTTATTTATTTTCGAATTTTTTATTTGTTTCGATTATTTTTTAATACAATATTTATTTTTCATTTATTTGTGTTATCAATATGTATTCATTGTATATGATATTATATATTATGATGCCATTGTGTTATTGTGTTCACTAAAATAAAAAATACATGCATGTTAATCTAGTAGACCAAGTAATAAATTAAACCTTGCATGATACACCTAATTGTCTTCATTGTCTCCTTGCATTGATCATTTATTCCCCTAATAATAAATTAACACATACATGCATACCACAGTCAAAAGAAAAGAATCATATGCATGGTGACACAGGCGTTGCGAATACGAGATTCTATTGGGAATCAAGACCTTGTAATGACCATTACAAATGAGCATATGTGGCATTCACTTGACCATATTATAATAATAACACCTTCATTTTCTCCAACCACACACATTATAAACTCAAATAACCTTTGTTTCCTCATTCAATTTCAATTTATACCATTTAAACCATTTTCAAACTTCTCATCCATTACATTTCCATTTCCACAATAAACATCACTCTAAATACCATTCAATGCCTCCATTCATCTTCTCTTCACCATTAAAACCTTGCTTCTATATAAACTCTTGAAGATAATTTCACCGTACACCAACTTTCTTCAACAACTCTTCTACCTTTTAAACAATATCATTTCAACACCTTTCCCAAATGGCGGAAGAGCTCGGGAAGAAAGGAGAGCAGAACCTCAACGATATAGTATTAGAAATGGAGCATAGGACACCGACAAAAGCAACTTTTTGAGGTTTCATGAAGGTATACACAACAAAGTATCGTCACAGTTGTTTACGTGACTTGGGATTGCTTGAAAAGTGTGAAATTCGCTCATGAATCAGTGCACACCATATGCCACTATAAATCTTCCAACATAGATCCCTCACGTTGGGTTCTTGAGTTCTTTCCTACCAAACACCATCTACTCCAGTCGGTTCGTTATCTAATCTCGGTTGCAAGAACTTGGACTATTCAACACGAATTACCACCATGAACCAAGAGGCTCAAGTAAGATACTCCACTTTAACCATGGTGAAGGGTGGAATATAGAATTATGCTAATGAAGATTGGATGACAGATCATTCGTAATTTGGGAACGTTTAATGGTAGTCATGTTAATGATTGGGGTGAGCTTTTATCCACCCATCATATCCCGGTGCATCCGCTATTTCCAGGTGTCTGTGATACGGTGTTCGGGAGAGAAACAACAACAAGGTGAGCGCCGAAATGTATTGCATTGCACCTTTAATCCCGATCTTAGTATAAGTATTCATTCCTTCAACCATCGATCCACTTTTATCGAGGCATGTGAGGATCACCTTTACTGTAGAATTATGACATCGTTATTGCCCAAAATTTGAATTGCAATACATGTTGATCAACTACCTTATTAATGACTAAGTTTCGGATATTGATTATTCGATCGGTCATATTGTCAAAGCAAGAAGGGATGGAAGGTACAACCTGATGGTGTAGAATAGGGTCGTTCCAGGCATTATTCTACCAAAACTGGATATAACAAGAATTGACATCGCTGCAAATTGGATTTATGATCTTCAAGCACCATCCCCTGGAGAAAATCTGCAGAATAATCAAGTAGGAGAAGGTAATACAATACCAGAACTAAATCAACAACTACCCCAACCAGATGTCCATACTCAAGAAGAACAAGCAAGAAATGATCCTCAGCCATCCACCATTGAAGCAATCTATGCATCACTTTTACTTAAAGATCAGCGTCAACAAGAATTGATGCAGATGATGCAAGAGTTGCAGCGCAATCAACGCAACAACGCCTACTGGAACCATCACGACATTTCTGATCTAACTGATGAAATGCACTACTTGTCATTCCGTGTTGAGGACCTGCATGCTTATGTTTACAACACTGGTGAGGAACCTCCTAGATCCAGAAGAGGTGGAGTGAGGACACATGTGGGGAAGGAACAGGTGAAGCATCGGTAGCGGAAACGCCAAAAGACAATGATGAGGAGATTAGTGTTTTCTTGTTTCCTTGTATTTTTATTTTCTTAAGTTTCATGTTAGTTTCTTTTCACACTTTCTTTGTCGATTGGGGACAACGCTCGCTTTAAGTGTAGGGGAGAAACCTTTTTTCAATTTCCTAGTTGAAGCAACTCGCTTTTCTCAAAATCATCATTTAATTTTTTTTTTTTTAAAACCGTGAAATCGCCACCTAATTTTATTTGTTCTAAAGAAGAACGGAAAATATAGATAAAACCCACGAAAGATATGGATAAGACGGCCTCGAGATAAAGAGATATAGGTTCGGGTTGGTTATGCAAGGAAGGTATTAGCACCTTACATCCATCGTGCCGATGGTACCCATTTAGTTCAAAATGGTTGTGTGTTAGTGTGAAATTTTTTACGATCTTCTAAATTTAAAAAATAGAAAGAAAAAAGTGGAGAAATGTTTTATTATTTTTGAGTTTGGCACGGTTTCAAACCGTGCTACGTATTCCTAAATGCAATGGAAAGTCAAAACTCCGTAGTTCCTCTAAAATAATTGTTTGTGGATTGATTTTAAATGAAAAGACAAGTCGTCATTTTTAAAGGAAAAGACTCGCCTAACGTCCACAAGGTGTGATAAAGAATAAAGACTACGCACCAACATGAGGAGGGTTTGAGAACACCTAGAGTACTCAAGTGGAGAAGTCGAAAACCTTGGGAATAGAGGAAGAAGCATCTCAATTATAAATGAATCATGTCTAATCTTGAAAAGGGTTTAAGGTAAAAGGTGCTTGACGCACAAAAGAAGTTTGAGTGAGTTGAAATTGATTTTAAATTGGGGATGACAAGTACCAAAACGTTGGGCTATCCTCTGAACGATTCAATACTCGAGATTGGTGATTGAGGTCAACCGATCATCTCTCATTCAAAATCTTTATTATGAAAAGAGTGAGGTGAAACAAAGTTCACTTTTATTAAGTGTATGGAATAAAGTATTTAAGTCATTGGGTTACCTCTAATGGCCCAAATACTTACATTTTAATTAAATCGTGGGCTATCCTCTAACAGTTCAATTAAATACCATAGCACTATGTTTTTTGTAGAAATTCATTTTTGAAAATAACTCGGCGTTGGATCGAGGTTTGAGAAGAAGACTCGACATTGGGCCTAATTTTATTGAAAGTGTTTTAAATGCTTGGTGAATGGAGAAAGAATAGGATCGAGATAATTGTAAATCACAAATAAAATCGACAAGCCCATACAAGGTGGCCAACCTAAGTATAAAATAATTAAATTACATGTGTACTAGCAAAGTGGGCTAGTCTACTAAGACGACCAATTGGGACAATTGATCGAAATAGGCTCACCGTAAGAAGGCCGAGGATCAAGCGTACATGTGTGCATGTAGTCACCTGACGCTTCTTAGCTTCATTTCTGGTGTTTAAAATGATTCACATTATTAGTTTAAAAAATGATTTTTTTTGGTTTTTGTGTAAGTGATAGTAAATTAAATAAAATAAATGTGCACTAAATTATTACAAGAATTGTTTTTGGGAGGGATACATGAATTATAAATGGGGATTAAATGGTAAAATAAAATAGAAAGCGGTAAAATTATTTACAACGCATCAAGGGGATTAGGGTACATTTTTGAATGGGGATAAACCGAATTAAAGAGAAAACAAGAATACAAACAAAAACTAAAATGCGGAAAATTTAAATATCGATTAGTGTATTTTATTTTATTAATTAGAATAGATTATATGAACTAATTCTAAGAAATGCAACCACTATATTCACAGTATAATTTGAATTTATTTACGATGAATAAATAAAGCATAAAAAATATATGTATATAGTATATATAATACTAAATATAAGAAATAAATATAATATGTATATTTACAATAATAAATATAAGAAATAAAAAAAAAACATGTATAATTATATTTACAAGATGAAATATAAAGCATAAAAATACTAAGTATATCTATATACATTACTAAATATTAAACATTAAATAAAATAGTAATATGAACAAGTATATAAAAATGTAGATGCGACGAGATAGAATGTATGCTTGAACCATCCTCGGATATCTTCACAAATAAGATACATTAGTAGCATAGTGTGAAATAAAATGAACATAAAATCGCATCGAAACAAAACATGGTTAGTAACGAAGAAATAAAATCAAAAATGTAATTAACATGAACTATGTATAAGGATAAGCAACGGATTGTAATTGAAACTAAAGAAGTGCACAAGTTATTATTTACAAAGTCGAAACATGGAGAATTGACTTCAAAATTAAATTATAATCGAATGAAACAAGTATGGGCAGCAACTATATATACTTAATAATGCTCAAGAATTCATCCCAAAAAGTGTTCAAAACAAATTAAATGCAATGATAGAACGAAGATGCCTCATAGTTTCTCGGTTAATTCACCGCAATAAATGTGGTATCATTGTCAAACCATCATCGAAACTAAACAAATACATCTTTATTCAAACTTCAATCGAAATAAAATGAAAGAAATACAAAATTTTAATGGTTTCTCGTTTAGATTTCTACGAATAAGCGACAACATCACCTTCATTGAAAACATACAACTTTCAAATCGTAAACTTCAATTAAAATGAGAATAATGCAATATTGTAATATCCCTAATGGTTTCTCGGTTTGTATTAAACGGCGATAAACACGTTATCGATATTAAACCATCATCAAACCAAAGCTACCTAGAGATCACTCATCACAAATTCCATTGAACATAGCGAGAAATAACACAATAAATATCCCAATAGTGTCTCGGTTTGATTTTACACGAATGACGTGGTTAATCAATAAACCATCATCGAAACTATTCTTGAATATTATTCAAACAACAAAAAACTACAATCGAAATTAAAATGAAAACAAGAGGAAATCCTAATGGTTTCTCGGTTAGTTTCACGCGAATAAACTTGAAACTAAATCACCTTCATCGAAACTAAACACATATACAAAATTGACATTTGCATTTTAATTGAAAATAGCGGTAAAATGATGTTACGACCAAAATTCTCGTTCGAAATTGCCTCAAAGGACACAACAACAAAATGCTTCGTAGTTTCTCGGCTAGGTTCCTCGTGAATAGGCGCGACATTACCATTTAGCCTTCATTGAAACTCACTACAACTTCAAGAACACAAAAGTGTACGAATATGATACCAAATTTCAAGCGGATTCAAATAACTTTGAAATAAACAAATGAAGTGCAATCGATACACATATCATATCACATTCCAACATCTCTTAAACATTCATACACAGTGAGGTCTATTTTCAGAATCTATCATCAACACAAAATTCACAATTACATGTTATCAATAAAACCGAAACAAAAGGGATCAATCGGATTTCTGAAACGATAACTTTTCAAACTTCTACATCCATTTTATACAAATAATCTTCGTCCATTATGCAGTGAAACTAAAAATATTCGAAATAAATTAATGCGAACAGAATAACATTTCAAACCAAATTAAAATCTGTCAAAACCTTTACACAGACAAACATGTACACAATAGGCATAAAAAGAAGATTCAGTTTGAACATTTACCCACTGAGTCGATGATGTTGTCACGTACGTGAGAGAGGCGATTTGATGAGGTTGTGAGCAGTGAGGACTGTGGCTATTGTTTTGATGAAAGTTAGGTCGGTACATGTGAGAGGTTTTCGGTGGTGGGTTCTTGACAGAGTGACGATAGGAGAAAGTGCGTTGAAGGATGTTGCTACGGTGAAGCCGGGTAGAAACGAGGACGGACAGTGTGGACGGTGAGCAAGAGACTAGAAACGGAGATGAGGTTGGTGGTTATGGCGAGGAGCGAGGATGGGTTCTTGGAAGCGAGAAGATGGAAGGAGTTACGGCGGAGGCGGAAGGTGAGAAGCAGACGGAGGGAACAGTTGGGTTCAGATGAGGCGAAGATGGTTGTTCGGAAGGTGTGAGAGAACGGCGATGGGTAAGGGTGTTTGGGTTCGTGAGAGAGATACAACGGTGAGGTTGTTTGGTAGCTCCACAATGAATAGAGTGAGGCAGCAAGGAGTAGGGTTTGGGCAAGCGACGGTGAAGATGGGGTTTCGTTGGAAGAAACAAGGCGAGATGAAGGAGTTTGACGGAGGTTTCACGAATGGTTGAGTGATGATGGGCGAGACGGCGTGAGAGGAAAATGGAGGAATAATGGTGATTGAGTGAAAGGAGGAAACCGTGAGTGAGAAAGATAGAGTTTTTTTTGTTTATAATTTTTTTGTTTTCTTTAATCACGCCTGTTTTTCCAATTTTGGGCCCCACAACAGTGTCAATCATTACAATATATACTACAAATTAGGTTTAGGTAAATACCAAAAATACCCTTTTCATGAAATGGGCCACACAAATAGGTTGGGTAAAACATAAAAAGCCCAATAATAATTTGTTTTGATTTTTTCGAGATAAAAAATGGATACCTAAAATTGTCAAAAATGGTCAAAGTTCGGACAATAAATTATCCAAAAATAAAATGAGTAAATTAAAATAAATTACAGTCTTGTAAATTAAAGAAAAATTATTGAAATTGTTAAAATCGAAATAAAATGATGATAAAGAATACCGACTTTTAAAAAACTTAAGTTAAAAGCAAGTCTTCAAACCTTATCGAAAATTACGGAGCACATCTTTACGATCTACACAACGTAGATTCATAAAGCATGAATAAAAGATGAAAACTTGAAATATTTTCTCCGCTAATTTTCGCCTGATGTTGAATTGCTTTTAATTGTTTATAAAATCGAATATCGATATCATCGACATATAAATAATTTAAAATCAATGCAAAAGCAGAGAGAGGTAAAATGCATGAAGTAAGATAAATTATTTTATAATTAAAACAATGCAAACATCGATTTAATGATTTTTGGTCAATTCAAATATGACATGATGCATATGCTTGAGTGAATGTTTTTTTTATAATATAAATACAAATGCATGTAGAAAAATAGGGGGAAAATTTTTTCAACACTAGTAAGTCGATTTGAATTTTCGTTATTTCCATTCAATAAAAAAAAATTCTTGTTAGATTGATTTCAATCAAGCAATCATTTTGTAAGTTATTCGTACTTTCATACTTTTCTTGAACCATAACAAAAAAAATTATTCGACGCATTAGCTCGGTATATTCAAAAATTATATAGGTTGCTCACAATTAGACTATGTTAGAATTTTTGAAAAAGATTCGACAAAATAATACTACCTTGACATCTAAATCTTCCAGATTATGCGAGATCAGTTTGAGTACTTATGATAATGAAACCTTAAGTTTTAGTTTTAGATCAACCCCGAGTAGTTTATACTAGCAATCAGCACCGTCTTATCCATAAACTACGTAGGGAGCCGATGAATATAAGTGACTAGTCCTAATCAGAAATTTTTTAAGCATAATGATATAATAGGAAATGTGCTAATTAAGTTAGGTGACACTCACCGGGTCATTTAATCCAACAGTTGCGGAACCTACAAAAACTAATATAACAACCGGTTGTAAGCATGTTCAGTGGTATTTGGTGTTGAACTTGGTAGGGATAACTAAGGTTCAATCCCCCGAGACTTATAATCTGGGAAAGAAAAAGGGTTACCAACCTGTGTACCAGAATCACTAATCGGCTACTCTACTATGTGCGTGCGAAAGATAAAGGGCTTAATGTGATTGCACTAGAATGAAAGCGGTTAATTTCGAATGAAACGTATTAGGTTGCTCTATGATAGAATTATTCAGACTGGTTTGCATAGGGAGGAGGATTTTGATCATGTTCTAGGGTTTCATGTCGTTTCTGTATCATTAGTGTCATAACCTAGTTCCATCTTTCTAATGTAATACCCCTCAACCACGTACGATTCGAGTCGTGCGATTGTGTCGGAGACCTTGCGTTAAATGATTTTTACTCTATTATTTGCTTGAGGACAAGTAAAGTTTCAAGTGTAGGGGAGTTTGATAACTCGAAAATGTATCGAATATTTGGATCAATTTACATGAATTTTATTTGCATTTTAATTAATTAAATTACTCTTTATTCGTATTATGTCGGTATTTTCTATGTTTCGAATTTTATGTTTACAAGGCATGCGAGAGAAAGTCGAGAAAAGTCAAGCAAATCGTGCTTAAATCCACAAAAGAAAGGCAATTATGCAAGACACGCTACTTCTCACTCGTCCAGCATGCGTGACGGTCGTCACACACTCCCTCCAGCAACCCTAACGGTCTCTACAACTTAGGAAGAAAAGCTTCCTTATGAAGGAAGCATGCCATGGTCGTCATAACAACCCTAGCGACCGCCACGGGGACGATTTCACTTGCAGAAAAATCCAGAAAAGGGGAGGAATTCACGTAACTATTCATATTTTCCAGCCAAATGCCAACACTATAAATAGAGAGCGAGAAACCTCATTTGGCTCTCCTTCTTTTTCACTTCGCTTTGCCGTTACTTTGTTAAATTTTCCAGTGAATTTTATTTCAGTTTTATTTTCCTTTTCCGATGAGTTTCATTTACTTTTCTCAGTTCAATTCTATTTTCTCATAGCAGTTTCCACATCGAAAATTGATGTGAACTTTTGTTGGTTCTAACCTTACATTAGAGCCGAGCTTTTATTTTCTTTCTTGAATTTATTTTCGGAGCAATTGAAGGCAAATTTCACCAACCTGTGGGAGACACCTGACGATTAAGGATTTATTTACAATTTCGCTTTCAAGTTTATTTTTAAAGCTTTAATTTATTGTTGCCAAAATTGTATGCAATGCTTGGGTTTATTTTGTCTGATGTTATTTATTATCGTTGCGCTATTATTGAATTTTATAATATGCTAGGCTAAATTAGTTTATCGGTATGGAAGATCATATAGTCGACGGGGTTTAGCAATATCAATTGAACAATTCTTTTTAAATGAACAATTTTAGTTTCAATTACCAATTTTAGTAACCAACTATTTTATTACGAGTAAAATACGGATAGAAGTTAAGATCAATAGCGAGTTTGAGATAATAACTGGACAAATGGTAATTGTGCATTAACTTAAAATACAATGAGAGCGCTTTTAAGTTAGTTAGATCTTATTTATTTTGAAAAACTATTTTTAAACTTTAAATGATACAGCGAGAATGCTCACTTAGGTTTAATTATAGTATCTGAATCAATAAACACGAGAGTGTGAGAAGAGGGTTTTCAAAAAAATATTTTCTACTGAAAGTTGTTTTAATAATCCGATTGTGTCAATGAATTGCTAAATCCCCAAAGTCCGACCATTACATACCGATATTCCCCCTTGAATCTAAATTAGATTATAATCATATAGGTTCCCTAACCCCAAATCAATTACATTATTAGCCTTAGATTTACGTAGTAACCTAAGATAGTGATAGGTCAATATTTAGTCCCTTGGGATTCGATAATCTTTAAAGCTACACGCGATAGATTGTATACGGTCTAGATTCTTTAAGACACACAAAATTGCGATCAAATGTTGACTATGACATTTAGAGGGTTGCATTTTTCAAACTCTTAATGAATTTCAATGTTGAGAATATGTATCTTAAGTCAAGTAGATACAATATGACCTTCGCCTATGTGAATTTTGAGATGGTGACGTCTCAAAGTGAGAATTATTCTCTCTTATGATAAATAAGAAAAGCACATGACCATAAATAGTGTTAAGTGAGATGTGTAAGCGAATAACCATTAAAGAGTGTGTGTAAGATACGTCGATCTAATCACAAGGAATAAAAAATTAAAGTTTTTCTACCTAAAATTCCAATTAAATTTTGTGTTAGGTTAAGTTCGAATAGAAAGATACTTAATTATATTCACATTCTTTATTTCCTTTTTTTATTACTAATTTTTTCATTATTAGAACAAATGAGATAATTAATAAAAAAATTAATACATGATTATTGGTGTCTTCTAATAATTTTTAAAGTTTAAATTTAAATTATTTTAAGAGTGCTTTGTTGGGGAGAGTTACTAAGAGCATTGATACAAAGTTGAGGAATAAGCATATTTGTGAGAGACACACCACTTATCCCCCAAAAACCTTAAGGTGATAGGTGAATGCGTTCTCTCACATATATATTATCAAGTCTCACATCATCAATGTGACTATTTCTCCACTTACTCACACTGTATATTATTCAACACCTCAAGTGTGAGTCCACAATGCTCCCCACTAGTACCTCCTTTTGTAATGGGACATCACTTATTGGGCGATTTGATACAAGTCCATTCGGTCCCTTTCTAACCAAAGGTGGGGAGTTACTTTGAGCATTGATACATAATGTAGGATTATGCACATTTGTGATGACCCACCATTATCCACCTAAAACCTTAAGGTGATAGGTTAGTGGGTTATCTCACTTATATATTATCAAGTCTCCACATTCCTATCTAATGTGAGACTATTTCTCCACTTATTCCTACCCCTCAAGTGTTGGGAGTTCGGGAGAGTCGGAGCATCGATGAGACCAATGCTTCATGACCACAAAAGGGGGAGACACCACATCTCAACCCAAAACCCTAAGATATTAGGTAAATGGATCATATATCTTATAAATTCAACATTTCACTCATTCATAGGCAATGTGGGACTTTAATCACTCACACACCTAACATTTTCCACCACAAGTGTGAGTCCCCACATCCTATAACGGATCCAACACCGAATCCAACTCCCGCTCCCCACTAAACCGCTCCTGCTCCCACTAAGTCGAACCACGACTCTGATACCACTTGTTAGGGGAGTTTAATAGGGACATTGATACAAAGTTGAGGAATAAGCACCTTTGTGAGAGACCACTTATCCACCTAAAACCTTAAGGTAATAAGTGAATGGGTTATCTCACTTATATATTATCAAGTCTCCACATTCCTATCCAATTTGGTAATATATCTCCACTTACTCACATTTCCTGTATTATTCCAACATGCTTACAATATTAATAAAAAATATTCATCATTTAACTCAGGACCGTCATAACAAGACTTTGAACCATACATGTTTTAAAAATCATATCGAATCAATTAGTTTAATCGGTTGGACCGTGAACTAAAGATGATTTCGTTTGGGTTAATCTTTCATAACCGCTAATGGATCAAAATTGGAGTTGAATCGAAAAAACCAAATTAAACCGTTCAAAACCATTCAAACCATAGAACCCGATCTTGTTTTTTAAAACAACCCGGTTCAAAAAAATACATCAAATTGACCATTTTTATTTTTTAAAAAAGTTTAACATGTAGATATCTAAACTTTACAGAGATTTCCCAATCACAAAAAATAATTCTACGCTTTTATTACAAACATACAAATTTCTAAATTTTGTCAATCCATTATAATTTTTTTTTCAACCATACTTCATCGTATGTTTGTCATAGTTCAATTCAAATATACTTTTTGTTATTTAATAAAATGTATTGTATTGATTATTTTTGTATTCTATCTTTTAATTTAAGTTTTTTTTTAATTATTTACTATGTTGTGTTATTATATATACTGTTGTATTAAGTTGTAAGTATATAATTATATATAGCATATCTACCAAAATAAATTTTATATTATTAACGTTTAATAAAAATTTAATCGGTTAAACTAATAAAATCTTAAAACAGAAAATTCATCTGTTCAATCTCCGAACTAAGTTTTAAAAATATTACTTGAATATACGAGAATATTAATCTCACTTATTAAATATATATAATCTATAAACAATAAATTAAAAAAACAATGCATATATAGTCTATCCTTATCCGGTCTAAAATACTCAAATATTAAGTTTTTTTCCTCCACTACACTCTATATAAATTGGTGTCATATTTCAACCTTTCAAATCAGTGAAAAGAAAAATGCTCACGTTCATGCAATAAAAAATAAATGCGTGTGCTCTGAACGTCATAGTTTTTATGTTTGCTACGTATCTTGAAAACAATACACATAAGCCAAACGCAATCCACGGCTGTATGTGTGTAAATTGTCAAACAAGTTACGTAATATTGCAAACAGGTTGAGTTAATATATAGACAAGTTGGGCGAGTGGAGTTTTGACAGTTCTAATTCTGTCATATCTGAAATATGGCATTTAGAAAATACATGGCTTCACAAAATATACTCCCTCTTATTCTTAATATAAGAAAAAGACTATTTTTTTTGTCATTCAAGAATTAATATATTTGAATTACATATAATTTAAATACATTAATTTTCAATAGACTCAACAAAAAAAAAATTTATATTAAGGACTGGAAGAATACATCATTTTAGATTTGAAAATGTTGTTGAAAAAGAAAATAAATAAATAAATAATCTTTTAATCTTCGTAAATGAGCATGTCTTAGAATTTTGATCGAACCATCATGACCTTTGATATAATAAAATACACCTTATTCACTATCCGAAACTTTCTATTTGTTTATGACATTCCAGCAATAATATATCTTTTATAATTGTTTTAGTATTTAATAAATTAATTATTTTATTTACTTAATAAACACTAATATCTCAGTAAATATAAACTATATAGAATTATAAAACAATAAATTATTTAATAAATAGTTTAAAATTAAATAAATTAAATAAATATTAAATATCACAACTACTAATATCTTAAATATTAAATATTTTAAAATATCTCAACTATCTCAACTAGTTATTAAGTTTTGTTTTGTGATTGAAAATTTTAAATATATTGTGATGAGTTTTTTTGACTAAATATTTAATTTATTATATATTTAGTTACTTAATAATTGATTTATTAAATATTTCAATTATATATTATAATATTTCAGTAAATACTGATAGTGAAATTATTGATTTCTTATAATAAAAAATATTGATAGTTAATTTATTAAACATATAGTTATTTAATAATTAGTTTATTAAATTTAAACTACATACTATAACATTTTAGTAAATACAAAGAGTTAAATAGTTGATTTATTAAATAAATAAATGAATTGATTTATTAAATATCGATTTAGTAAATAGTGAAATGTAATTTAACAGTTCAAATCTTATGAAATAATTATTTAATATATAATAATTGAAATATGTAATAATTTAGATATTAAATAGTTAGATATTTGTTAATATATTAATTGAAATATATAATAATTTAAATGTTTAATAGTTAATATGTTAATTCAACAGTTCAAATCATATGAGATAATTATTTAATATATATAATTGAAATATTTAATAGTTTAAATATTAAATAATTTGATATTAAATAGTTAAAATATTTAATAAATATTTGAAATATTTAATAAATAATTATATATAAATTATATAATTGAAATATTAATAGTTGAGATATTAAATAGTTAAAATATTTATTAAACAAAATATTAAACATATTAATAGTTGAAATATTAATAGTTATAATTTTTCAAGATAAATATAAAAAAATTATTTAAAATGATTAATATTGAATAAATAATTAGTTTATAAAATATTTAATGTTAATATTTGAAATATTTTTAATTATTATTTAACTATATTTTAACATTTTAAATAAAACTTGATATTATTATATAAAAGACAATTTACATTAAATAATATTTGCTGCTAACATCTATTATATAATCTTACATAATAAATATTGGTTAGGCTTTTTTTAAAGTTTATTATTTATCATCAATAGAAATCAAAATTAAAAAAAAAACAATAAAAAAAACATGTCTATGTGAAATTATTGAATATTAGAAAAACAAAACAAAAAAATTGATCATACAATAAGATCTAGAGCCAAATTTAAAATTAAGATTCTAGAGCTAAATTTAAAATTTCAAAATTAAGATTCTAGAGCTAATTTAATATTTACAGACAAGAATAATATTTAAGAAAAAAAAACTATATCATTTTAAAGAGAAAAGAAAAACAATCTGTAAAATATTGAAAGGAGAGATTATTTAAAAAGAAATGATAATCTATATTGAGAAGGGAGCTTCTACGATGAAGTTGTTAAAATGATTGTTTTGAAAAAGTATTAAAATGTGGATCCGATGTTATAATAGTAAGTAATACTCATATTTTAGATTAATCTAATGGTGAGACACAAAAGTTAAAATTGGAGAGAAAAATTCATAATTAAAAAAAATCATCATGTTCAACCTTTAACTAGGTCACTTCGATTCGGTTTCAGACCCATAATATCGATATGAAATCTAACGGTTTCAGGTCCATTTAAACATTAAAAAAAATAACAATAAATTAGACAGAAACATCACAAGTATTATTCACAATACATATATAATTTTAATTTTGATTCAATTGATTTAAAAACAAAAAAAAAAAAACTATAATTAAAAATTTTCAAAAACTTGAAAACGGTTCAGCAAAGCAACAACATTTACTTGAAAACTTAAAATTATTTAACATTCACTTAAAAGCTTAAACTTTTTATGTTTTCTCCTCTATTTATGCAATTGTTTTAATTTGTTTAACCGAAAAACAGATAGTGCGCAAACAAATCAAAATTTATCGGTCATAAAATATTAATACACCCACAAACAGATCTGAAATTTGACAGTTGAGGTAAGTGTACAGTAAAAGAAGTAGAAGATGAAGATTAAAAATAAAATTAATAATTACTATTTTAATTATTTAGCTATTTTTTATGTTTAAATAAGATTTAAAAAATCAAAATGAAATGTTTAACATTCACTGGATCTATGAGGATACACATAGGATACAATACAAGTGCGACACCACATAATCCTAATTAAAATTGAATAAGTTAATACTGCTTTTTAATTGATCAAATTCACAACTTTACTAAAAAGGTTAATTTGATGGCTTTACCTTTGAATTCTCCATTTTACAATCTTGTTTACTTGGTTCTATATTTTTTTTATTTACAAATATAAATTTAATTTTCTCTTATTTATAGCATATTATAGACACTTCAAGAGAGAGATAGACACTTCTCTCTACTTTTTATATTTTTCTAGAACTTTCTTTAGATTATTTCACTAAAATTAAAAAATGGACTTAATACTTTATTAATTTAATGAATCGAGTAATTAACATGTGACCCTTAAATTATATATGTCATTTTTTATTTTTTTAAATATAAAAAATATTCATGAATAAATTAAGCGTGGCAAAGCTTAAAATTTTTGGTGGTTTTGTGAAATTTCTGGTAAGATTTTTGAAGAAAAATTTTCTGGTACCGGAAATTTCAATGTATTTGAAATTGAAATTTTCGGTATGATATCAGAAATTTCAAATACACTGAAATTTTCGGTATTGAAATTTTCTTTTGAAAAATATCACTTTTAAAAAATTCGATATTTTTTCGAAAATTATAGTATTTTTCCCGGAAACTTCGAAAAGTTCGATTTATTTTTGAAATTTTTGTGTTTTTTAAATTTTGTTTTCTTAATTTTGAAATATCTGCAATTTTTAGTACAGTATTCGAAATTTTTGGTATTTTACTGAGAATTTCAAAAAAAAATTCTGAAATTTTCTTGAAATTTCCAATAACTCAAGTTTTTTAAAATTTTGTGATTATTCACGAGGGTATAATGGTAAAAGCATACCCTTGGGAGGTGGCATGTTAATTCCTCCAATTAGGGATGGCGGAGACCCAAACCGTGGGACTCACACGCACCGAATCCAAGTCAACGGTGAAAACCGAGTTGACTGGGTTCTAGTTCGGATGCCACCCGATATTTGGATGTGGGTTTGGGTTCACTTAAATTCGCACTCAAACTACACCGCATTAATTATATATATATATATATATATATATATATATATATATATATATATATATATATATATATATATATATATATATATAAGACCTTAATTTTAATTGTAATGTTACCAAACTTGATGGAAAGTTGTAATTTAATTCCTTAATTTCTTTGAGAGACCTTGATGAAATTCTTGTGTTTCAAATTTCAATGTTGTTGTTGTATTTTTGTGTTTTTGTGGGATTCGGGTTTGAATGAAAAACCCGACCCAACGGGTGTGGACGTGGATGCTATTTTGACACCAATAGCCTTTGAGTTCGGGTTCGTAGTGATTTCGAAAAGGGTTTGGATAGTATGAAACCCGCACGACCCATGTCATCCCTACCTCCAATGAATCAAATAATATTTATAGTTCAAAGGTGTGACATTACTTCTCCCACCCTAAGAGGTGCTCAAACACCTTATAAAAAACAAAATTGCTCTTGAGATATAGAAATGTATACGGAACACACCAGTCCACACTAAATTCATTCATAAGTGGGTCAAATTCTCATTTTTTACAAAAATTAATACATAAATATATCTTCGTATAACTTAAATGAAGTGAACCTCTGGACAAACTTTTAATCAAATACTCGTCAAACCCTCCGTTATTCATTTCCAAGAAAACACTCTAAGACTCTTCTCACTTCCATTTCTCACTTTCAAAAAAAATTGTCAATCCAACACACCTCTCTACTTCATCCAATCCAAGTAGTTTGTCATTTTCTACTCTTAATATCCAATCAATCGAAATGTTGAACATCAACTATATTTTTGGTGAGTTTTTGTATCCAAGTTTTTTTCACATTTTATTGTCTATAATTTCATTAAGAAATAGGAACATTAGGTTGTGTAATATACATCAATGTATAGACAATTATAGTAATTCTTAAGTAGTATAACGGAGCAAAGCATTTTATGCATTTTTTAATTTCCTTGCATTTATGTCATTTGCATGTTTTTCGAGTTGCATTTCCATATTTTGTCTGTCTTCATTGTTTTTTCAGTTGCATTTCAGTATTTTGTCTGTTTTCCTTCTTTTGTTTGATTTTAAATGTATTCATTTAGGTTTGATCTTTTCTACTTTGCTTGAATTATCTGGTTTAGTTATAGGTAACATGATTGACAATCAATATCGATTGAGCCTCGATAGAGTGTCCCAACATACATTTATCCATTGGGAAAAAGACTGACTCTCGCAACCATTGATCGATGTCAGTTCATTTGATGCACATGCAACAACTTTTTGGGTTCAGGTGTCTTCGACTTCGTCTTCCCAAAGGTATGTGTCACTTGTTGCTGCCCCGAAATCCTCATACCAAGTTGACACACCTATTTTTGATAAAGTCGCTCTTGAGAAATTTGTAGATGGCCCATATAACACATCATGGTTGTCTCTGTATGTAGACCATGTTGTCGAATGCGTGTGTGACAAATAGGTAAATTTTATTTGTATTTATTATAATATCAAACTTTCTAAGGAAGGTGTATTTTTGCGGTACCAAATGCTTTAAAATGCATCAACTATTATCGTAGATTGCGAGGTTGCATCGGATTAGGAGCGATAGTTTCATGATTCCATGTCGCTACCTAGGCGCAAGATTTATTCATGATCGGTTATACTCCTATTAATCATAATATGTTGTCGATGACACTCTAAGACATCATCTTTTCATCTTTGTGTGATGTCCATCACACTGGATGGTGTATCATGTCTGCTACATCTTCCAATCAGAGAAAAATATTAGACCACTCTAGGATTACCATATCTGATGCACTAGAGATGATGGGGAACTATTAGAGAGTTGTGCTTAAAGGATGGCTTGAGGGTGATAGAAGACACCAGGGTGTCATGTTATATTGGATTCAAATGCACACTACATGGTCTGCGATTGTGGTGATAGTGATGATGAACAAGTTATGTATAATATAGATGTGCATTAAGTTCACAACTCATGTACTTGATTGACACGTTCATATTATGAACAAGAGTGCTTATTACGTGGAAGTGGTGTGTCTCGGATACTTCACTAACTTGGAATAGGTTCAAAAGTATAACCGGGGTGGCTTGTTGGTTTATTTGTACTCTAAGTTAGTTGAAGGTTGTCTTTGAAAGAGCAAACACATGTTATTTGTTGACTAATATATTTGCATCATATACTATTTTTGTACCATTCTCATCACAATTGTGCTACATCATTATTAATAAAAAAAATTTTTGCCATTTTCAAGCATGGATCTTCCAACACTTCCCATGCATCTTCAGTTGATAATTTGTTGATGACTATAGAGGAACAACCACATGCTTATGCATTTGTCCCACTCAGAGGGAATCAGTCGATTGATCTCTTCAGAGTGTTTGTTGATCGTAGAATAAGAGATGATACACACTTCTGAAAGTATGACGATCACCGTTAAATGCGTCCCTTAGATGACATGGCCTTCTAACCTTGATGGTTGGATTCTGGGTTCCGTCGATGTATCTACATCTGCCGAAACGAGTCATGCAATAGTTCGAGTATATGCAGGAAGTTCCAAGATAGTAATTTGTGACTGGTCCTCCTATATGGCCCATAGAGATGTATATGTCATGTATGATGATTTCCTTAATCATCTAATATTAGCTTAAATAAGAGATATTTTAGCTCATAGTGAATAGAGCACTAAAACTGACTATGTCCAATGATTCATAGTATCACATCTTTACATGACACCAAATACTCAAGGAGATCCACATAAGCTAACTCATCAGAATATATTAGAAGAGGAATAGACTAGACCAAAATCATGTCGTTGATGTGTCATCTACATGTCGTCATATTATGGATTTTGTGTGAGCGAGTATAGATAGAGGATACTTTCTGGAAGGAACTCAGAAGGGCCATTATATATGTCATTCTATACAAGGCAAAAACAACATTGAAGTACATGAAACAACAAAGGAACATGGAGGTTTTATATATTCAATAGGATAATATTTTTATTAGGGATTATGGATATGATTATCCCCTGCAATAGGGATTATGGATATTATTTTCGTCTGTAATTTGTTATTATGGCAGCATTATGGACTATAAATTGATTCTAATGTGTGACATTGTCATCTTATTACATCATTGTATTGTTTACTTAATAAATAATTTATTATGATAATATAGTTATAATATATGGGTATGTTACATCAGTATATTTCTACATGAAATCATATTCGTCCTTATAAACAAATATAGTAAAGATGAATTATGTTTATTTCAAAAATATAACAGGGAAAGGTATAAGAAAACAGAATAATACAGTTTGATAGTTAGTTTTATTTTCCTGTAATTCTGCTATGGTCAGCTCAGTAGCCTATAAATATGAGTCATCGAATCTCCTTTCTTCAATATGAAATTATGAATAATAAAAAATGTTTTGGCTACAACACACAAATAAACATGTGTAAAAACATAATAATCTTTGTACATTTGATGCAAGACCTCGAAAATATTAGGGATTTCTCTATATGTGAGGACTGAAAATGCAATGTACATAACTACATCTCAACCAGATGCCTTAGGCTCATCAACTTAGCTAGCATATCACATGCAGTTTCTATACCTTGTTAGGGGAGATGAAGAGGTTAAACTTTTCTGATATCTACACAGCTTTAACATGATGAGCCCTCTCTGATGTCCAATGAAGCAAGCACTGCACTAACACATACGTGGATATTGCGACATTGACAGCAAAAAGCTTTTGATAATTTGAGAAAATAGATGTGGTTAAGCGTCAATGTCGTATCGGTGTGCCAGACACCGGACACGTCTTCAATATGATGTGTCTATGCTCTAGATAGATGGTAATTATAGATAGATGATTTTTGTAAGAAAAACTCTGCATGCAATTCATAGCACTGTTTCATTTAAATCTGTAATAATCAGCATGTTCTCAAAAGCTTTGGCCTCCAGGACCTAAACCAATTACAATCAGGTTTTGGATCCATGATCCTCTTCTTGTTTTTGATTTCAGTGTTTTGGGAATCATCGGCTGAGGCTACACTATTCATGGATGGTTGTGGAATAGTACTACTTGAAAACTCTACAATCTGATTAACCATTTCTAATACTTCACTCATCTTTGGGCGATTCTTTGGGTTTCTCACCAAACATCTGTTAGCTACTAAAGCAAGCTTTTGGGCTGACTTTGAGATGTGTTTCCTCTCGAGTCTTGGATCCAATATTATTTGAAATTTCTTCACATCTGAAAGGTATGGTCTTATCCAGTCCAACAACTTCTGCTCACCCTTGGGGCGATTTCGATCTAAAGGACGCCTGCCAGTAATGAGTTCATATAGGAAGACACCGTAGCTCCATACATCAATCTTTGAAGTGAGACGTCCTGTTTGAATATATTCGGAGCAGCGAGCCCATTGTTCCTACAACCTGATGAATACATTATTTAAGGTACCATTAGACTTAGGTCCCTATTCGCATACCAAATTCCTCTCTAGATTAATATATGAAATCAGAGATGAAAAGAACATGATCATACCGCTGTTGAGACATGAGTTAACCCATCAGATGGTCCCAATCTTGCTAATCCAAAGTCTGACAGCTTTGCATTCCACTGCTCGTCCAGAAGGATATTTGAAGATTTGAAATCTCTGAAAATTATCTAAATATCCCTCACAAACAGTTAGTCCAGCAATATCAAGCTGCACAATATTTTTATATAGCAAATAAATTACTTCTAAAAGTTCAATTTAGCTCCTCGTAGCTTCCTTTAGGGGATGAGTTTCTATACCTGAAAATCCATTTCCTCGTGCAGGTATGTTAAGTCATGAGCAGCATCTTGAGCTATTTTCAGTCTCCTACTCCATGAGAGAGGAGTTTCAGATCGTGGGGATAAATGATGTTCCACGCTTCCATTGGGCATATACTGATATATCAAAAGCCGTTGGATTCCCTTTCATCATCATCAGCACAATATCCCACTAGTTTCACAAGATTGGGATGCTCAACAATACCTAGAACATTCACTTCAGTTACCCATTCTTTATGTCCCTATAATCCAAAAGGAAAGTAAGTAAGCAAGTCACAAACATTGTAATGCAGAGGAAAATATAATCAAAGGTTAAAGCATGAATCCTATCTCGTGTAGCAAAATTGAGTGTGGAGGATACACATCCATAAGTTTCCGCTTCAAATGACACTACAAGAAACTCATGTGACAAGACGTACACAGTGGAGTCAAAGAACTAGACAATGCATGAAAGGATCTTATCACACTTTAACATATTACCTATCGAGATAACAGAAGTTGTTTGGAAATGTGATTGAGCCTAACTCAACCCTACAAAACCGGCTTGCAGGGTGAGGATTGTCCCCGCTTATAATCACATGTTCAAGCCATATATCGCACAATATGAGACTCGTAACAGAAGCAACTAAATTTGTATAACTATCAAAAGGAAATATAAAGCGCAAAACCTTGCCTGAATTCCTCTTTTACCAAGTTGTTTAACTGCGACTTCAATTTTACTAGGGGGGTCATCTAAAGTCTTGATCACTCCTTTGTAGACACACCCAAATCCACCCTCACCAAGCATAACAGAACGGCCAAAATTCTTGGTGGCTGATTTCAGTTCAGACACAGTAAATACTCTCAGGTTGCTAGGTCTTTGGGACAAATTGGGAAATGCATTTCTCCTGAGGGAGTCTGAGCTATTGTCTGATGAGGCATCCAGAGAATTTAACTCAGAACCAGTTCTTCTCATGTCACTCCCACCATAAGTAGAGTTGTTCGAAAGACCCGATAGTGTCTGCAAGCTCTTAGCATCACCCTTCTTTTCTCCATAGTAGATGTTGAATGGAAAACAATTCATTGAAACGTGATTCAAACCGCGCTGTGTTTTCACAAAATTGAAATAAAATTAAGAACCATAATGTCATTAAAAAACAACATAGCATCTAAATTGAAGGTCAGTCATAGATGATGAGGACTTTCCAAACACTTCATTAGCCAAAAGTAAATACAAAGTTGCATTCTTTTAATGGTCAAATAATATATTAATAAAAGGCAAAATACCCTTTAAGGTTACACAAAAAAGCCACAGGCACAAGAAGTACCAGGCTAGCAAACACCAACAAAAAAAACTACCAAAGAAACAAAATAAAGCGAAGCAAAAAAACAACAACAAAACAGCACTACAAGAACAAGAGCAACAACAAAAAAAAAAACAAGCCAAAAAAGAGGAAAGCCCAACAGCTAAAGAACCATCAAACCAACAACCAACACTGACCAAGCTAAAGCTCCAGCACCAAACCCTCCAACCACAGACCAAAGGCCACACAGAATCACCAAAAAGCCACTTTGACACCAAGGGGCCGGATCAACACTCTCGAGCCGCCGCTATTGGTTAAGACACATGATAGGATTCTAAATCCAATCAGTGAAAGAGAGATAGTTCAACGGGATCTATTACTAAACCAACTTCAGGTAAAAAAAATACTCTTGTCCTCTACCTCCTTCACATTTGTTGACGAATCAGGAAAAATCATATAATTAAATAGAAGATTATAGCATCATTTCGACCTCACCTATTGCGATAAGGCTCCGTTATTTTTGTTGTTGTATAATCAAATTTTCCAAGAGGTAAGCAAATGATCAGCCTCAAGTGGTTAATAAACTTGAATTAAGGTTGAATCATTGGAGTTCCAATTCTGCCCTAAAATAGAAATGTTATAAACCTAATGAAATCAGAAATCTATCATAATTGAGCAAATTATGCAACATCATTAACAGAAACAAACCTATTCTAAATATAGCAATTGTCAATTTTCAAAGCAATAAATAAAATCATTACATAATTAGTATGGTATGGGAAATAAAACCTAGAATAGTACTACCTCTCCAAATCATAAAATTGAAACATAATTTTGTGATGAATTGCTTGCAACAGAACTTGTTTACAAAAGAAAGCAAATTGAGAATGAAATTCACCTGTATTTTGATCGGAAAAATGGTTCAGATTGTGCGAATTATGGTAAAATTCCAAACTTTTTTTATCAAGGGGGAGTTTAGTTTTGTCTTGTGTGAGAAGACTGAATTCAAGTAAACTCAATTGAAGGCATTATGGCTGGAAAAAAAAAAGAGTGAAACTTGAAACTGGGGTTGTAATATGAACGGGTCTTTTGGGTTCGAAAGACCGAGTCGGAAAAAAAAGAAAAGAAGAAAGAAACAGAAACAGGAACAGACACTAGCCAGTGTTATTTGTCGTTGTTGTGTTCTTATGTGGCACACACACACAGTTTTTGGTCTTAATTGTCATTTTCTTTCCGTGATTCATAAGTGACACTAAGATGTAACTCTAGATAGTTGTTGATTTTGATTTTGGTCTTTTTATTTTATTTTTTTTGAAAATGATTGAAGTGAAGGATGTAAGATTGTTCCAAACTTTGATTGGAAATATATGCAACCGACGTAGAAACTCCATTTTAGTAGTCCAAGTTAAGGAACTTTATATGATCTAATCAACGTTAATTTAATAGGAAAAGAATTTAATTAAAATAAATAGACACATAATTAGGGTCGATCATGGTGGGGTTTAGGAAGAAAACACAATCAAACTAAATTGAATCATAATAAAATTTATCTGGATTTTTTAATTTATTTAGAATTAAACTAAAACAAAATTATTGATTTAGTGTATTGTTTCAAATTTTTGAATTATGCTGAACCATTGAAAAACAAAATTTAAACTATTTATTAAAGAGCCGATCATTAAATTATTTTTTTTAATTTTTTATAAAAAATTAAAATTTACTTTTAATAATATTTTTTGTTTTTTAATTTATACGTCAGTTAAACCGTTAATGTTACTAAACACTTTAATTAATTTATCGACCATAAGTCTCAACCATCTAAAATATAAACTATCAGTCATTAATCATTAACTATAAACTATAAATTATAAACTAACTTATTTATCGACCGTTATTTTTAACAAACAGATTTTTAATTTAACTTTTTTAAAATTTCTTGATATGTACGATTTCTCACTAAATATTAATTCAAGTCATAAGTGACTTTTATTATTAGAGAGGAATAGATAAAAATAATGGGAAAGTGCCGAGAAGGGCGCAAAGGGAACAAAAAGTAGTATGAAGTTTCGCGGTTTTTGCGACCATTGACCATTAGTGCAAAGCATTTATTGACATAGATATATTTTTGAAAGGGCAAACAATTATTTTATTTATCTCAAAATCAAAATGGTAATGGCAGATAACTATGGCCCCCCATTTTAATAAATCCTTTCCCCAAAACAGATACATACACCAACAAAACCAACAAAGTATACCAGAATTCTAAACCAATAGAATACCACTAAAACATATCCATTGATTTTGATTTTTTTTATTGAAAGAAAGAAATGTCTTCTTAATTATTTGGAACAGTCAGAATGGACTCGAAAGTATATTAAAACTCTTTACTTTTATGAAAGAAATAAAAACTCTGCAATTTTTCATTGCAACTCAATTCACCTGTGACTTTATGAATATTTTGAAATTAAATGTTATTTTTCATTGTTTTCTTTTTGTACAAATATTTCGCTCTTTTATATTCAACTATTAAAGTTACAAATATGACATAGGCCATTAAAGTCAGGATTATGATGATAGTATAGATAAGTTCTTCTTGAATGCTTATGATTGTATTCTGAATAATGTTATTCATACATTAAAATTCTACGTCAATATTTAAATCAAATATTATTTATCGTATTTATACGGTGAATAATATTTTTTAATAAAAATATATTTATAAACAATTATATATTATTATAATAATTTTTTTATAAAAAGTTATATTTTTTTAATAATAAAATAAAATTGATTAATAAAATATAAAAAATTGATTAATAAAATGATGAAGTTGATTAATAAATAATTAAATATTAAAAATAATTTAAGAAAAACATCCTCTAATTAATAAGGATGATTTTCTAAAGGATGTTTTATCCAACTAAAGGATGTTTTCCTAAAATTTGATATAATAAGGATATATTAACTTATCAACAAATGTTAAAAAGAAATAAAACAAATAAAATAAAACTATATTAACTTAAACAACAACTTAGACAGCAACTTAAACCACAATTTAAAAAGCAATTTAAACAACAACTTAAAAATGCCCATGAATCGGGACAATTTAATGCATATGGTTGTACCTGCAAATCAACGTAACCAATATTGTTTCGTTAAAACAAACCAACCAATATCATCTATTAATAAACACAACTACCTCGAAAATTTTCGGTTAATTTCGACTAACTAAATTTACCGCTTAATTTTATTAATTCGGCTTATTCGACTCTGTTTTCGTTCATGGCTATCGCTACCAATTATT
This sequence comes from Vicia sativa, assembly GCA_021764765.1. Taxonomy (NCBI): domain Eukaryota; kingdom Viridiplantae; phylum Streptophyta; class Magnoliopsida; order Fabales; family Fabaceae; genus Vicia; species Vicia sativa. Next base: position 64,981,507 of record CM038797.1, on the reverse strand, counting down.
ATATAGCTTTTATTACTTTAGTAGAGTGCTATAATTAATTCCCTACAACCAATTTCATATTGTTATAAAAATTCCAGTTCTACTACTGACATATCACCATCTGCTAAATACTTGCTACTTAAAATAACTAACTTCCTGGTAATTTATTTACACTGCTATTTCACATATTCTGTTACTAACAGCTATTTCATACTGCTACATGCTATTATCTTCATGCCACTACCTACCATAATTTGACTTATTTAGTTAATCCATACTGGTCTCCACATTAATTATAATTGATCTATACTTACCTAAATCCAATTAATTACAAGCACCTAAAGTTATATAACTATGAATCAGAAGGAATTAAATTAAGTATAGCATGTATGTATGTATGTATCAGTGAACAAAACGAACAGCAAAACTAAAACCAATGTGGCTCCCACAATACATGGGATGATCGCCCCAGCCCCTAAAGGCACAAAGGCGTCCGCCCTTCCCTCCTTGCCACAAGGGGCATCCGCCTCACTACCTTGGGTAGCCCCTGACTCAATTTTTCATTCTTCATCTTCTTCGTTTTCTTCCTTCTTCTTCCATGTGGCGTCCGTCTCAATTTTTCCAACTCCGTCTACGTATGTTTCCAGCAACACAACTATACTTTTCTGGATCTTCCTTCTTAATCGATCCAACCAATTTATTTCCAATATTCGATTAAATCAACAAAACTCAACTTAACAACTTATTATCACAACAACAATTCAATCGGTTACAGAACAACAAAAATCAACATGAACGATCAATTTCCACATAACAAAATATACCACCATACTAATAACAATTCATTGCAAAAATTTATATAATTCTAACCCCACATACGATTTATCATAATCCTGGTTATAGAGATTGAACCCCACCCTTACCTTGATTAGGGGTTGCTTTATTCTATCGATTGAATTCCAGCCTTGCCTTGGATTGAAGACTTCTCTATAATTTGCGATCTATTCGACAGAACTTCGTTTGCCTCTTCCCTTTCTCACAAGAATCTCGTGTAGCCTCCTTTTCTCCCCAAAACCTCCGTTCCTCTTGGTCTGCAGCTTTGATTCACGATCTATTTTCCAAAAGCTCCAAAATCCTTATTCTCCAACCAAACCTGATTTTCTATTCTTTTTAAAACCAAATAAACTAAATAATAATATTTCTCATAAACTCCTTAATGGGTCACAATCCACACCACCAAATTGCTATATACCACACACAACTAAATCCAATTAAATAAACAATATTCTAAAATAAAATTATTTTTAATATTATTTCTCCGATCCAACTAATATCAAATATCAAGCCATACGCCTTTCACTTCTTCTTTGCATTTTATTTTAATTAAATTTGAATTTTAATGAATTAATTCAAAAATAAATAAAATAAATAGTAATATGTCGTGTGGCTGGGCTTAGAGGTCATGGACAATGTTAGAAACAAGTTCCAATTATGAAAATATAGGCCCATTTAGAAAACTTTCAAGTTTGTTCAATACTTCTTTTCATGCACTTCTTCACAATTGCCATACTTTCACAAGTTACATCTTGCTCAATTATCAAAATTTGAGGGTGATCCTGGACTTTTTAGAAAGCCTAAGATGTCCTCTAAAATCTCTCTTTGGTTTCATCTTCATTGAAGCTTCCTGTAGCAGCAAAAAACTACGAGTATAAGCCATTGAATTTGACTTAACTAAAAAAATAACAAAAGAGTCGCCACAGCGCTTTTATTTTATCCAAAGGACTAGGAAAAAGAGCGAATAAAATCCTAAAAAGAGATAGGGACCGGGGTTAGTTATGTAAAGGGAAGGTGTTATGCACCCAAAGCATCTACGATACTCCGCATGAACCTTTTTTTGAAAATTTGTATATGTGTGCTAAAAAGAGTATATGTACAAAATGGATGGCGGGGGAAGAAAAGAAGTATTTTTTATAATTTTTGGTTTGATAGAACTTCCAATAAGTTCCAGGCTTACATACCAACAATGTGCAATGTTGAAATCAAAACCAAGTAGTTCGCTAAAAAGACCAAAATTATGTGTTGGTTGATTTTAGGAAAATGTTAGTTAGAAAAGCCACACGAGCTCAAAACGTTTGAATGAGGTTAGGTTTTTTTAGTCTTATGAAAAGAAAAGTCAAAGTATTATTAAATGGATTGGAAGTTTATTAAGAAAATAAGTTTGAAAATGCATGGACCTAAGTCCAAGTTTTTTATGAAAGCGGTTTGAATTTTGAAAACAAGAATCCCTTGAAAAAAAGGAAAGATTTTGAAAATTAAAGAACGGGGAGGAGATGAAGAGGCTAACCTAAGTACATAAAGTAAAAGGTAAGGGTAAAGAAAGATCTAACCGGGTGAGAAAACTAGTACTTGACATCAAGAGCCAATACCATATCTCATCCTTTGGATTACCACATAAGCAAACAATAACCAGAAGAAAAAAAACCAAGCTTCAGATAAATCAATGCTTTTAGGTGAACTCTTGTCTTGAGAAAAACGGACAGAGTAACGGCTGTATTTGCAGGAAATCCACTCTTAATCGAGTATAACGGAATAACATATAAAGATAATAATCGAGACAAGAGAATAACACCAAGGATACAGAAATCTCCAAGCTGAGGTAGAGGTCTTAATCCTAAGTCCAAAGATCAAGCTCCAAGCACAAGGATAGTAACCAAGTCCAATTAAAAGTTCTTTTATGTTTAGGTTGAATTATTAAGTGTTTTGGAAAAGAAAACAAAGCTCAAGTGAGCAAATTCAAAATAACAAGAAAATTAAATGCTCAAGTGAGCAAAGGAAAAAAAATGACATAGAAAAATAAAATGCTCAAGTGAGAAAAGCAAAAATGACATGAAATGTAAATGCTAAAATTAAAGGTGCATATAAATAAAGAGCATAAAAGTAAATGCGGAAAGTAAAGAGCAGAAAATAAAAAGCAATTAAAAAAAAGTTAACAATATGACCATCTTGAAACTTGTCAAGTATATCATTGAATTGTTAATTGTTAGTCGTCAGCAAGGTGACCATCTTGAAACTTACGCATGAAGACTTGCCAGAAGCTTGATAGAATCAACGCGACCACACAACAAGTTTCAGTTGTTTTTTGTCAAGTATATCACGGTTTTGAATTATCAAATCACTTGATCAAAGTTGATTGAGAATTTCAAATGGACAAGGTTAGTGAAACTTGCCAGAAGCTTGATTAAAAAAATCTACGCGACCACACGACAAGTGCCACATGTGTTGAACCAAGATCAAAGCTCAAGTCATCTTTTGGGACTTATGTTAGAACATTAAAGTTCATGCCAACAATTGATCACTTTCTCGAGTGGACAAAAAAAATAAGATAAAGAAGAAGAAATGGTTTCAATTTTATTTTGCATCGATGAATTTATTTTGGTCTTACTCACAAAATCAATCAACTCTCTTGGTAGATTTGGTCAAAAGACCTATCAACACCCAAATTTTATTGATGTTGAGGAAATTTGTGACTCCAAAATAAATTCAAAAGTCAAGAAATAAAATGAAAATAAAAATCAAATAAAAGGATTAAAAGTGATTTTGAAATTAGGTTACTTAATTGGACTTTATTGTGAAATACATAAATAGTATTTGTTCATCAAAATACAATTCAAGAAAATTACCCAAAGTCAAACAGGTCAACAAGTGTTGATAAATTTTTGAGAATTTTTAAAGTCGAAAACATTTTTAGAAAATAAAATAAAAGGTGAAATAAACCCAAAATGGCAAAAACAAGTAAAATCAAAAAAAAAAAATGAGGTCATCAATATTTGTCAAATGACTATTAGATCCTTCTATAATTTTTCCAGAATTTAAAAATGTCAAAAATATTTTAAAACAATTAAAAACCTCAAATATAATGGAAAAATCATAAAAAAATATCAAATCTGAAAATAAGATTATGAAAAAATAAAATTCAGAAAGATAATATTTCAAAATATTTTTGTGAGTTTTTTCATAATTTTTGAGTCAGAAATGAATTTTATATGATTTTTTGAAGTTTAAAACATTTAAAATATAAAATCAGAAAATAAAATAAAAGCCAAAAAATGTGGACCATCTGATCATAGTCAAAACGCGTTAGTAATCACATCCAATGGACATGGCGCGTTGTGCTTGATATGGACCTCCTTGGTTTTCACACCGGATTATAAAATTAAAAAATAAAACAAGAAATAATTTCACGCGTTGGATCGATGTCGACTAATAAAAGTAATCGATCCAAGGGCTCCTATAACGCATACGGTGAAGCAAACACACCGATTGAATTCAAAAAATTACATGTCGCTTATTGGTTGAAGATGACCGTAGGTCATCTTCAACCTCGGGCATCATCCATGCTCGATTCTCAAATGAAATAAATTTTTAGACCGGTGTCATTCGCCCGTCTCTTCAAGACAATTCTAATGGTACCCTCAAAATTTATTTCACTCGTACCATGAACAATTTGGAAAAATCAAAAATAATAACGAGCACTTGTTTTGAAATTCTCGGTCAATACTTGATGAAAATGAAAATGGTGAAGATCCAAGGATCGGGAGATGAGGAGAGTACAATGATGCTTTATTTTACAAGGTTTGATGGAGATTCCTACCGAGCAAGTTCACTTTGAGACTCTAAACTGGACTTGGATAGCACGATTCAAGAAGCTTGAGGCACGATTCTTGTTCAGTTAGCTTCATGAGGTTCAAGGAAGAAGAATGAATGGTTAATTTCAAGCTGAAGTGGTTTAAACACGAATTGAAGTTGTAGAAAATCTAGTTATGGAGGAAGTTTAGCGAGAGGTTTTGGCTATCAAAGCTTGAGAAAATGAGTGGAATGACTTGCTTATTTATAGGAGGAGTGAATAGGATCAAAGGAGAGGGTGTATGATGCAATTTGGAGCGAAATCGTTAACTACTACATCATGAGAAAAGTGTGACTTGTTGTTATACCCCAAAATTTACCCTCCTATTTTTCAAGTCAATACACATCTCCATACTCAAGAGTTCCTCAAGGTTGACAGATGGATCCTCTCCTAAACAATCAACCCACAACTAGGGTTTGACTCTCTCAAGTCAAAATGGATTTATAATGCCTCAAGTGATCATCATGTCTCCTCATATGTCTCAAGGTACCATGTCAAGTTTCAAGCCTCACAACTCAAGTTTGCTCAGTGAATTGCTCAGATGGTTGAAAATCAATTACATTGGACAAAAGTCAATTTTGGTCAACATACATTCAAACTTCATCATTTTTGGTAAACATCAAGATTTTGAAGTCACATTCATCATTTGATCAAGGGTTGATCATGATTCATCAAGAAAGTCAAAGAATTGATCAAAAGTCAAAGTTTCTAAATTAGGATTTTTGATCAAAAGTCAAGACTTTGACCGCATAACTTTCACATACATTATTAGAAATTTTCCCACAAAACTCATTTTGAATAAAATTCAATTCTCTACTTTGTGTCTCACAAGCTTTGCCCAAAATGCTTCATTTGAGAGTTATGGATCAAGATATTGTAGGTCCTTCTAAAAGTCAACAAAAGTTATCTTTTTCCAAAGAGGTGTACATGAACATGGAAGCTTCAATGAAGATGAAACCAAAATGAGTGTTTAGAAGACATCTTAAGATTTCTAAAATTTTCAAGAACACTTCAAAATGATAAAATTGAGCAAAATACAACTTGTGCAAGTTTGGCATTTTGAAGAAGCATGAAGGAAATACTAAGCAAATTGAATTTTTTCCAAATGGGCCATGGTTTTATAGTTTGGACTTATTTCTAAGATATTCCATGAATTCTAAGCCCACTTGCACGCCTCTCTTCTATTTATTTAATTTATTTTTAAATTAAAACATTAAAATTCAATTTAAATTAAACAAAATGCAAAAAATACAAGGAAGGCGTGGGCTTGATTTTTGTTTGTCTTGAGGTCCAAGATATCAATGCAAGATTTGAAAGGATTGGAAACTTTCATATGATTTCCAAATCAAATATTCTCTCCATCAATGCAATATATTTTCCTCAAAGTTTCGACCTAATGCATTCACTATAAATACAAGATCACATCCAAATGCAAAGACACAATTGTGCTGCTACAAACCCTAAAATTTGTCCAAAAATTTAAGCTTTTAGGCAAACTCAAAGTCCATTCTCCAGCCATTCTCAACCAATTTCAACCATCAGTTCATACTCTTGAGGCTTCTAGGAACCAATCCAAGCCTTTACATAATTCAAAGTAAGTCGTAGCCATCTCCACAAGTTGCACCGTTTGTAAAGTTTGAGATTTCTAACTTTTGATTTACATATAAATTGATTTTATACATTCATTCATGTTCATTTGGTTGTTCTGAATCGATTTGATGTATTGGTTGTAAGTTTACACGCAGAACAATAAACACCATGGTGAGGAATAAAGCTTCCAAGCTTTCATATCCATAGTTGTAGGACAATTCAGCAAGATAACCCCAAATTGAACTCAGGGGGTGGTTTTATGTTAATTTGGATTGTTCCTTTTTATTTTTGTTTCGATTTTGCAGGTTTCAATGTTTAAATGGCCGGATATGGTGACTGGATCCACTGTCCTTGGGTGGTTCACCGACGAAGACCACGATAGGGCAGAGGTGGCATTCTCCGATTTGTCCATTTGAATCCCTTGGGGCCTAGTGCGCGTTTGGCTTTGTTGGTCTGATTTTTAGAAAATAACATTACATATATATTTATGAAATCAGTAAAATGAATGGATGTATACCCACCCCAGTGGTTAACCATGCGCGCGCTAAGTCTATTCCTCTCTCAAGGCATGGGTTCGATTCCTACCTTTTGCAATTTTTCTAACATTTTATGATTTCCGCATGTTTTCATATACACACAATTGGAGGCGTGATTATAACATCACAAGCTCATGGCCTCTTGGCCAAATTTTGAACCTGTGACCCTCAGGTCACGAGTTCAACATTCTCCAGGGCCATTCTAATTTTTACCACTTGTTTTGCTTGCAATTTTCTATTTTTCTTATTTTTCTTACTAATTTAATTTCTTTTTAAACTATTTTCAAAAATGCTAAAAACATTTTAATTTTAGATTTAGGTTAGTAAAATGTTTAATTAATTTTAAACACAAAAGTATTTTATTTTTCCTTTTATTTAAAATTATTTTCTTAATTAATTGCTTATTAATTAGAAATATGTTTTTTCACAATAAAATCAACCACAAAAAACTCCAAAAATATTTTCCTCTTAGTAATTAGGGTTTGAAATATTTCCTAATATTCAAAACATTTTTCTTTTATTTATTTACTACTTTTTCGCATTTAAATTCTAGAAAACAATGTATAGGTTGCAAGGATATTTTTGTAATTGTGTAGATTTAAATTCTCGCATTTTACTTTTTGCACCTCTATTAAGTAACTGCCCCAAAGCCTAATAACTTAGGATTTATCTTCCGCATTTTAATTTCTGCACCTTTATTTTCTATACATATATTAAGCGCTTAGATGTATGGATAATAGGATTGCATGCTAAGACTAAAATCAATCATTAGATCACTTTAATAGTCAAGACAAAATCTAAATCAAATACACTACTTTCACACTTGCATCTTTAGGGTATCCTCTCTTGTTGCCTTACGAATAAAATGGTCATGTCCCTCGGTAGGGGTACCATTAGCAAAGTCCTTCGATTCAAAAATCATCACAAAGATCATAGTCCTCAATGACCCTCGATGTTGCCTACAAATATATGATCTCATTCCTCGGTTGTTTCTACAAAAGTGATGATCGTCCCTCAGAATTTCTAGGTATCCTTACATGTTTCCTTCTATGACAATACGATGACCTACACTTGTCCTTCACATCCAACGGATAGGGTTACCTACCAACTAATGGTATGGATAACACTTGTCTAAAGGAGGAGAAAATAATAAGAAATGACCATTACGAGTAGGTAATAAAGACTTTTAATTACTTGCTTCACTCTCATTAAAAATACTTTTCACACCTCACAATTCTTTTCAAAATTCTATCAAACAAACACTTTGTATACATTCAACGAGAATCATTGCAAAGTTACATTTTTTTCCAAACAATCATTTCCAAACACTTCATATACATTCTTGAGGACTGATACAAGAATCATTATGAAGTCAAAGAGAAATAATTTTTCAAAATACTTTTCAAAGTCACATACACAGAAATCAAATTTTCAAAAGTGAGCTAAGAAATTAAGAGCTTGTAGATAACTACAGATGGAAAGGGTACCAATAACTTCCCTTTTCATAATTGCCTTCCGAACTCAGAATTGATAAAAGGTATTTCATGTTCTTTCCACCTTTCCTTTATTGGATAAAAGAAAATTCGGTGGTGACTCTTGCTATCCGCACATTTGCGATGAAACGCAAAGCAAACAAGTCAGTTCTTCCAGTGTTCTGAACTGGTGACTCTACTGGGGATGATGATCCAAAGAGAGGTTACCTTAGGGCTATAGATCACTTTTAATTGCTTTCTATTTGATTTGTATACTTTACTTTTAAGGGTTGCTTGAGTATTATATTTATGGGGATCCTACACCCGGATCTAGGTTTCCTTAGGTAAGTAACAATAGATCATCAGCGACATCCGACGAGATCAAACGGTTGAAATGATGGCTCGGTTAGTGTGGCACTTTGGATGTCCTGATGTTCCTCATGTTCAGTTGAGGAAATATTTGACATCTGCATGGTGTCATCAAGCACTAACTAAACTTTTAGAACCCTAATTGACCCATCTTAGCCATTAAAGGTAGTGAGATAGTCGACTTTGGTGCGACCGAGGTTGGTTGATACTCGATGCTCATTGAGATTCGACTTTCGGGATGTTTGATCGACCATTTGGTAGTCGTACCGAAATAAAGCCTGTGAGAAAGATCTACAATATGAGATTCCTAGAACCCGATTACTATTGTGGACAAGTTGAACCAACTTAAACTCCGATAGGGTAGACACCTATACCTCATGCAATCCTTAAACCTAGGGCTGTGTAAATTGCTTGTGCTTGCTATTTAAACATGAAATCATGACATCATATCATCATAACATTTCTAACCATTTCAAGGACCTAGGGATTTATCTTTGTTCTTTGTTGTAGGGTTATGGCTTCTAGGAAGACTATCTGAATCAACTTTGTGGGTATACCTTCTCAACTTAAGGAGTTAGTTTTAGAAGTTCCCGATCACTCTCAGTTCATCAAAATGCATGGTTATCTACTCGACTTAGTTACCTCCGGTTTCGAAGAAGATATGATGAGCGGCGTATTCGATTATTTGATCAAACATCACCGCTTCACATTTAGACTATCATTGGTACCTACAATGGAAGAATTATCTAAGCTACTTGGGACATCTATCCTTGATCAGATACCTTTCACCGGTTCAGAAAATGTTATGAGGTTTGAAAATATTGCAGCAACTCTACATCTAAAATGGTCAGACGTTGAAGCTAATTGGGAAACAAGAAGTGGAGTTAAGCGTTTGCTTGCTAAGTTTCTGGTGATGAAAGCTTGAGAATTCCTAAAGGCTATGAGTTTTCACGCATTTGAAGACATTTAGCCTTGCCAATCTATGGTTTGGTTCTATTTCCTAATCGAGATCAATTCATAAACGTAAGCCATCAAGATATTCCTCACTCATAATCTGTGCCTACTTTACTTGGAGATATTCGAATTCTCTTCACACTCATCACGAGGAGACAAGGAACTCTGTGTTGCATAATTGGTTTATTTACTTTCCTGATGAAGAATGAACAAGGGTTGAAATGGTCTCAAGGTTGATGTCACTCTCATTCGGATATTCGTTGGTGTCTCTACTATCAAAAGGATTACGCTTTCATTGAGAGTTGTGGAGAATTCCCAAATGTACAACTCTTTGGCATAAGGGAGGTATCACTTATAACCCTTGCTTAGCTCGTCGGTTTGGTTATGCTCGAAGAGATGGTCCTCGTGATATGTTTATCCAGGCATTATGTTTAACTAAACGATCTCCATGGTTATCGCCGAGATTTGTACACGCTTGGGGCATGGTGAAGAAGACTGATACCAAGACCTTGAGGCATAAAAATTCCATTCCTTGGGAACCTTACCTCAAATGGGCGCGGGCTCGCTCAAAATCTCATGATGCCATATGTTGTTATTCTACCAATAATTATGGAACCTATTGCTGAAGGCGATGAATCTTATACCATTCTCCATCCAAACATGCCTACTAATTTTGAAGAATTGAAGAGATCACGGATTTAGCGTAAAGAAGGATACATTAAAGCTCGTGATATGCAAGCGAGAAAAGATTATTAGAGTAAAACTACTTCACGAGGAACAAAGCATTAACACCTATGTTAACACAAAGAAGAAGCGTCCATGGGAGGCCTAAGTATTAGGAATTTCATTTTTGCACTTAAACTTTCTTTTGAATTACTAATCAGGCTAATAAAAAGTTTGTTCGTACTTGTTTACCAAATTTAAATTCCTAAGGTCCTTAAAAACATTGCATTGCATTGCATATCATGGAATATCATTTCATAACAGGTACTCTGAAGATCGATTTTCTTATTCTCTCGTTGTTTATTTCAGCAGAAATGGCTCTCGAACAAACTGTCAAAGACCTCCAGGCTCAGAATGATCAACTCCAAGATATGTTCACCTACTTGGCCCAAGGACAGAAAGATCTAAAAGAGCTCATTGTCAAAAAGAAAAAGAAGAAGAATGTTGGTATTCTAAACATGGGAAAGGTACGGGGTCGATCAAGGTAGTCATACAACTTAAATTCTTAGAAAAGCGGGAAATTGAAGGAAGTGTCAAGGACAATGAGGGAAGCCATCATGAGTCTCAAGAAGAAGGAGAGACTATATGACGAGCAATATCCTCCTAATGAGCGAAGTATAAACAACTTGAAGACCTTACGAATCTTGTGGAAAATCGAAATGTCGTGATTGAATTTGGACGATTTAAGCACAGTTCTTGGAGTGGTCATTCCCATGCAGTTCAAAGTTCATACTTTTGGTAAGTACGATAGCATTTCTTGTCGAAGCTTCATCTAAAGTCCTATGTTTAGAAAATTCAACCACACATTCTTGACAAGAAATTATGGATGCATTTCTTTCAAGAGTCATCGAAGCACAATTAGAATGGTATTATCATTACGAATACTCACATTTATACCGGAATAATTTGGCGCTTTACAAACAATACCAAGATAAATCTTTGAATTAGCACCAACCACGCTGCAACTACAAAATATGTCTATGGGCATGATGAGAAGTTCAAAAGTACGGCTCGAAATGAAGAGATCTAGCGGAAGAGTCCATACCCTTGTCTAATAGGAGTTGGTTGACATGTTCAAGGAGCGACAGCCCATTCTTCAATCATCTTATTGGAAACTTTGAATTCACCGAGATGATATTGATAAGAGAATGTATTGAAGCGGAATCAAGAGTGGAAGATTCAAGTGAAACATCTTCAAATGTTGCAAAGAGATCTTTGGTGGGAAGAAAGAAGCCAATGTGTATGGTCGGAAGAACCATGATAAAGTTTATCGCAATCAATACGTGGGGAAGTTCGATCTCCAATCCAACACCGTGCAACCTCAACAAGACAATGTGCGTGGGCAAAACACACCAAGACGGTTTATGAAGATCAATATGTTGTTATCTCAAGCATTACAAAACATGTTGAAAGCATAGTTGATTACTTTGAAAGATCCTCCTTAGCATGTCAATACATCCTCTCCGAAGTATAATTCCAATGCAAGGTGTGTATACCACTCCAATAGCCGGGCGACACTAACATTGTTGGGCCTTGAAGAACAAGATCCAAGACATGATTAAAGCTCAGGAAATTGAATTTGACCCTCCTGTCAAAACCCCGAATATGATCAACGCACCTATGCCTGATCATGGCAAGAGTACCAACACCATTGATAACGACTCATATGTATTTGTTGTAAATGAGTTAACTACTCCCTTAATAATTGTTAAGAAGAATTTGTTACGAGATGATTTGTTTCCATGATGCTTTGACAACCGCCGTTCGCACGTTCGAGCCCAATGAATGTGCACTGGTTGAAAAGAGGTGTTCAATGCATGATAAACAACCGAGTGATGTTCATAAAAATTTGTGCGTAGAGAGTTTGTGCGAAGATGTTTTCGAAAACTTGAAAATTGAAGACATAAGCGAAGCCATACCAGAAGTTTGGGATACCCTAGGGAAGCCAAGTGGTAAATTTGATTTCATGGTGAAATATACCACCCACAGCTACAAGATTGCAATTGAATACATCAAGGCAACCGAATAGGGAGATGACGACTATCCCAAAGAATATGCTGATGTGAACATAATAAGGATCACCTCTGCCGATCCTGCACCCAGAGTGGCACCTCTGATTATTACCTCGCCCAGACCAGTTCCATATTCCTCTGACAAAGATATACCTTGGAATTGTGGAGCCTAAGTTTACTACTATGGCGTCAAGCAAGAACCTTTAACCATCAAAGACAATACAGTTGAAGCAACTAATCCTGATGTCGACAATATCACCTTATCAAGCAAAGTAACCAGAATCGGAAGAGTGTTTTCTCCAGATATATCTCCTCCAAAAGATACTACTTCACCAATTCACATTCCTGCTATTGAACCAACTCCCTAGGCTCACATGAAAATTGTATTGTCAGCCTGACCACGAGACAATGGTTTGGGCTTTTCTAATGCTGATCTAACTCCTGCCAGGAGGAAACACAACAAAGCTTTACACATTTCTATAGGGTGTAAGGGCACCATGTTGTCTCATGTGTTGGTAGATACTGGCTCTGCTCTGAATATCATGTCAAAGAGTGCTCTCGACCGACTTGATGCTGAAGAAGCAATCATGCAACCCAGTGACATAATCGTAAGAGCTTTTGATGGTTTGAAGAACAATACTTGGATCAAATCAAAGGTTCCCGACTTTATTCTTTCTTTGTGATGGACATTCGCCACTTATTATTTCTGCTCATCGCCCTTGGATATATGGGCGGCGTTGTTACCTCTACCACCGCATCCAAATTGAAGTGCCTGAAGGGAAAATTGTTACGGACGAGAGAAGAAGAATATGGTAAGTCATCTGATCGTTCGATACATTGAGATGAAAGGAGAATTTTTGAGACTCCACCGCCAAGATTTTGAAGTAGTTCCACGAGTCATTCATGTTAACACTTATTCCACTCCTAAGATTACTAGAGTTCGACCGAAGATGGCCTCACTGAAGGCGCGAGCTATGGTTAAAGAAGGAGGTTGTACTATTTGGAATCGACTACCGACTTTCCGTTCAAATGTGACAAGACCGGTTTAGGATTCACTTCCAAAGGCGAAAATGATATGTCGCGACGTGCCGATGGACCTCCGATTCCGCATCAACAAGAATGGAATTCATGCTATGAAGACTATGATGGTGATTTTAACATCAACAATTGGATCTTCCCAACTTGCGATGGACTCAACAATTGGACTGACTAAGGATTTTATGCCAATCTCCTTTAGACATGAGTAATTGTTTTTCTATTTTATGCTTTTGCTTTTATGCTTTGAACAATAACACTTTAAGCCTAGTGCCTTGCAGGGCACAATGGCTCATTATGAGGGTTATTATTTGTCATTCTCATATTTTCATTCAATAAATCATTGGACTTTGCATTCAAATATTCACTCTCTATCTTTCTTTTTACTTTATCACTTTTCAAAAGCTATGTGTTCTTACACACACCTACATAATAAGCAATGAGATCCACATTCACTCGGGATCTAAATGATAACGACTCTTCTATTGCTAAATATAACTTTGATAATCCGATCTACCAAGCAAGATGGGGAAGATTGTGAAGTGCCAAAAGAACTTGTCGGGGCCTACAGTAGATGAAAGGGCTATACAACCACACAGAACCGGCCGAGGTTATGAATCTAGGTCTTGACAAAACAGAAAAAGAAATCAAGATGGGAGGGTCTTGAGAATAGTGTTAAAGAAATATTGATCTAGATGTTGCGTGAATACATCAAGATTTTTGCTTGGTCCTCTGAAGAGATGTCGGTCTAGATATCAACATTGTGGTACACGTCTACCAACGAAAGAATGTTTTCTCCACGAAGCGAGAGGTTCATCGTATGCACCCGAGATGTTCGAGAAATTAATGTCGAAGTTATGAAGCAGTTCAATGCCGGTTTCTTAGTCATTACTTCTTATCCACAGTGGATTGTGAACGTAGTGCCGTACCTAGAAGGATGGAAAAGCGCATGTGTGTAGACTATCGAGATCCGAATAAGGCAAGCCCGAAGATGATTTTACTTCCACATATTGATGTTCGGTCGACAATACCGCTCAGACAAAGTCTTCTCTTTCATGGATAGTTTCTCGGTTATAATCGGATCAAGATGGCTCCACGAAGATATGGAGAAAACTACTTTCGTTACATAGTAGGGCACCTTTTACAAGGTCACGCCGTTTGGGTTGAAAATGTTGGTGCAACATATCAGCGTCGCGATGGTATCTTTATTTCGTGATATGATCCATCACGAGATAGAGGTCTCGTCGACAAAATGATAGCTCGATCCAAACGAAAAAGAATATCTTGATCATTTGCGTAAGTTGTTTGATGATCGAAGAAATCTGATTGAGACTCAATCCGAGTAAATGCACCTTTGGAGTCAGATCTGGCAAAATCCTAAGATTTGTTGTTAGTGGTAAAGGTATCAAAGTTGACCCTACTAAGGTTAAAGCTATTCAAGAAATGTCAGTTCCTGCACCAAGAAGGAAGTCGAGGTTTCTTGGACGGTGAATTACATTGCCAAATTTATTGCACATCTAACTACTACTTGTGAGCCAATCTTCAAACTCTTGAAGAATGATCAAGTATTAGAATGGAACAATGATTTCGAGCTTTTGACAAAATCAAGGGTACCTACAAGAACCTCTTATCCACAGTGCCACCATTTGAAGGAAGACCTTTCATCATGTAATTAATATTAGAGAATTCAATGGGGTGTGTGTTGGGGCAACATGGCGAGTGGTTGAAAAGAGTATGCAATATACTTAAGCGTTTTATGAAACAAGATTCGAGAAAACATCGCGCTTTGGATTAGGTGCTCGCCGACTAAGACAATATCTGTCACACTACCTTGTTGATCTCTAAGATGGATCCAACAAAATACATATTAGAAACACTCTCTCGGAAGAATAGAAAGATGGCAAATGATCTTGACCGAATACGATATCGGTATACTACGAGAAAGCAATCAAAAAAGTGTAATAGTGACCATTTGGGTCATAAAAATCAATGATTACCGGTCTATGCATTTGAGCTCGAACAAGGATATTATGTTAGTCACCGATTACAAAGAGCTGGACGGATGAAGAACTGAGCAGGATCTCGATGAACCATGGTTTTATGGAGCTTCTAACACTTGGAATGGTATTGGTGTTGTGATCATATCTCTAAAGGCGGCCATACACCTTTTATCGCGATTATGTTTTTGCACAAAAATATGGCGAATACAAAGCGTGCATCATGGGTATCAAACCCGCTATTGACTTGAGGATCAAGTTCTTGCAAGTATATGGAGACTCAGCCTTTGTGATTAGTTAGATTAAGGGCGAATGGGACACGAAACACCCAAATCTCATTCCATATCGAGAACATGTGTTGAATCTGATCCCCTACTTCGAAGAAATCACTTTTGAGCATATTCAGAAAGAATCGGTTAAGCGAGACATTTGCTACCATGTCATCAATGTTCAAAGTCATATGGAACAACGAAGCTCCTTATATTACTATTGAAAGTATAGACGAATCAACATACTGTTGCGAACTTAATATTGAAAGATTAGAAGAGAAACTTTGGTTATACGAAGTGAAGAGGTATCTCGAGGCACAAGAATACCATGAGGGGGCATCTGTCAATGATAAGAAGTTTCTAAGAAGATTCGCCAAGTTCTTTCTCGGTAACAACATTTTATACAAGCGAAACCATGACTTTGCCTTACTCGGTGTGTAGATCATTAGAACAATGAATCATGGAAGAATTACATGAAGGCGCTTTTGGTACTCATTCTAGTGGACATACAATGGTCGAAGATTATGAGGCAGGTTATTCTTGGTCCACTATGGAAGTTTTGCCTATCAAGGTTCGGATACCTTCACTTAGAGTATTGAAAGATGCAAAGTTAGCGAGCGAATGGGTCCAAACTCGACTTGACCAAATAAACTTGATCGATGAGAAACGACTAGTAGCCATATGCCATGGACAAATATATCGAAGCATGATCAAAGCCTTCAATAAGAAAGTCAACACAAGTGTACCAAGTTGGCGGTCTAGTAGTCAATCGCGTCATCCTACCACAAGGTGATCCTAGGGAAAATGGACTCCCACCTATGAGGGCCCATTTGTAGTCAAGACACTATTTTTCGGTAGACCATGATGCGATCACTATGGATGAAAAGACTTCCTGTGAATGGAGACATAGTTAAAAAATATTACGCATAAATGAGACCCGCTAGGTCGATCAGCCTAGGAAAAGATAAGGGCGTCTGGAGAACCAAAAGGGTTCGGGCAAAATTAGAGACATATATAAAAAAAATGTACACCGACAAGTGAAAACCTACAAAGGTGGCTTGGACAAAAGTTAGGGATTAAAACATATGACTATGTCTCGTCAAGATAATCTACTTACAGACTACACTACCCACTTCAAGTTCAAATGGGGCAAATCAATCCAATCACCTTCTTACGGCACCAAGGAGATGAGATATTCAAAATATATGAGCAATATCAAAGTTGAAACTCAGCGAGATTACTTCCACATAGCTTTTACTATTTTCCAATGCTTCGAAAATTTCCTCTTACTAGGATATTTGTTTCTTTATACGCGAAGTGCCTGTCTATAAGCCTACTTTCCAAAATCAATACAATTCCTCTTTTCCAATTTCAAAATTTTTACTTTTATCAGTTTTGTTTGCATAAGTCCAATAATTCCTTTGAATGATTATATGCATTTGATAATAAATATCTTCTGAAATACAGGAAAGGTAAATAGAAACAATAATTACTATAGGCTCTAGTAATTGAGATGACAATCTAAGTCACTAACACATTCCCGCATAGTAAGTTTCGCAAAACTATTCCTACAGAATAATCTCTACAATCCCCACAGAGCCATCGTTCTCCCAACAAAGACAGACTTCCCCAACAAAATTACTACTCTATCATCATCTTTCAGTAGTATCCAACACTTCTAGTCACACGTTAGACCCCGAGTAGTGGTCCTATCAATTCATCACGTCAGTCCCCGAGCAGTGATCCTATCAAGTCATCACGTTAGTCTCCAAGCAATGATCATCTCAATTTATCGCGTTAGTCCCTGAGCATTTGTCCTATCAATTTATCACGTCAGTCCCCGAGCAGTGATCATATCAAGTCATCACGTTAGTCCCCGAGCAGTGATCATATCAAGTCATCACGTTAGTCCCCGAGAAGTGGTCATCTCAACTCATCACATTAGTCCCCGAGCAGTGATCATCTCAACTAATCACATTAGTCCCCGAGCAGTGATCGTCTCAACCCATCATGTTAGTCCCCGAGCAGTGATCATCTCAACTCATCACAATAGTCCCCGAGCAGTGACCATCTCAACTCATCACGTTAGTCGCAGAGTAGTGATCATATCAAGTCATCACGTTAGTTCCGGCAGGATCGCCCACATCACGTTAGTCCCCGGCGGTGATCGCCTCAACTTATCACGATAGTCCCCGAGTAGTGATCATATCAACTCATCACGTTAGTCCTCGAGTACTGACTGTCTTAACTATTCACGTTAGTCCCCGAGCAATGATCATCTATAATTCATCATGTTAGTCCCCGAGCAGTGATCATATACATTGTCACGTTAGTCCCCGCGTAGTGAACGTCAACTTTGTTACATTGGTCCCAGCGAATAAATCATTTACATTCTCAACTTATCACATCATCCTCGCGAGCGATCATCTATATTTCTTCTTGTTACATTGGTCCCCAAACGTAGCAAGATAACTATCCATTTATTATGTCGGTCCGAGCAAGAATAGGTTATTCAAAACCATATTCCCCAAAAGGGTTATACGCAAGATATTCATCCCAAGATGAGTATCTCTCAAGGATTATCATCTTCCAACAATGTCGATATCCGGACGAAACTTGGTCGGATAGTGCATTGGAGGAATCCACATCTCTTATTCCCTATCGTGGTCTTCAACAACTACATCCCAAGCGTAAGTCAAGATCTCCAGTAGAACATTCCTATCTTCTTAAATATGGATATGTTTTGAAATACCACAACATCTATATTCATACATCATTCATTAAAAAATCATAACATGTGCATATATCATTCAAGAGCATTATTACATACTCGCATGCATCATAATATGCTTAAAACTAACCTCGTTCTTTCATTAAATTCTCAAACAGGCAAATTTTTTTCACAAATTCCCGTACAAAAGGTCAAAGATTAACGCCCGAAACAAGACGAAAAAGCTATCTGAACGACCCGACAGGTTCACCAATAGACAACAGGATACAGATTAATACCCAAAACAAGACGAGAAAATTATCTACATCCTGACGAATACTCATTTCAGATAACGCCAAGACTAAGGTTTATTTTGACTTTCTCTTATCATCAACTTCCCCGGGTGGCATCTTTAAGCCCATCTCCGACAACATGTGGTTATTTGTCCACCGAGATGCTGCATATCCGTAAAAATCAATGCATGCAAATAACTTCATTCAAAGACGAGCATAGAGTCTAACGTACAACTCATTCCCCAACATCAGCTTCTCCAAATGGCATCTATAATCCCATTCCCGTACATCGTCAATCGACGGTCTCTTTCAATGCACTAGTGAGTATAAATTTTAGGGAAACTCGAGTGTTCAATCATCTTCTACCTTCAAGTCACGAAATGCAAGCATACCAATCTTACCGCTCAGGTACAAGAAGATTGAACAGGGGCAACTGTTATATCCCAAAATTTTCTCTCATATTTTTCAAGTCAATACACATCTCTATACTCAAGAGTTCCTCAAGGGTTTACCAGATGGACCCTCTCCTAAACAATCAACCCACAACTAGGGTTTTGATTCTCTCAAGTCAAAAATGGATTTCTAATGGCTCAAGTGATCATCATGTCTCCTCATATGCCTCAAGGTGTCACCATGTCAAGTTTCAAGCCTCACAGCTCAAGTTTGCTCATTCAATTGCTCAGATGGTTGAAAATCAATGGTATTGGACAAAAAGTCAACTATGGTCAACATACAATCAAACTTCGTCATTTTTGGTCAACATAAATATTTGGAAGTCACATTTATCATTTGATCAAGGGTTGATCATGATTCATCAAGAAAGTCAAAGAATTAATCAAAAGTCAAAGTTTCTAAATTAGGGTTTTTTGACAAAAGTCAACAGAACTTTGACCAGGCATAACTTTCACATACATTATCAGAAATTTTTCCACCAAATCTCATTTTGAATAGAATTCAATTCTCTACAACTTTGTGTCTCACAAGCTTTGCCCAAAAATGCTTCATTTGAGAGTTATGGATCAAGATATTATAGGTTCTTCTAAAAGTCAACAAAAAGTCATCTTTTTCCAAAGAGGTGTACATGAACATGGAAGCTTCAATGAAGATGAAACCAAAAGTAGTGTTTATAAGACATCTTAAGATTTCTAAAATATCCAAGAACACTTCAAAATGATAAAAATTGAGCAAGTTACAGCTTGTGCAAGTTTGGCATTTTTGAAGAAGTGCATGAAGGGATATACTAAGCAAATTCAATTTTTTTCCAAATGGGCCATGGTTTTTATAGTTTGGACTTATTTATAAGATAGTTCATGTATTTCCCAACTTACCCTCGCTAATCCTTACGAATATTACCACCTTGCCATTATCATCTTTACACCATATATTATCTCTATTTTACTAATTAAAATAATTTTAAATAATTATACTAATTATCTAAAATATAAATACTCCTCATATTCATCCATATCTCACACTATCCCACAACACAACATATACAACACACATCATACTCAACAAAACATCACATATTCACCAATAATTATAAATACTCATAAATAATTAATTATAAAATATGGGGTTTTACATGCTACCTTCAATGATTTTAACGGCAAACTCAGGTACATTTTCGCTTTTAATCTCTAATTAAGTTATATTATGAGTTTAAGAAATATGAGTTAATGGGATATGAATTTATAGGATTTTCTGTTCTTGTTTTCTATGTGGGTAGAGATACATAATGCAATGAACAACTCTAATAATTATATCCACTATACCAAGAGGAACTAGGTCTGATATTGTTCATCTACCATATAAGAACATAAACTGCATTGAAAAAGCAGGTTATGTCCCTAAAATTTTGTTAACAAAGATGGTAATTGGTGGGAAAGTTGGGTAATTAACCACACTTATTGTAATTATGTAAACACAAAACACATGTGTCCAATGGAAACATTAGTTTTGACAAACTGAAAGTAAACTATGTCAACCTTTTGCTTTGGTAAACTACACAATGCCTTCTCCCTTTATCCCATGTCGAAAACTGGTCGAGCTCTGCACACATCTCACATGTTTTCAACCTCTTCTCCTCTCTCCCACATAATATAATCATCTTTCATAAATTGTGTCAATAACTTTGCATCGATTGTATACAAATTTTCTTCACTCTTTCAAACCTCTGTTATTGCTGCTACTACAAGTTTTAAACCTATCAGCCTCATCAATCCTCTCTCCTTCATCTTATACCTTTGTTTTGAATTCTTCCTCTAAACACCAACTACTATGTTCTTTCCATTTCTTCATCTCCACAAAATTGTGTCAAAGCTTTGAATTATAGCGAGACCGTTTGAGATGATTAACAATATAACCGACCAAATTTTGAGAAGATACATCACAAATGGAAGGTTACAACGATGTGAAGGAGAATTTTGAGATGCGAGTCATCAACAAAAGTGTGAGTTTCTTCGCTTTTTACATTGTTCCTTTTGATTTTTTTGTTTCCTTGTGTAAAATTTTAACGTTTAGTAATTTTGATATGTTGTTCGACGATGTAAACTGCAAGAGTTTCTTTGTGTTACATTTTAATGTTGAGTCGTTGTCGTAGATGTCGTTCGTTATTCAATAAATTGTTATAATGTTTTGGTTTGATTTTCTTAATTCTCCAAATGGTTCATGCTATTTTACGTATTTCCAAACAGATAATGTTTTACTTTACTTACGGATTATAAAAATCAAATGGTTTTGTCCATCATCTATGGCTCACTTCTGAGATAACTTCATAATACTGAGTTGATTTGTTTGAAACTACTTTTATGTAGTTTACATAATTGGATCGAAGAGTTTTATATTGGAAGCAACATGAACTATATTATCCAAACATGGATGATTCAATGGTATGTGACACTCGATCGTATTCTTCTTCTTCAGATTTGTTATTTACATTCTAATTCATATTTTATGCAAAGGTCGCTTCAAGCTACATTAGGTCATTTTGAATCCAAACTATGCATTTTTTTAAATGAAACGATATGGAAACATTGAGATTAGCCTCTCTGTTGGTATCTTAAACTATGGACAGGTTAACTCAGTGCATATTTTTTGTTTCTTCAAATACCCTTTTAAGATGTTGTTAAGTTATAGTCTGGTTTTTGTAATCATATCCAATATGTACAATTTGGAACAACTACATGAATGGAATTCATATGTCAGTTCACTACAATACCGTTGTTGTAGCGGCAAAAACTACGAGTATAAGCCATTGAATTGAATTAACTCAAAAAAAGTAACAAAAGAGTCTCCATCGCGCTTTTATTTTCTCCAAAGGACTAGGAAAAAGAGCGAATAAAATACTAAAAAAAGATCAGAAATCTAGGACCGAGGGTTAGTTATGCAAAATGGATATGTACAAAATGGTATATGTGTGCTAAAAAAGAGTATATGTACAAAATGGTATATGTGTGCAAAAAGAGTATATGTACAAAATGGATGATGGGGAGAAAAGAATTATTTTTATAATATTTAGTTTGATAGAACTTTCAATGAGTTTCAGCATACATACCAACAATGTGCAATGTTGAAATAAAACCAAGTAAAGCGGCTAAAAACTAAAGTTGTGTGTTGGTTGTTTTAGAAAAATGTTAGTTTAGAAAAGGCACAAAGAGCTCAAAAAGTTTGAATGAAGTTAGGTATTTTTTAGTCTTAACAAAAGAAAAGTCAAAGTATTATTAAATGAATCGGAATTTTATTAAGAAAAAGAAATTTTGAAAATGCATGGACCTAAGTCTAAGTTTTTTATGAAAGCGTTTCGAGTTTTGAAAACAAGAATCCTTTGAAAAAGAGGGAAGATTTTGAAAATTAAAGAATGGGGAGGAGATGAAGAGGCTAACCTAAGTGCATAAAGTAAAAGGTAAGGGTAAAGAAAGATCTAACGTGGTGAGAAGACTAGTACTTGACATCAAGAGCCAATACCATATCTCATCCTTTGGATTACCACATAAGCAACAAATAATGGGACAGAAAAACACAAGCTTTAAATAAACCAATGCTTTTAGGTAAACACTTGTGTTAAGAAAAACGGGCAGAGTAAAGGTTGTATTTGGAGGAAATCCACTCTTAATCGAGCATAACGGAATAACCTGCACACAAAGATGATAACCAGATAAGACAGAATAACACCAAGGGTACTGAGATCTCCAAGATAAGGTAAAGGTCCTAATCTTTAGTCCAAAGGTCAAGCTCCAAGCACAAGGATAGTAACCAAGTCCAATTAAGAGTTTTTTATGTTTAAGTTGAATTATTAGATATTTTAGAATAGGAAAGCAAAGCTCTAGTGAGCAAATTCAAAATGGCAAGAAAATAAAATGCTCAAGTCAGCAAAGGAAAAATGACATAGAAAATAAAATGCTCAAGTGAGCAAAGCAAAAATGACATGTAATGTAAATGCTAAAATTAAAGGTGCATAAAAATAAAGAGCATAAAATTAAATGCGGAAAGTAAAGATCAAAAAATAAAAAGTAATTAATAAAGGTTAGCAAGATGACCATCTTGAAACTTGTCAAGTATATCATCGAATTGTTAATTGTTAGTCGTCAACAAGGTGACTATCTTGAAACTTACGCATGAAGACTTGCCAGAAGCTTGAAAAAATCAACGCGACCACATGACAAGTTTCAATTGTTTTTTGTTAAGTATATCACCGGTTTTAGAATTATCACATCACTTGATCAAAGATGTTTGAGAATTTCAAATGGAGAAAGTTAGTGGAAACTTGTCAGAGGCTTGATTAGAAATCAACGCGACCACACGACAAGCGCCACAGGTGTTGAACCAAGATCAAAGCTCAAGTCATCTTTTGGGGCTTATGTTAGAACATTAAAGTTCATGCTACCAATTGATCACTTTTTCCGAATCGGGACAAAAAGAAAAATAAGATGGAGAAGAAGAAATGGTTTCCAAATTTATTTTGCATCAGATGAATTTATTCGGTCTAACTTCATCAAAATCAATCAACTTTCTTGGTGAATTTGGTCAAGAGACCTATAAGCACCCAAATTTCGTTGATGTTGAGGAAATTTGTGACTCCAAAATAAATTCAAAAGTCAGCAAGATAAAAATGAAAATAAAATCAAATAAAAGGATTAAAAGTAATTTTGAAATTAGGTTGTTTAATTGGACTTTATTGATGAAATACATAAATAGTAGTTTTTTTCATCAAAATAAAATTCCAAGAAAATTACCCAAAGTCAAACAAAGGTCAACAAGTGTTGACAAATTTTTAAGAAAATTTTTAAAGTCAGAAAATATTTTTAGAAAATTAATTAAAAGGTGAAATAAACCAAAAATGGAAAAAATAGTAAAGTCAAAAAGAAAAATAAAATGAGGTCACCAATATTTGTCAAATGACCATTGGTTCCATCCATAAATTTTCCAGAATCTTAAAATGTCAAAAGTATTTTAAAATAATTAAAAAAAAATAAAAGAGAAAAATCGTAAAAAATATCAAATCTGAAAATAAAATTATGAAAAAATAAAATTCAGAAAGATAATATTTTAAAATATTTTTGTGAATTGTTTCATAATTTTTGAGTCAGAAATGAATTATATATGAATTTTTGAAGTTTAAAACATTTAAAACACAAAATCAGAAAATAAAAATAAAAGCCAAAAAATATGGGCCATTAGATCACAGTCAAAATGCGTTAGTAATCACATCTAATGGACATGACGCGTTGTGCTTGATATGGACCTCCTTGGTTTTCACACCAGATCAGGAATTAAAATTAAATTTAAAAAATAAAACAAGGAAGATATCACGCGTTGGATCGAGTCGACTCACAAAAGTAATCGATCCAACGGCTCCTATTAATGCAAGGCAAAGTCATTAAATCGGTTGAAAAATTACATTTACGCTTTCATTGGTTGAAGACACACGTAGGTCGCTTCTGGACACCAGATTTAATTCAATATTAAATAATTAGAATTTAATTATTAATTTAATTAAAGGTTTAATTAATAATATTTTGAATTAAATGGATTAATTAATTATGGAATTAAAAGGAAGACCGGGGTGTGAGTTGAATTGGAGGTGAGTGGAGTAAAAGGTTCTACTAAATAATAACTAAGTTATTTCTATTATTTGGCAAATAATAAAAGGAATATAAAAGGAGGATAAAAAGAAAAGAAGAAAAAATAAGGTTATTGGGAAAAATCATTATATGAGATTGGAGAAGAGAAGAGAAAAGAGGAAAAGAGCCAAACGTCGAGATTCAAGATCATCGCAAGGTGAGGTGATTTCATTCGTTTTAATGCCTTATGGGTTTTGGGAATCAACCGGGTGATTGGGTATGTTAGGAAATTTGATTTAGGTGAATATAGGTTTATAGGATTAAACCTAGTTTCGTGTTTAATATAGAATTTAAGATCAGTAATGTGTTGAACAATCAATAGGAAGGAAGAAACAATGATGTATGATGTTATACGGTGTATAATGGTTGTAATTTAGTGTTTCTAATGTCATAACTCGTATGGTGTTTAGAATTGAATTGGAATGCATAAGTGTTGCCAAAAAGCGTAAATGATTCTCGCAGGTCGTAGGAACCGGTTCCCGTGGAAGGAACCGGTTCCCAGTTAATTTTTAAAACTGGGATTTTGCACTGTGAACTGGTTCCTTTATATGTAGGAACCGGGTTCCCATACAAATTCCGTGAAGCGTGATTTTCACTTCATTGTGAACCTGTTCCTCGATATGTAGGAACCGGTTCCATGTGTAATTTTCAAAATGCTCAAAACATCAAAAATTCATATTTTCTAAACCGTAACTTGATTCAAGTCGCCGCATTATTTTTAAATTAAAAATACTATATTTTAAAAGAGAAAATATTATTTTGCTAAAATTATTTTAAAAATAGTCGAGTTTCGATTTTGAAAAAGGTGAATAGTTGAGGACGATGGAAATGGGGTTGAATTGCACGATTTGATGAATGAGTAATAATACTTACAATGTTGTATTTGATATTCATTATGGTTGAGATGTGATCATGTGATATAATGGTAGATGGTTTGAAGTTGAATGAAGATTGACGCTTATGATGTTTTCCTCGTGGTTTATTCATGATTGTATTGATATCATGTTGTTGTCGATGTTATATATTCATGATGATTGCTCGATCTCGTATGTTATTGTTGTACATATTGGTGATAATCTTACTAATTGAAGGGTAAGCATTTGACATAGTTATGCTTTGTGATAATTTATTTCATGATTATGTTGTTATCATGTGATACTCGTTGATGTTGGCATTATGTGGAATTATGTTGTGATCATATGCCGTTGAATTGATGTTGCATGCTTTTATGGTGCATGCATAAGCATTGTTAATTGGTTCATTCCCATTGTGCGGAAGTGAACTTGCAGAGCCAATAGACTTACCAGGATTTGAGGTAGTTAGGCTGGATTCTTGACTCAGTGTTCTGGGCGAATCATGGATTAGATTCTTGACTCAGTGTTCTGGGCGAATCATGGATTTCCGCTGTTTCCAAGTGTGATGGAACAGAGGGTGAACTCGGTTCACGTTTGGTACCACATGCATAGAGTCTGCATTGCATATGGATTGTAACATGCTAGGATGGTTTCCAGTGTTGCACCTATTGATTGTATAATTGCATAAATGAATTGTGTATAATGCTTTGTGAATTGATCATGAATGTGTTTTGATAATGGACTAATATATCAATTATTCTGTTGTATTTAAAAACGTATAATGCATTTTATATTGGATAGAGATCTCACCCTTACTTTGATGATTTCAGATCCGAAGTGATTAGCTGCTTGGAATTGGTGAGGATAGCTCTAGAGTTGAGTCAGTTAGTTAATCCGCGTGTCAGTGTCGTGCTCTGGTAGATGTAACACTGGGGAAACGTTTGTTTTGAAATCCTTAATGGCTTTTTGAATTATGGTTTGATTTATTATCCTGGAATAACTATGATGATGTATTCGGGATTTGTTATGTTTCATTTCCGCTGTTAAACATAACTATAAGTCTGTTTTATTTAATAATTTATTCTTCAGTGAAAGCATGACAGATGTGTTGATTGATTTGAAATATTTAAATTGTGACGCCTCTTGAAATATTGATTAAATACTCTGATTATTATTTATAAAAACGCGGGTAATTAGAAGGGGTGTTACAATAGTGGTATCAGAGCATAGTCGGTCATTGTGACCAGTGTCTTAATGTCATTATCCCGTTGTACGCGACAAGTGTGTACAACACTGTCGGTACTTGTTACTTTTCGGATTGATTATTGTAGGAGTAGTGTGAACTAAGTGGGGGAGAAGAGATGCTTCCCGGATATGTTTCGATTGTAAGTCGTTGGTACGAGGTATTGCTTGAGAAGATAGTACAAAAGTGGTTAGAGTTGTTGGAATCATTTGGATCGTGAGTCATAGTTGGAAGTGCAAAAAGGCGAGTACGATTCTGAGGATTGGAAGTGCTAGTAATGATGGTTTATGCTCCAGTATGATTATCTGATGTCTATTGACAAATTGAGGACTTGATCACCCTTAATCTATTGTTGATAGTAGACGGAATCGTATTGGACGGTATATAATTGTCTTGCTATCTAATTGGGACATAAAGTGATGAATATGAATGAAGTTTGTAGAAGTCAGAACCATATGAGTTACGAAGGCCTAATAAGGATAATGAATTGAGATGGATGGTTAGAGTTGCGTAGATATTAATGATGGTGTTGTGGTGTTTATGTTATATTCTTCAACGGAAGTGAAAGGGAAGGCAAAGAGTGGTGAATTACCTCAGAATGAATTTCCAGAAGTATTTCCGTAAGATGTTAGTGAGCTACCACCTGAGAGAGAAGTGGAGTTTACTATAGATTTGATTCCTGGAACTAGTCCGGTGTCGATGGCGCCTTATCGCATGTCGACATCTGAGTTGTCTGAGCTGAAGAAACAGTTGGAAGAGTTACTTGAGAAGAAGTTTATTCGGCTAATGTTTCATCGGGGCGCGCCGGTTGTTGGTTAAGAAGAAGAAAGGTACAATGACCGTATTGATTCCGTGCGTTGAACAAAGTGGCAATCAAGAATCGGTATCCATTGCCGAGGATTGATGATTTGATGGATCAGTTGGTAGTAAGATTGATGTGAGGTCTGGATATCATCAGATTCGTGTTAAGGCGAGAGATATTCAGAAGACTGCATTTAGAATGAGGTATGGGCATTATGAACATTCTGTTATGCCATTTGGAGTTACTAATGCACCTGGTGTTTTTATGGAGTATATGAACAGGATATTTCATCCGTATCTTGACCAAGTTTGTGGTGGTATTTATTGATGATATTTTAATTGATTCAAAGAATGATGAAGAGCATGCAAAGCATCTTAGGATTGTATGGAATTATTGAAGGAGAAGAAGCTTGTCGCCAAAATGTGAGTTTTGGTTAAGCGAAGTGAGTTTCCTTGGTCACGAATTTCAAGAGTGGTATTGTTGATCCTACAAAAGTAGAAGTTGTATCTCGTTGGAAGCGTCAAGAATGCTTCGAGATTCGTAGTTTTCTTCTCTTAGGGTTACTCACAGGAAATTCATTGAGGGGTTTTCGGGTTAGTTTTATCGCTGACTAAGTTGACGAAAAGGTCAAGTTTATTTGGGACAGATTGAGGAAGGATTTCAAGAGTTGAAGAGGAGGTTGACTAGTGTTCGATTCTAATTTTTCCGAATCCGGAAGAATATTTCGTGGTGTATTGTGATGTGTCTTTGAGAGGTTTAGAGGTGTTTTGATGCAAGATAGGCAGGTTGTAGCTTATGCTCGAGACAGTTGAAGATTCATGAAAGGAATTATCCGACTCATGATTTAGAGTTGGCAGTTGTCGTGTTTGTTTTGAAATTGTGGAGGCATTATCTGTATGGTTCACGGTTTGAAGTGTTCAGTGATCACAAAAGCTTGAAGTATCTTTTTGACCAGAAAGAGTTGAATATGAGGCAGAGAAGGTGGTTAGAATTTCTCAAGGATTATGATTTTGGTTTGAATTACCATCCTGGTAAGGCAAACGTTGTGGCAGATGCGCAAGGTGAAGTCCTTGCATATGTCGATGTTAATGTTTCGTGAATTGATTTAGTGGAACAATTCAGACTTGAGTTTAGTATGCGAAACTATCGGAATAGGTGAAATTGGGCATGTTGAAGTTCTATTAGCGGTATTTTGGAAGAGATTCAAATGGACAGTAAATCTGATGTTGGTTTGGTGGATAAGCCGACATTGATTAACCAAGGTCAAGGAGGCAGTTCCAATTGATGAGAATGGCGTTATGAGATTTGGTGATAGAGTGTGTCTTGATGTTGTCGAGATCTAAATAATATTTTGGAAGAAGGACATTGAAGTGGGTTGAGTATTCACCCGGTGTTACTAAGATGTAATGACTTGAAGAAGTTATTTTGGTATTCGGAATGAAAAAAGAAATTGCCGAGTTTGTGTATGCGTGTTTGGTTTGTTAGAAATCAAAGATCGAACATCGAAGTCGTCGGGATTGATGGAACCGTTGTTTGTTCCAGGTGGAAGTGGGATGGCATCTCTAGGATTTTGTGTTCGATTGCCAAGGACAATGAAGAATCGTGATTCTATTTGGGTTATTGTCGATCGATTGACAAAGTCTGCTCACTTTATTCCGATAAGAATGGATTATCCGATGGAGACAGAATTGTATGTTGAGAGGATTGTAAGTTTGCATGGTATTCCGCCTAGCATTGTGTCGATAGAGATCCGAGGTTTACGTCTAAGTTCTGGACAGGATTGCAGGAAGCTTTGGTACTAAGTTACGATTGAGTTCTACTTATCATCCACGCACGGATGGTCGCATGAGAGAACGATCTGGTCGTTAGAGGATTTTTTCGAGGGTCAGGTGTTAGAGAAAGGTGGAGCTTGGGATAGCTACTTACCATTGACAGAGTTTACCCACAACAATAGTTTTCACCGAGCACAGTATGGCCCGTTTGAGGCATTGTATGGTGAAGGCTCACCGCGTGTTGGTACGAACTGAGAAAGTGCTATGATTGGACCGAGATTGTCTAATAAACTTAAAAGATTAAGATGATTCAGAGAAGATGAGAACTTCTCAGAGTCGCAGAAAAGTTATCATGATAAGAGGAGGAAAGATCTGAGTTTAGTGAAGGAGATCATGTTCATGCGGGGTTACCCGATGACTGGTATTGGTCGAGCTTGAAGTCAAGAAAGTTGATTTATTGGTCCGCTTCAAATTACCAAGAGAGTGGAAGGTTGCTTATCGTTTTACCACCGTCACCGAATTTGCATGATGTTTTCCATGTATCTCAGTTGAGGAGGCATGGCGGATCCGTCTCATGAGATTCAAGTAGATGATGTATGGTACGTGGATATTTGACTGCTGAAGCAAGCACAATGAGAATTGAGGATCGAAAGTGAAGCAACCGATGGTAAAGAGATAGCACTGTGAGAGTAGCTGGGAGGACCAAATGGAGGAAATGTCACTTGGGAATCGAGAGCCGTACGAAGGACTCAGATCCCGAACTTTGTTTAAGGTATGTTTTCGAGGACGAAAACTCTTTTAGTGGGGGAGAGTTGTAACACCCCATTTAATTTGAATATTAAATAATTAGGAATTTAATTAAAGGTTTAATTAATAATATTTTGAATTAAATGGATTAATTAATTATGGAATTAAAAGGAAGACTGTTGGATTTGAATTGAGGTGAGGGAGTAAGGTTCTACTAAATAATAATTGTTATTTCTATTATTTGGCAAATAATAAAAGGAATATAAAAGGAGGATAAAAAGGAAAAGAAGAAAAAATAAGGTTATTTGGGAAAAATCATAATACGTGAGATTGGAGAAGAGAAGAGAAAAGAGAAAAGAGCCAAACGTCGAGATTCAAGATCATCGCAAGGTAAGGGTGATTTCATTCGTTTTAATGCCTTATGGGTTTTGGGAATTAACCGGTGATTGGGTATGTTAGGAAATTTTTTAGGTGAATATAGGTTTATAGGATTAAACCCTATTTTGTGTCGAATATAGAATTTAAGACCATGTGTCGAACAATCAATAGGAAGGAAGAAACAATGATGTATGATGTTATACTGGTATATAATGGTTGTAATTTAGTGTTTCTAATGTCATAACTCAGTAAATGTTTGAATTGAATTGGAATGCATAAGGTCAAAATAGCAGAAAATGATCATAGGGGTCGAGGAACCGTTCCTGTGGGAAGGAACCGTTCAGCAAATTTTCAAACTGGGAATTTTATTCAGGAACCGCCTCGATATATAGGAACCGGGTTCCTACAAATTCCGGAAGCATGATTTTAGACTTTCACAGAACCGTTCCCATATGTAGGAACCGGTTCCATGTGTAATTTTTCAAAATACTCTCAAACTTCAAAATTCATATTTTCACACCGTAATCCGATTCGGTGCCGTTTTTATTTCTTAAATTAAAATTACTATATTTTAAAAGAGAAAATATTATTTTGCTAAAATTATTTTAAAAATAGTCGAGCCCATTTTGAAAAAGGTGAATAGTTGAGACTTATGGGAAATGGGGTTGAATTGCCCGACGATGAATGAGTAATAATACTTACAATGTTGTATTTGATATTCATTATGGTGAGATGTGATCATGTGATATAATGGTTAGATGGTTTGACAAGTTGAATGAAGATTGACGCTTACGTGATGTTTTCCTCGTGGTTTATTCATGATTGTATTGATATCATGTGTTGTTGTCGATGTTATATATTCATGATGATTGGTCGATCTCGCTTGTTATTGTTGTACATATGGTGATAATCTTACTAATTGAAGGGTAAGAATTTGGCATAGTTATGCTTTGTGATAATTTATTTCATGATTATGTTGTTATCATGTGATACTCGTTGATGTTGGCATTATGTGGAATTATGTTGTGATCATATGCGTTGAATTGATGTTGCATGCTTATGGGCATGCATAAGCATTGTTAATTGGTTCATTCCCATTGTGCGTATGAACTTGCAGAGCCAATAGACTTACCAGATTTAAGGTAGTGAGGCCGATTCGACTCTGTTCGCGAATCATGGATTAGATTCTTGACTCAGTGTTCTCAGGCGAATCATGGACCACCGCTTCAAGTGTGATGGAATGAGGTGAACTCGGTTCACGCTGGTACCACACATAGAGTCCGCATTGCATATGGATTGTAACATGCTAGGATGGTTTTCGCTGTTGCAATTTCCATTGATTGTTTAATTGCATAAATGAACGTGTATAATGCTTTTGTGAATTGATCTATGAATGTGTTTTGATAATGGACTAATATATCGAATTATTCTGTTGTATTTAAAAACGTATAATGCATTTTATATTGGATAGAGATCTCACCCTTACTTTGATGATTTCAGATCCAAAGTGATTTAGCTGCTTGGAAGTGGTGAGGATAGCTCTAGAGTTGAGTCAGTTAGTTAATCCGCGTGTCAGTGTCGTGCTCTGGTAGATGTAACACTGGGGAAACGTTTGTTTTGAAATCCTTAATGGATATCCTTAATGTTCTTTTTGAATTATGTTTTGATTTATTATCCTGGAATAACTATGATGATGTATTCGGGATTTGTTATGTTATATTTCATTCCGTTAAACATAACTATAAGTCTGTTTTTATTTAATAATTTATTCTTCGTTGAAAGCATGACAACCTGTTTATTGATTTGAATTATTTAAATTATGACGCCTTGAAATATTGATTAAATACTTATTATTTATAAAACACGGTACTGAAGGGTGTGACATCTTCAACCTCAAGCTCCTTCATACGTGATTCTCAAATTGTAAAATTAATATACATGAGTGGTATCCTTGGATTTGCCCTTCAAGACGATCTCAACCACATGCTCGCGAAAAAATTATTTATAATCGAGTGAAGATAAATTTGGAAAACTCAAATAATAGCTTAATAGATTTTGATGAAATTCTCAACATTGATGAAAATACAAATGGTAAAGATCACAAGGATCGGAGATGAGGAGAGTGCAATGATGCTTTATTTTACAAGGCTTGATGGAGATTCCACCGAACAAAGTCACTTCAGAGCTATGAAACCGACTTGATAGTTCGATTTAGGAAGCTTCAAGGCACAATTCTTGTTCAGCTTCAAAGAAGTTCTGGAAGAAGAATGAATGGTTAATTTCAAACTGGAATGGCTTTGAGAGTGAAACGAAGTTAGAAAATCTGGTGAGAGAGAGAGTTTGTGGATTTTCGCTATCAAAGCTTGAGGAAATGAGGGAATGATGCTCTATTTATAGGGAAGTGAGTGGTATGAGAATGAGGAGGAATTGTGAGATTTTGAGCAAATGCGGCAAGGTGTGGCTGAAGGAAGTGTGAACTCATGTGCATCAAAACTCAACAAAATTGCATTTCAAGGTGCTAATTAATTCTTGACAACTTTTAAACATGATTAGTCACGAAATCAAGGCTTAATTTTGGCTTAAAATTGATTGGTAGCGCAAAATGCACAAACCATGGTGTGTCGAATGTATTTTGGCACAAACTTTGAACTGAGGCCAAATCAAATTCCCTCGTGTGTTTTCCAATTTTCCTTGATCCAAATGAAGTATTTAAAGAGTAGAACACAATGGAAAAAGAACCAAATCTAATGGATGCTTTAGTTGAGAGTTATAGCCTTTAGGATTTGTGAAAAAACACTGATTTTTCTGGCCAGGCCTTGGTCAAGCATGTCAACTTTCTAAAAATGACCTATAATCTTTTCTTTTCAAAAATGATCTTCCACTCAAAATTTTCTCTTGACTTTCAAAGATGATATGAAGTAAACCTCTCAAGGAACATTTGGCAAAAAGAATCACCCAAAAATTCCAAAAAATGAGAAAGTTATGGCCTTGTGAAGTTGATGAAATTTCATGAAATGACCGTAATCTTTTGATTTCTTAAGCAACTCCCAAACACTTTCAATCTTTAAATTTTATATGGAGATAAAGTTCACATCCTCAAGATTGTTGTGCAAAAAGAATGACCTTGTAACACGGTGGAGAACTAACTTGTTTGTTTTGCATTTTATCGTAAATGTTGATAGCAAGAGTCGCCACCATTTTTCTTTTTATCCAATAAAGGAAAGGTGAAAAGAACAAGAAAGACCTTTGATAGATTCTGAGTTCGGAGGTAATTATGAAAAGGAAGGTTTTAGCACCCTTTCCATCTGTAGTTATCTCACGGGTTCTTTAATTGCTTTAGCTCACTCTCTGTGTGTGATTTAAAAGCAAGTATTTGCTTTACTCGTAATGATTCTTGTATTAGTCCTCAAGAATGTATATCAAGTGTTTGAAAATATTTCTAAAGTTTAACTTTATAATGATTCTCGTATGAATGTGTATATAAAGTGTTTTTTGAAAGTATTTTGAAAAGAGTGAGTGAAAAGTATTTGTTTGATTGAGCAAGCAATTAAGAGTCTTATGACCTACTCAAAAGGTCGTTTCTTGTTATTTTCCTTCTACTTTAGGACAACGCTATCCATACCGCTGGTTGGTAGGTAACTCATTCGTTGGATGAAGGACAGGTGTAGGGTCATCGTGATGGTCATTGAAGGTAACATTGTAAGGATACCTCAACTGGGGAAGATCATCACTTATTCGTAGGCAACAACCGACTGACCGAGATCATATATTCGTGAGGGCAACATCGAGGGTCGAGGGTCATCGAGGATTATGATCTTTGTGATAATTTCTGAGGAACTTTTGCTAAT
>CM038797.1:64758377-64947018 GCA_021764765.1 Vicia sativa | reverse complement strand
GAGAAGAGTCAGTGACGCTTGACCAAACCGCAAGTGTAGTTCTATGATCATCTTTTGTCAGACGAGCCATTATCTCTGTGATAATCCTTTCAGAGTGCCATACCGACATATAAGATTGTGTTTGATGAATTCACAACATTCTTGGTAAAGATGCGAACGAGGTCGCTTTACCCATTTGTAAAGTAGTCAATCGCCACAAGGATGAAACGATGTCCGCTGGAAAGTGGGCTTGCCCTCGATCATGTCAATGCCCCACATTGCAAAAGGCCAAGGAGCTTAGAACATCTCGAGGTACCGAGGTATGCGTGCACTTTATCTCGCATAAATTTGGCATTCGGACAAGATCGAGTATAGGCGGTGACAATCGCCTTCCATGGTAGACCAATAGTAACCTGCTCTCGTAATCTTCTTAGCCATTGTATGTCCAATCGGAGGAGTACCAAATGCTCCTTCGTAACTCTTCCATGATACGCTCGCCGTTTTCCGCCTACGCTGAGTAAGCAAGTCGTGGTCACGCTATAAGATATCGTCAATGAGGAAGAATTGATGCGAAACCTCTCAAGAATTTCTTATCATCGATGACGCCTCATGGATATTCCCGAGTCTCAAGATACCTCTTCATAGTACCAAGGTTTCTTCTGTATCAAGCTCATAACAATATGTCGGTTCCAAACTTCTCAATGATGATCCGGGGAGCCTCGTCCCATCCGACTTGAACATAGATGACATAGTAGCCAATGTGTCCCGCAACCGATCTCTTCTCGTGGAATGTGATCAAAAGTAATCTCTTCAAGTAGGATCAAACCTTAGCATGCTCGACACGGAATGAAATTTCGGACGATCCCATCCCACCTTAATCTGACCGATCACCAAAGTCGAGTCTCCATACACTTGTAAGAACTTGATTCTAAGTCATCAGCAGCTTGATACCAATGATGCACGCCGATTCGCCATGTTGTTAGTGCAACCAAATAGTCTCAAGTGAAAGGCGTGTCCGCATAGGGATGTAATGATGGCGCCAATGCCATTGCCAAGCGTTTGAGGCTCCATCAAAGACCATGGTCCATCGGGATCCTTGTTCGTGTCCTTCGTCTGCCTCGGGTTCTTCGCAACTGTGACTAGTAAAACATCTTCGTCTCGAAATTAACCGCATAGATCGATAGTCATCTACGGTGATGAGCCAAATGATTGGCCATTACACTTTGATCGCTCGAGAAGTGTACCGATGTCATACTCGGCCAAGATCATCCGCCATCTTGCTATTCTTCCCGAGAGCTGGTTTCAAATATGTATTTTATCTGATCCATCTTGGAAATCACTGGTAGTGTGAAGTCAACATATACTGCCTTAAGGCGAGCATCCCAAGCCAAAGCGCTGCAAGTTTTCTCAATCGTGAGTATCTTGTTTCACATGGTAAACTTTTGCTAAGGTAGTATATTGCATGCTCTTTTCGACTGGATCAGCCATGTTGCCCCAACACACACCCCATCGAGTTCTCTAATATCACAAGTACATGATAAGAGGTCTTCCTTCAAGCGGCAATCGTGATAGAGGATTCAGGTACCTTGATTTTGTCAAAAGCGATCCGCAATCTTCGCTCCATTCCACTACTCGATCTTTCTTAAGTAACTTGAAGATCGGCCTCAAGCAGTAGTTAGATGTGCAATGAATCGCAATGTAGTTCAATCGGCCCAAGAAACCTCGACTTCCTTCTCGGGGAGTGGTATTTCTAATAGCTTTAACCTTGGGGATCAACTTCAATACCTTTTACCATCGACAACAAACCCTAGGAATTTTCCGGATCTCGACTCAAAAGTGCACTTGTTAGATTAAGTCTCGCCGATTTCTTCAATTTGTCAAACAGCTCGCAGATGATCAAGATGTTCTTCTTCGCTTTGTGATCTAGCTATCATGTCATCGACGAGACCTCTATCTCGTGATGAATCATGTCATAAAATAGTGTTACCATAGCATCACATAAGGCGCCCTTCATTCGAACGGCATAACCTTGTAGCGAAAGTGCCCCACCGTAACAAAAGTAGTCTTCCATGTCTTCGGAGCCATTTTGATCCGACAGTAACCGAGAAACCATCCATGAAGGAGAAAACCTTATGCCGAGTGTTGTCAACCGAACATCAATATGAGGAAGGGAAATCGTTCTGACTCGCTTTGTTCGTATCTCCTAATCCACACATTCGTACTTTGCCGTCCTTCTTAGGTACGTACCACATTTTTAACCCAATCGTGGATAAGAAGTAACTAAGAAACCAAGGCTGAACGCTTCATAACTTCGCTTTGATTTTCTCGACATTTCGTGACGATGATTTAACCTTCTATTTCACCGAGAAAACCTTCTTTGTCAATCGGTGTACCACAATATCAATGTCCAAACCAGCATGTCTTCGTATTTACCAAGCAAATACCTCAATATAGTCTCGTAGCATCCAACCAATCTCTTTAACACTGCCTCAAGACCCGCTCCTATCTTGATCTCCTTTCTGCCTTCATCAAGACCCAAATTCACAACCTCAACTTGCTCTTCGGTGGCTATATAACTCGATCCTCTTGTGCAGCAATCGGACAAGTTCTCCGGCACTCACAATCTTCCTCACCTTCGCCTTCGGCTTGGTAGATCGGATTATCGAAGTCATATTTAGCAATAGCATAGTGCTACCAACGAGATTCGAGTGATTCTGCAGTATCACGTGTGTGTAAGAAACACATAGCTTTTGAAGGGTGATAAAGTAAAAGAAAGAAACAACAATTGAATGCAAAAGTCCAACGATTTTATTGAATGAAAATATGCAAATGATGATAATAACCTCGAACGAGCCATGATGCCCCGCAAGGCATTAGGCTTTAGAGTTTATTGTTCAAAACATAGAAAATAATGAAAAGCAAAACAAAAACAAGAGCAATTACTCGCTCAGGATATTGGCATAACGCCTCGCCTTCCAATGTCGAGCCCATCGTCTGAGTTGGAAGATCCATTTGCCGTCGGTCGTCAGCCGCCTTCTATAGCATGGATTCCACCGCCGATGCGCGAGGAAGTTGGCACGCTCGGTACAGATCATCTTCCGACCGATGGTGAAGCCTAAACCAGCCTTTGTCGATTGAAAGGAAGATCAGTGAGCTGACCCCAAATAGTACTACCTCCCTCCTCAACACGGCTCGAGCATCTTCTGAGGCCATCTTAGGCGGAGCTTGTAACTTGGGTGCATGGAGTCAAGCATGACTGGGATTGTTTCAAAGCTGCAGGAGTCTCAAGAATTCACCTTCTATCTCGAGGATCGGAATTTGTAGATGGTCGACCATTCCTCTTCACCACATCTGTAACAACCTTCCCTTTCCATTTCAGGACAAGGTGGAGGTAATACCGCCCCATGTATCCAAGGGCGCCCAAGTAGGTAAGAGTAAGTGGACGGATGTCCATGACAAAGAAAGTGGAATCAAAGTCCGGGAACCGACCAACAGCGGAATGAGCTCTCCAAGTACCGTCGCTAGAACCACCAAAGCTCTTACAATTATATCACCGGTCTCGTAACCAACCCTTCGATATCAAGTCGATCAAAAGAAGTCTTCAAGGATATTCAGAGCGTAACCAAGATCCACCAAGACATGAGATAATGTGATGCCTTGCATTCAAGTAGATGTGCAAGGCTTTGTTGTGTTTCCTTCGCAGAGTCAAATCGGCATCGAGAAGCCTAGGCCGTTGTTGGCACCAAAGCTAGCTATACACACTTCAAACTCGTCAAGAGGGTGTTCTTGCGCACGTGAGCGCTCTTTAGAAACGCTACCAAGGCTTAGCATGGGCCTCGAGCACAAGAGCAGAGCAAGTATGGAGATCTTGACTGAGTCTCGCCCCAACTGCTCCACAACATTGTAGTCACTCTTCTTGATAATCTTCGCACTTCCTCCATTTCTTGTTTGGAGGTGTCTTCAAGAACTTCCTTTGTACTCAGGAGCAGTGATGAGTCATCGTTCTTTCCTCGCTACCGGAATTGTTGATAACCGGAATGCGAAATGGAGTCACAAAGTGTCTTTTGAGGAGAGATTTCGGAGAGAACACTCTTCCTGCTCGGGTCACCTTACTTGATCCTGATGCTGTCGAGGTCGTGAATGGTAACTTCAATCGTAAGATCTTCAATGGTCGTAGGGTCTTGCTTGACGCCATGATAGTAAACATCACCCATAATTCCAAGGAATAGCTTGTCGGAGGAATATGGAACCGGTCCGGGAGAAGTAATGATTAGAGGTGCCACTCTAGGCATGTGGATCGCAAAGGAAATCCTTATTGTGTTAACATCAAGATAGTCTTCGGGAAATCGCACCCCATCCGGTTACCTTAACATCTTCAATAGGAATTTTGTAGCTGAACAAAGGTACTTCACCATGTAATCATACTTTCCACTGCTGCCCCAAGGTATCCCACAGATGGTGTGGCTTCATTGCATTGTCAATCTTCAACTTAGACATTTCTTCACACAATTCCAGTGTGGTTTTAGAAATAGTATCTCACAGCTTATCCATCATGCAATCGAACACGCCTTCAACCAAGCACAACCATCAAAAGTGGATGGGCACCAGCGCAATTCTCTAGGCATCTTGGATTGACACCCCTTGAGCAAATTCTTCTTAATAAATCATCGAGGAATGGTCAAGTCATTTATGTTGAAAACATAAGTATCTTCACCAACAAAGATTGGAACTTTTGTCATGGTTAGGCATAGGAGCGTTGATCACATTCGGTCTCAGCAGAGGGTCAAACTCAATCGCTTAGCTTCAATCATATCTTGAATCTTGTTCTTTAGAGCCCAACAATCATCGACTATGTCCCGGGCTATTGGAATGGTAAGCACACTTAGCATTAGGATTGTATCTCGGAGAGGAAGTGTTGACATTCGAGGAGGATCCTCAAGGTAATCACCGCTTTCAACATGTGTTGCAAGGCTTGCGACAATGGCATGTTGATCTTGTAAATTGTCTTCGTGGCGCTGTTACGCTACGCTGTCTGTCTCACGAGGTTGTCCGATGTAGGATTGGAGATCACAACCCCCTCATTGAGCACGGCGGTCTTGGCTCGGCTTTTCGACCATACACCATTGGCTTCTTTCTTACCACCAAAAGATCTCTTCGAAGATTTGAAGATGTCTCACCGAATCTTCCCACTCTTGATACCACCTTCGATACGTCATTAATATCACCGATGAATCCTGAAGAGTTTCCAATCGATGATTGAAGAATGGGCCCTGGTGTTCCCATGAACATATCAACCAACTCCCTATTGGACAAGGGTGGTTGAACTCACCGCTAGATCTCTCCATTTCTCGAGCATACTCCTTGAACTTCTCATCACGACCCATAGACATGCTTTGTAGTTGCATGCGAGTGGGTGTCCAAGATTGTACTCATAATCGTAGAAAGCATCCGCTAAGTCACCTGACACGATATGGTCATTCTCAGTCGATAATACCACTCCAATCGGAGTTCAAACTCTCTTGAAAATAATGCATCCACAACTTTACATCAGTGGGGGTTGATCTTCTAGACATAAGACTTCAAATGCAGTTTGGACAAGACATGCCATCATACTTGGCAAAAGTTGAACTTTGAACTTAGGAGGAATCACCACACTGTGACTAGATTCGATCATCAAAATTCAGCCCGACATCTTCAGTTTTCCACAAGATTCGAAGGTCTTCAAGTTGTTTGTACTTGTCATCTTCATCGAGTAATCGCTATGGTCGAGCGATCTTCCTCCTTCTTAGGCTCACGCCGGTCATCTTCATTACCCCGACACTCCTCATTCTTGACACTTCCTTCGAGAGCTCTATCCGATCGACCCTCTTAGGACCACCTTTGTAGCGTCCCCCATGTTGAGAAGACCAACAAACTTCTTCTCTGTTGATGAGCTTCTTCGATCTTCTTGGCCTTGGACCAAACTAGTGAACATCTGTTGAACCGAGCATTCGAGCTGAGATCTTTGACAGATCTGCAAGAGCCATTTCGCTTAAAATAAATAGCGAGCAAATGAGAAAACCAATCTTCAATGTACCGTGATGCAATGTTATGCTATGATATGCAATGTTTATGAAATGCAATATTTTCAAGGACCTTAGAGATTTAAATTTGTTAAACAAGCACGAACAAACATTTATTAGTTCTCTTTTTATTCTTTCCTTTTAAGTACAAGAGATAGTTCAAGCAATAAAAGAAAAACATATAAAATCTCAAAGCTCTAAGTCTCCCATGGGCGCTTCCTCTTGATGCCGAGGTAGGCATTGATGCTTCGCTCCTCGTGAAGTAGCTTGGTCAACTCTAGCACTTTCTTCTCACTTGCACCGAGCTTCAAAGGTATCCCTCTTCCTTAAGTCGAATCCGGGATCTCTTCAAGTCTTCAAAATCGTAGGCATGTCGGATGGATAACGGTATAGGTACGCCGCCTATAGCAACAGTTCCATAATTCGTAAACAGTATGAATGGCATCATGAGGTTTTGAGCTCGAGCTCTCACCCATTTGAGGTAAGGTTCCCAAGGAATGGAGTTTTGGTGCCCCAAAGTCATGGTATCAGTCTTCTTTACCATGCCCCAAGCGTGTATGAACCTTCGTCGGTAATTCTGGAGATCATGATTGTAGTCGAACACAATATCTTGGAGAAGCATATCATGAGGACCATCTCTTCGAGCAAAACCAAACTGGCGTAGAGCTAGAGAAGGGTTGTAAGTAATACCTACCCTCATACCAAGTAGTGGTACATTAGGGAATTCTCCACAACGCTCAATGAAGGTGAAGTCCTTTTGAGGGAAAAGATTCCAACGGATATCTGAATGAGAGAGTGACATTAGTCTTTGAGACCATCTCAACCATTATTCATTCTTCAAAACTGATGGAGGAAGGTGCGAAATAAACCACCTAGAAAGTAACGGTATGCAACACATGAGAGTTCCTTGTCTTTTGATGGTACGAGTGTGGAGAGAATGTAGAATATCTCCAAGTGGGCACAGATTGCGGTAAGAAACAACTTGATGGCGTGACATCTATGAATTGATCCGAGTTAGGAATAGTACCAAACCATAGATTAGCAAGGCCACAATATCTTCGAATGCATGGAAACTCATAACTTTGAGGAATTCTTTCTTAATCGTGAACTTAGCAAGTAAACCCTAACTCCGCTCGTTTCCCAATTGGCTTCAATGTCCGAGCGCTTAAGATGTAAGGCGGATCACGATGTCCTCGCATTTAGGGACCTTTTCCAAACGGTGAATGGCATTTGGTCAAGAATAGGTACCCAAGTAGCTTAGAGAACTCTTCCAAGGTAGTAACCAACTGATAATCTGGGAATGTAAAGCAATGGTGTTTCGGATCAAAGAAATGGAAAAGGACATGCATCATATCTTCTTCAAAACCGGAGATAACCAAGTCAAGCAGATAACCATGTCTTTTGATGAACTGAGCATGGTCGGAATTTCAAACCAATTCTTTGAGTGAGAAGGTATACCCATGAAGTTGATTCGGATAGTCTTTCTAGAAGCCATAATTCCCTACAAAACAGAGCAAAGATAAATCCCTAGGTCCTTGAAATAGTTAGAAATGATATGCAATGCGAATGATGTCATATTTGTCACACACAAGCAATTCACACAATGAGCCTAGGTTTAAGGCTTGCATGAGGTATAGGTGATTACCCCACCAAAAGTTTGAGTTGGTTCATCCTGTCCTATAATAGTAACCGGGTTCTAGGAATCTCATATCATTGATCTTTCTCAGAGGCGCTTATTTCAATATGACTACCAAGTGGTCGACCGAAAATATCCCAAAAGTCTGATCTCAATGAGCGTAGCATCGAGTATCAACCAACCTTAGTCTGCACCAAAGCCGGCCATCTCAATACCTTCTAATGACCAAGATGGGTCAATTAAGGTTCTAAAAGTTTAGTTAGTGCTTGATGACACCACGCAGAAGCCAAATACTATCCTCAACTTGGGAATGAAGAGTATCAGGACATCCAAAGTGTCACACTAACGTAGCCATCATGTTGACCGTTTCGATATACGTCTATCGGTCGCGACGATTTATTGCTACTTACCTAAAAGGAAACCCGGATCCGGGTGTAGGATCCCCCAACAATATAATACCCAAGCAACCCTTAAAGATAAAGCAAGCAAGTCAAACAAAAAGCAATAAAGGTGATCTAGAGATCCTTAAGAAAATTTTATCCTATACCCCTGCATTTATTCCCCTACCCCTGCAAATTTAAAAATATTCCAACTTTACCCTTTTACTATTTTCACTTTTCTGTTGAATTTTTTACTATTTTCACTATTCATCTGAACGCATGCGAAACGGGCAAGTGGTAGCTCGATTCTAAGAACCAGATAACCCAGAATGGAGAAATCCGGTATGTATTTTTTCATAAATCGGATAACCTATCTAAGCTAATTTTGGTTCGTTTTTTTTTACCCGAAAGACCTGGCCACGTGTTATCTGGTAAACAACATTAACCAACCGAATAACATGGTGTTGTGAGTTCCGGATTGTTATTATAATCCATCCGGATAACATGTGGTATAGTTATCCGGTTCGATTTTTACTAATTTTTTTTTAATTTTTTATATTATGTTAAATAGGTGTTATTCCTCGAATATGCGATAAAAATCAGATATGCATATATACCACTGATATATTTACATCTACACAACATTTTTCTACAAGAGAAGAGGCGATAAGGTGGATTAGGGAGGTTGGAATCAGGAATAAAGTGACAGTTATAATAACTCGTTCAGATACCAAAACAGACAAGAGAGGAAGAAATGATAAAGTAATATTTGGTTGTGATAAAGGTGGAAAATACAAAGAAGGAGATAGTGAAACACAAAGTGCTAGTAAGAATTGTGGTTGTCCTTTCAAAATTAGGTCCACACCGTCAAAAGATGGTTTCGGATGGAAGATTGATGCAAAATGCGGACTTCACAATCATGGGTTACCTGATACATTTGAAGATCATCCTTTTGTAAGTCGACTTAATGCAGATGAACAACAACATATTATTGATTTGACAAAACGTAATGTTCCACCAAGACACATAATTTTGTCATTGTAGGAGCGAGATCCAGAAAATGTCACTCGGATCACGCAAATATATAAGCACAAGAGTAAAATACAGAAAGATATAAGGGGACATGGAACGAAAATGCAACATTTGTTTAAGCTGGTAAAAGAATCAAATTATGTATACTAGAGCAGGAAAAAAGTTGATTCAGAAGTTGTGAGGGATATTTTCTGGGCTCATCAAGAATCAGTGAAGTTGTTGAATATGTTTCCTGTTGTGTTGATTATGGATAGCACATACAAGACAA
The DNA here is from genome assembly GCA_021764765.1 of Vicia sativa. Taxonomy (NCBI): domain Eukaryota; kingdom Viridiplantae; phylum Streptophyta; class Magnoliopsida; order Fabales; family Fabaceae; genus Vicia; species Vicia sativa. The sequence goes on along the minus strand of CM038797.1, from coordinate 64,937,661 downwards.
ATAAGTATATGCAACCTCTGTTTGAAATAGTTGGTGTGACATCCACTGAGTTGACATTTGTTGTTGCATTTGCATATATGGAATCAAAGTAGACTGAAATTTTTTGTTGGGTTTTGGATAAGTTGAAACAGTTGTTTACTAAGGAGGAGTTTTGTCCACAAGTGGTGTTGACAGATAGAGCTCTTGCCTTGATGAAAGCAATTGAAACAGTATTTCCAAAAACAACCAATTTGCTTTGACGATTTCACATCAACAAAAATGTGAAAGCTAAGTGTAAGAAATATGTTGTGGATGACATACGGGATTTGATAGAGAAAATTTGGTATGAACTTATAAGGGCTAGTGATGAGGTGGAGTATCAACAACGGTTGCAACAACTTGATCATGCGTGTGTTGACTTTTCAGCATTTATTGATTATTTGAAAGATACATGGTTGTCTCTGCATAGACATAGATTCGTCGAAGCATGGATCAATCAAGTGTTGCATTTGGGAAACACCACAACTAATAGGTATGCTTATGTTAATATAACTTGATTTTAGTCATAGTTTGTTTATATTAATATGACGTGTACTTACTTGTTTTTTTATTTATTTAAAGGGTTGAATCCGCACATTGGAAATTGAAGCAAATGTTGGAGAATAGTTTAGGTGATATGTGCAAATGTTGGGAGGATATGAATGGTAATCTTAAGATACAATTGGGCAATATTAGAGCTTCATTTCAAAATAGTTTTTATGAAGTCGAGCATGCACACACTAGCCCAATTTATGGAAATTTGTGTGGATCTGCCCTAAGCTACACGTAATGATCGAAAAATCTCAATAAACTCATTGTCCTCCTCATTTGCACCGTGACGCTGCAAGTAGCGATGAAGCTCACCTGATATGTATGTTAACCTCTTGTCTTCTGGTCCCTCAGCATAAACAGGAACTGGGATCTCTCGTCTTGTGGCGGTGCTACCAAACGAGGATGTGACACCATATAATACCAACCCAGATACTCATCAACTACATCATATGGTCGGGCAACAAAAACTGCATCACGAATAACATCCAAAACTCCCTGAACATAACTTAACTAGCAGGAGGATGGTGGGGTATGTACTGTTTATATCCAAACTGACACAAATATCTGTCAGGTAGATATAGCATTACTGTACCATACCATTTTAGACCACCCTTGTAGAGACATATATCATCAAATGGACATATATGCCGGTGATCCTCAAAAGGACGCCAAATAACATCACCCGGTGTTAATGCATCTAAATGCACCATGTGGTCATCGACCTTGGTAGTGGATTGCTTGTAACACCAGTTCATCGTCCTCGGAAGTGGACTACCTACACCACAAATCCCAAATAGACCTTTCTTCCCAATAGAGGGAAAATACTCGTGGATCCAGCAGTGCTACACACCATGAATAATATAAATAAAATTTAGGAATAACTAAAGATAAAAAATTAAAACAAAAGTAAAATATTTTGTACCTGTAATAGAGAGGCATATCCACCCAACTATTTGCAGGAATAGAAAGAAGCATCACCTAAATAGCGGTAAAGATTAACCAGTGTCGCAGCTCCCCAACAATATCTACCACATCCAGTCAAATCCCTAAATAGTGGTAAATACTTTGCCTCCACCAGAGTAAAGGTCTTGTCTGTCAGAATGGTGTAACCCAATAGCAACAACATGTAGGCTCTGGAAGCACAGTCAAAACAGCCCGTTGACGCACAAAAATAGTCTTTAACCAATCCAGTCTATAGTAAGGACCTCTACAAAACTGGACCTCCTCAGCTGCCTCCTCCAACGAAACTCCCATAAGATCAATAGCTAATCTAATAACATCATTATCAGAGAACCCTTCTACATGGTCAACCAAGTCACCCCTAATCGGCACATGGAGAAGACATAAAACATCGTCTAAAGTAATGGTCATCTCACCAAATGACATATGAAATGACGATGTTTTTGGATGTCACCGCTCTACAAATGATGATACTAGATGTTGCTCAATCCTCGACAAACTAGTTCTCTGAAGAGAGGATATACTAGAATTCACCAACCAGTTCTCTATCATAGGAGTGAGCATGTGTGGAATCCAACCGATCAATTTGCTGCCATGTGCAGCAACCTTTAACTCTTTTTTAGGATGTCTCTCTTAAAAATAATTTATACTAAACATGTTATAAAATATATAAATATTAATAAATAAAAATTATTCAAAATAAAATGATAACGATTAACTTACCTTGCCAAACCACAGATGGCGAACAACGTGACCTTCATATCTGACCAAAAGAGAAGTATCGGTCGGTCCTCCAGGAAAAGGTGGATGCACGGGATCCTCTGCAAGCTGTTGATGTCCCTCTACATCGTCGGTTTCACGGCGACGTTGTCGTTTCTCAATCCTTTTGTGCATATTATTGTCACCCGTCGCGCCCTTCGTCTACGGACCACTGGAAAAAAATAAAATTATCAAAACCGGATAACCCATCGTAACGTTATTCGAAATAAACAGCAGTAAACTGGATAACCCAAGCATGTGTTATTCGGTGTGTTTCAAAATTTCCCATCTTAAGCCGGATAACCTATGCACGTGTAATCCGAGGTGTATTTTTTCGTTTATGGAAAACTGGATAACTCACTCCTGCGTCCTCCAGGGTGTATGATTAAGAATCAGATTTAGGTTTGTTGGATTCTCCAATTTGTGCAAAAAAACTCACGCTCTCTCGTTTTACAAAAGTGAAAATGGTAAAAGTGATTTTTTTTTAATGTAATTAGTATTTATACAAGGGTAATTTCGTCCAAATGTCAAATTTGTAGGGGTAGGGGAATAAATGCACGGGTATAGGGTAAAATTTTCTTAAATTAAATAGGCTTTTAGAAAAACTCAAGTCTTGCCTTTTTAACAAATAAGTCTGGCCTGATCTGGTCTCAGATAGGCAAGGCCATAGGCCTCTGTAGGTCGGCCTGACCTATTCCCACACCTAATTTCTTCCCATAAATATTTTATTGGAGACGGAAAAGTGAAAATTCCTACCATTAAAAATTTACGTTTTTTTTTGTTTTTCAACTTTTTAATTTTTAATGTATGATCCAAACTTTATTGGATGTGCATTTCAATGAAGAGAATTCCACTCCCATTTAAAGGAGTGTGTTCAACTTATTTGTCATCTCGACTCCAAATTTTGTCAAGATTTGAGATTTAAATGACATTTTCTATTTTGAATTCAATTTGAAATTTTGAGAGATATACTTGCCATATCACCATCCATTATGATAACATGTACGTTTGCATGATCTTCTTGATAAAAAATCGGTTCTAAAGACTATTTAGTATGAATAGAATTAGAGTGTATTTGAATTAATGGTGGATAAAATTGATTCTAGTATATGAGTTTAGTAAAATTGATTTTAACATAATTGAGTTTAGTATAATTTATTTACGTTTCGATACATTTATGTAAAGGTGAGTTGAATGATAAATTTTAATGTAAAAATTATTCATAATTAATTTTGAAGGCATAAGCTACAAATTTTAGCTTTAAATAGAATTATTTCTAAAGGCAGAATCAATTTTACTTTTAAAAAATTAAACACCTCAAAATCACTCGAATCAATTCTACATCTCTATAATTGATTTTGAATATTTCAAAAAGTGGAACCAAACATACACTTAGTTCTTAAGAGCTAAAATGACATATGCAAATGTCATCTTTTCCTAACTACGAATTTTGTATATTTTCTCCTCGCAACACTTTTCTTGCAAAGTACATGGAAAATTCTTAGATATACACAACCGTAACACGTGGTTTTACAAATAATCAATCATAGTTTTTATGTTAATTAAAAAATAAAGACAAAATATTTTCTCTCCTTCATTATCCCAACCACCACATGATTCCAATTAAAAAACAAATTAAATTTTAAAATTTCTCTTTTCGTATTGATTGTTTCTAAAAATATGGATATAAGTTGGTTTTCATGCAAGTATTTCTCAAAGTACATTTGACATTGACTTCATTCAATTTTCTTCAACTAACATTGAACTAATGACGTCTTTTATGCATGATACAAAACTCCTTAGTTCATTGAAGGCTTGCTCATAATCTGGTGGAGGGATTGAAAATCCTATTATTTATTGATGAGTTGATAGAGTGGTAAATAACATTATGTTGACTTGGACATGAATCGAGTTAGAGATATTATTTGTGAACATTGGACTCTACATCTTTGATATCTCCTTGCATTTATCACGGTGCCCTCTATTCACTTATGGGTAGTCAATAATCTAAGAGTATTTCCCCCTAAGCCACGAATGTGTATTTTATTTCAATTCGACTTAACCATATGTTGGAAAAGTTAGCAGAGCTGTATATTGAGAGAATTATCATTTTGCATGGGATTTCATCCAAAATTGTATCTGACAGAGATCTGAGGTTTACGTCGAGATTCTGAAAGATTTTGCATAAGGCTTTAGGTATAAAGTTACATTTGAGTCTTGCTTATCAATTGTAGCTAGATGGTCAAATATAGAGGATTATCCAATCCATAGAAGATTTTTTGAGAAATTTTGTGCTAGAACAATGAGGTGTTTGGGATATATTCTTATTGTTGATAGCGTTTACCTACAACAAAAATTTCCATTTGAGTATTGGAATGATTGTAACACCCCAATTCTACCATAAGTATTTATTCAAGAAATCAGAGTATAAAATTTTAACGTAATCAGGATGTCACAATTTCAACGTAATCACATAAACATGTCATCTTTACTCACACGGATACATAACACTTCAAAGAGGATAAATCTTCAAACGGAAACAACTTCATTAATTATGCAGCAGAATCAAAACAGTTATACATATGAGACATAACATTTTTTAGTCTTAAAACAGAATCAACGTAATACAATCTTCAATTTAACAATGCAAGCTTCAACAATGAAAATAGCAAAATAAAACAAATGCGCATTTCCCCCGAGTGCTACGTATCAGAGCAAATGACACCAAACTTTGACTAAGACGGTAACGACTACTCCTCCTGGTTACCTGCACGTTACCAATATAAAGGCAACGGCAAAAACAAGTAAAGGGTGAGATATCAAACCATATAATTGAGATTATGATAAACAATATATAGTTTGAATTATATAAAATCACCATTTTGCAATCACACCACTATTCCACAACAACATAATTCATTCACAAAAAAACAACATCATCATGTGTTATAATATGCAACTCAACGAATGCAAATGCATGTGGTACCATCGGAGTAAAACTCCCAACGTAAACAATTGCCAGTAATTCTGAGGCATCAAGGCATAAGCCTTCAAAGTAATCATCTTTCCCCGATACATCCTTCACAATTTGACCCCATGAGTCGATGCATGGCAGTTTGTATCGATACATATAGGTTTCAAACTTCAATTTTTCAAAACCAGTACAGTATGTATCGATACATACATGCTTGTGTCGACTCATGCAGCGTGAAAACACCCAAATACTAGTTTCCACAAAATTCCACGAATCAATTTGGGATTTCTATCAATCACAACAGCAACATGATACGAACTAGCAAAATCATAAATCCCTAACTACCTATCATCCATCATATTCCCAATTAGAGAGCAAGAACCTCACCCTTACCTTGGATTGAAGGTTGCTCTATGAATTCCTTGATCGATCCAACTTTTCTCTCTCTCTCTCTGCAAGCTCTACGTATCATTCTGTTCCTTTTTCCATAACCCTTGTTTTTCCTTTTTCTCTACTGATAGCCAAATAATCTAATTTCTATTTTTCTAATTTATTAAAAATCCTTATAATTTGTTTTGGGCTTAGACTTCGTACCCCCATCATTACTATTACTATCACCACAACTTAAGTCCACTAACACTAACCTTATAGTTATAACATCGTTTCTAGTATTATTTTACGACCAAACCAACTTAAATACGACGCAACAACTTAAATCTCCGCAACAATAATATCAACCAATAATTCACGAATAAATCACTAAATATGCAAAAATAATTAAATATTCAGGCGTTACAACTCTCCCCTACTAGAATATTTTCATCTTCGAAAATAGAAATTTACCTGCTTCAAATAGCTCGGGATAGGAGTCTCGCATCTTGCCCTTCAACTCCCCGGTCAAGCTTTCACCTGCAGCTCCTAACCAAACAACTTTCACCAACGTAATCTCTTTACCTCTAAGAATCTTCATCTCGCAATCCACAATTCGCACAGGAATCGTCTCCATTATGAGATTATCACACACTTGCACATCATCCATTTGAATCACATGAGATGGATCGGGAACATACTTGCGGAGTTGCGATACATGAAACACATCGTGCAAATTATCAAGATTTGGCGATAACGCCACACGGTAAGCAACTTTCCAAACTCGATCCGATATCTGATATGGACCAATAAAATGAGGAGTGAGCTTCTTAGACTTCAGAGCTCGTCCAACACCAGTCACAGGCGTGACTCTCAAAAACACATGCTCGCCAGCCTGGAATTCTAAATCTTTTCTTCTATTGTCATGGTAACTTTCTGCCTACTCTGGGAAGCTTTCATCTTCTCCCGAATAAACTTCACTTTCTTTGTAGTCTCTTTAACGATTTCTAGTCCAACTACCACACTCTCACCAGATTCATGCCAACATAACGAAGTCCTACACCTCCGTCCATACAATGCCTCAAAAGGTGTCATCCCAATACTAGAATGGTAACTGTTATTATAAGTGAACGCTATCAAAGAAAGATAAGTATCCCATGAGCCTCTTTGCTCAAGAACACAAGCTCTCAATAAGTCCTCCAATGATTGAATGGTCCTCTCGGTCTGACCATCCTTTTGTGGATGATACGACGAACTCAACCTCAACTTAGATCCCAACGCTTCCTGCAAACTCTTCCAAAAATCAAAAGTAAACCTCGGATCTCTATCCGACACAATACACAAAGGAACACCATGCAACTTCACAATCACTCTGACATAAATCTCCGCCAACTTCTCAATCGGATAAGTAATGTTAATAGGTATAAAGTGTGTCGACTTCGTAAGCCTATCAACAATCACCCAAATTGAATCATGTCCTCTCAAGGTATTAGGTAAACCCGTCACAAAGTCCATCGAAATGCTATCCCATTTCTATTCCGGAACTTCCAACGGTTGCATCAACCCTGCAGGCTTCTGATGTTCGATCTTTGACTTCTGGCAAGTCAAATAAGCATACACAAATTGTGCCACATCACGTTTCATGCCAGGCCACCAAAACAAACCCTTCAAATCTTGATACATTTTAGTAGCTCCTGGATGAATACTCAAATTGCTTCTATGACTCTCTTTAAGGATCACTTTCTTAATCGCTTCATCATCAGGAATACAAATACGATTTCGGAATCTCAACACACTTTGCGCATCCAACTTGAAATCATCATTCTCGGGTCGATCAGTTCCTACCATCAAATCCACCAACTTCACATCTCACTTCTGAGCCTCTTTAATATTGTCAATAAAGTCATTGTTAATCTTTAACATTCCCAACATAACACTATGCGGTGTTACTTCACAAACCAAACTCAAATCTCGGAATTGCTCAATCAACTCCAACTCCTTAACCATCATGGCCGACATATGCAAAGTCTTTCGGATCAAAGCATCGGCTACAACATTAGCTTTTCCGGGATGATAATTCAAACCAAAATCATAATCCTTCAACAACTCTAACCACCTTCGCTGCCTCATATTCAAATCTTTTTTTATCAAAAAGGTACTTCAAACTCTTATGATCACTAAACACTTCAAATCTAGAACCATAAAGATAATGCCTCCAAGTTTTCAATGCAAATACCACTGTAGCCAATTCAAGGTCATGCGTAGGATAATTCTTTTCGTGACTCCTCAATTGCCTAGACGCATAAGCAACCACTTTGCCATTCTGCATAAGCACACCACCTAACCCCATCAGACAAGCATCACAGTACACAATAAAAGACTCTTCTGGATTAGGTAAAGTCAGAACTGGAGCCGATGTCAACCTCTTTTTCAACTCATTGAAACTCTCTTCGCATCGAACATCCCATATAAAGGCTTTCCCTTTGCAAGTCAACTTAGTCAACGAAAATGCCAACTTAGAAAACCCTTCGATAAACCATCTATAGTAACCGGCTAATCCCAAGAAGCTTCTAATCTCAGTAACCGACTTCGGAGTTTCCCGTTGCAACACAACACCAACTTTAGAAGGATCCACGATAATGCCACTACCAGAAATGACATGGCCAAGAAAGCTAACCTCTTTCAACCAAAATTCACACTTGGACAACTTCACATACAACTCCTTCTCTTTCAAAACTTGCAATACGACTCTCAGGTGTTCTGCATGTTCTTCTTCTGATTTAGAGTAAATCAAAATGTCATCAATGAATACCACCACAAATTGATCCAAGTAAGTATGAAAAATACGGTTCATGTACTCCATGAATACTCCCGGCGCATTAGTAACACCGAAAGGCATCACTGAATACTCGTAGTGTCCGTACCGAGTCCTGAACGCAGTTTTCTGAATATCATCTTCCTTCACTCTAATCTGGTGATATCCAGATCTCAAACCAATTTTAGAAAACACACTAGCACCCACCAGTTGATCCATCAAATCATCAATTCTTGGAAGCAGATACTTGTTCTTAATCGTCACTTTATTCAACTGTCGATAATCAACACAAAGTCTCATACTCCAATCTTTCTTCTTTACTAACAACACAGGCGCTCCCCCATGGAGATACCTTGGTCTTATAATCATTTTCTCAAGCAACTCTTCTAATTGCTTCTTCAATTCAGACAACTCAGATGCAAACATCACATAAAAGTGCAGTACTGTACAAGATCAATCGCAAATTCAACATCTCTTTCAAGAGGTACATCAAGAATTTCATCAGGAAATTCTCTCACCACTTGCAACTCATCCATTTTAACATGATTCTCAACATACAACATCACCGTCAACGAGAACATTTGTGCTTCGTCTTGCATCAATCGCTTTAACTGCTTACCAGTCAACAAACCAACTCCTTCCTTTGTAGGGGTAGAAAACCTCAAAGATTTGTTATAACAATTGATATGAACATAGTTACATTCTAACCAGTTCATACCCAAAATCACATCTAGTCCGCTTAACGGAAAACAAATCAAATCAACAGTAAAGTCTTTGTCGAAGATCGACAAAGGGCAATTCAAACATACAATAGAAGTAGTCACCGATCCCTTAGCTGGAATTTCGACGACCATTTCTCCATTCATAGAGGACAACATAAGGCCCAATCTCTTAACACAATCAACAGAAACAAAACAATGAGTAGCACCAGTATTAATAATAGTAATTAAAGGCGTACTATTAATGAAACATGTACCTCTAACGAGTCTGTCCTCACTAGCTGACGGATTCCCAGCCAAAGAAAAAAATGCTTTCCCACTAATTTGTCCCTTATTTGGCTTCAAGCAATGACTAGTAAGGTGTCCCTCCTCACCACAGTTAAAACATATCATACTCTTATGTTGGCAGTCGAAAATTGCATGTTCGAACTTACCACAACGGAAACATCTCTTCACATCAGCATTACAAGCATAACTCTTGTGACCAGCTTGCCCATATTTGAAACATATGACTTTAGCAGGAGCATCTCCCCCACTAGTTCTCTGGCCCTGAGCAACTCTCTGTTTACCTTTACCCGCATCATAAGGCTTGCCACGATTCTGTTGATTCTTGCCTCTCTTATCACTAACAATCTTGTGATGAGCATTACTATCCTCCTCAAAGATTCTGCAACTATCAACCAAATCAGAAAAGACATGAATCTTATGGTATCCAACAACCTTCTTGATTTCTGAGCGCAACCCGTTCTCAAACTTGATGCACTTAGAAAATTCAGCACCTTCCCAATCAAAATGCGGATAAAACTTAGCCAACTCAATGAACTTTGCAGCATAGTCAGTCACAGACATATTACCCTGCTTCAGTTCAAGGAATTCAATTTCCTTCTTACCCCGAACATCTTCAGGATAATACTTTCTCAAAAATTCCCTACGGAACACAACCCAAGTGACCTCTTCACCAGCAATTTCCAATCTCTGATGCGTTTCTAACCACCAGTCATCAGCCTCACTTGCTAACATATGAGTTCCATACCGGACCTTCTGCGTTGTAGTACAATCCATCACACGAAAGATCCTCTCGATTTCTTTCAACCACTCCAAAGCCCCATCGGGATCATGCTTGCCCTTGAACACCGGCGGATTCTCCCTCTGGAAAGTTGCCAAACTTCGGGATCCAGCATCCCCGCCCGCATTCGGTTGATTCTCTATAGCATGAGCCATTGCTTCCAAAGCAGCAACAATCGCAACATCGTTCCTTCCAGCCATTTCAACTAAGCACTACAACATTAACAATAGTCAAATAAAAGTAATTAACAATACTTGATTGTTAACAACACAACAACCTGGCTGGACGGACCGGCCTGCTCTGGTACCACTAATGTAACACCCCAATTTTACCCCAAGTATTTATTCAAGAAATCAGAGTATAAAATTTCAACGTAATCAGGATGTCACAATTTCAACGTAATCACATAAACATGTCATCTTTACTCACACGGATACATAACACTTCAAAGAGGATAAATCTTCAAACGGAAACAACTTCATTAATTATGCAGTAGAATCAAAACAGTTATACATATGAGACATAGCATTTTTGAGTCTTAAAACAGAATCAACGTAATACAATCTTCAATTTAACAATGAAAGCTTCAACAATGAAAACAACAAAATAAAATAATGCGCATTTCCTCCGAGTGCTACGTATCAAAGCAAATGACACCGAACTTTGACTAAGACGATAACGACTACTCCTCCTGGTTACCTGCACGTTACCAATATAAAGGAAATGGCGAAAACAAGTAAAGGGTGAGATATCAAACCATATAATTGAGATTATGATAAACAATATATAGTTCGAATTATATAAAATCACCATTTTGCAATCACACCACTATTCTACAACAACATAATTCATTCACAAAAAAACAACATCATCATGTGTTATGATATGCAACTCAACGAATGCAAATGCATGTGGTACCATCAAAGTAAAACTTCCAATGTAAACAATTGCCAGTAATTCCGAGGCATCAAGGCGTAAGCCTTCAACGTAATCATCCTGCCCCTAACGGCTCAACGTGGTTTTTGCCAATATAGGCCAACATAGTATGCAATGTATGTATGCGATAATCTTAAATGGCATACAACAACAGCAACGTAATCACAACGTAAAACAACAAATCAATCATCAATGTTGACTATCCAGTCTTAACCAATAACAATATTCAATAACACTAACAACAACGAATTCCCATGCAGAAAACCACATCAAGTCAACAAAGACTCACTTACTGTGTTTAAAAAAAAAATACTTTTATAAGGTAAATCCTAATTTTAGCTATCCAAGGATTCAAACGACAACTAAATTGGAGTCATGGTCGCAAAGATATGACCAAAACAGTTTTTCAGAGTTATTTTCCTATTTCTGTATAGTATGAGTCGATACATAATCCTATGTATCGATGCGAAATCCACTTGTATCGACGCATGCATCGTATGAGTCGACTCATATGATATTCAAAATCCTGTTTTCTAATTTTCTTTCAGTATGAGTTGATACATAGCAGGCTTGTATCGATGCATACCTTCACAATTTGCCTCCATGAGCCAATACATGACTGTTTGTATCGATGCGTGCGGATTTCAAGCTCCTGTTTTTAAAACTAGTTCAGCATGTATCGATACATACACGCTTGGATCGATACTTCCTCCACAATTTGACCCCATGAGTCGATGCATGGCAATTTGTATCGATACATACAAGTTTCAAACTTCCGTTTTTCAAAATCAGCACAGTACGTATCGATACATACATGCTTGTGTCGACTCATGCAGCGTGAAAACGCCCAAATACCAGTTTCCACGAAATTCCACGAATCAATTTGGGATTTCTATCAATCGCAACAACAACATGATACAAACCAGCAAAATCATAAATCCCTAACTACCTATCATCCATCATATTCCCAATTAGAGAGCAAGAACCCCACCCTTACCTTGGATTGAAGGTTGTTCTATGAATTCCTTGATCGATCCAACTTTTCTCTCTCTCTGCAAGCTCTACGTATCGCTCTGCTCCTTTTTCCAAAACCCTTGTTTTTCCTTTTTCTCTACTGATAGCCAAATAATCTAATTTCTATTCTTCTAATTCATTAAAAATCCTTATAATTTGTTTTGGGCTTAGACTTCGTACCCCCATCATTACTATTACTATCACCACAACTTAAGCCCACTAACACTAACCTTATAGTTATAACATCGTTTATAATATTATTCTACGATCAAACCAACTTAAATACGACGCAACAACTTAAATCTCTGCAACAATAATATCAACCAATAATTCACAAATAAATCGCTAAATATTTAACTAATGAAATAATTAAGTATTCGGGCGTTACAATGATACCATTTAGGGTGTTATATGGTAGAAGGTGTAAGACACCTTTGTGTTGGTATGAGTCGTAGATGGTATTGTGATTGAACTTGAGATTGTCCAATAGACTATAGAGAAGATCAAAGTGATTTAGGAGAAGATGAGAGCTTCTCAGAGTCACCAGAAGATTTATCATGATATGCGAATGAAAGCACTTGAGTTTTGAGAGAGAGATCATGTTTCTGAGGGTTACTCTAGTAACTAGTATTAATCGAGCATGAAAATCTCAAAAGCTTACCCTGTATTTCACGTCCATACCAGATTATGAAAATGATAAGTAAAGTGGCCTATCTGATTACTTTGCCACTATCGCTTTCTAATCTTTATGTTGTGTTTCATATGTCTTAGTTGATGAGATATATTCAAGATCCATATCATATGATCCAAGTGAATTATGTGTTGGTGACAGATAATCTAAATGTGAAGGTGTCACTATGAGAACCAAATATTGAGTTGGTACCACATGCATAGAGTTGCATTTTTACTATGAGTTGCATAATGAGATAAATATGATATTGATGTTGTATGTAATTGGTGTATGATTGGTATGTAAATGAGGTGTGATTGTTGAGGTTGACTAAGAATACATTTAATCTATTGTGGTTGAGATTATGTAAGAGTATGTTATGCATTAATTGTCCTACCTTGCAATATATGTCTTTTGTTTGAATGTTGCATTTACACGGACATCGTGCAGATACTTAAGGGTAGAGATGCTGTTGTGAGTGGGTGTTGGCTCATGGAGCTATTTCCTTTAGTTTCATTGTTTTAGTATTGGTTATGTTATGATATGTAACACTGGAGCAATTTTCTTTGTTTTATGTTGATATTTTTTTATATACAATGTATGATATTGTATGTTTATGTTTTGGTGTGATAAGCATTTGGAGAAGACTTACGAGTCGATGCTTTTAATTATAATATGAGGTTTTATTATGGGATTTAAATTGGTGTGTGTGTTAATTATGATTCTGCTGCCATGATATCAGATGAGTTGGATGTCATGTAAACATCCAAGGTATATATCATATGAGTTGAATGCCGTGTAAACATCCTAATTGCAATTATGTGCATTAAAATATTGTGTTGCATGTTTATTTAAATTAAGTGTTACATGATCATCAAATGTATGTGTTTTGAGATGTGTAACATCTTATGTGGAAAAATTGTGAAAAATCTCTGATTTAATTACAATTATGCATTTAGGGAAATGAGGTGTTACACCAACCGAGGATATGACACACAATAATACCACTTCAAGTATCCAACATCAGTCTTAAATGGAGTGGTGACCAATGCTGTCAGATGGATCACATCAATGAGGCTCTGATGGTAACTAATCCATTCAACATCAATATCATCATCCATTATATAATCAGGAGGTGAGGGTGGAACACACTGCATGTATCCAAACTGGCATATACATCTGTCAGGAAAGTATGGAACAACCGTGTTACCCCACTTCAGACATCCCATGTTTAGACATATCTCGTCAAATTTGCGTCATACTCTATGATCCTCGAATGGGTTCCATATGACGCCTGTAGGCGTCAGCTCATCCAAAATATGTTTCCACCTTTAGGACTCCTTGCTTGTACGAACATCTCATAGCTCTAGGAAATTCAAAATTATTAACCGTTTTTCATTTGCCTTCTCTTTTTTTAACTAGTAAGTTCTATTTTGGGCTTAATAATTAACACCTCCTTATTACTCATATCATTATACTTAGGCCCAATACTAATAAATCTTATTTCTACTCATAAAACCCAATTACCCAAATAACACACATATGCAAATCATTTAATTATTCATCAAATCACTCAATTAAATTATATTATCATCTAATATAATAAATAATAATAATAATTGATAAATAACTATTAAAATTTGGGATGTTACAATACTCGTCTCACCAAATGGCATGTGAAATAAAATGTCTCTAGATGCCATCTCTCTACAAACGTGAATACCTAGTTTGGGTATATCTTTGTTAAACTAGTTCTCTGAAGTGAAGATAGACCAGATCAAGACACCGAGTCTCCATCTTTGGTGGGAGAATATGAAGAACCTTCTATGAAAGCTTCAACCCATGTTCATCAACTTTTAACTCTTTCTTCAGACCTCTCTTCTGAAAACAAATAAAAGTACACATATTATAAAACACAAAACTAAAAATTAAAAAACTATTCAATATAAAGTAAATGTCATTTACTTACCTCACTGAACCATAAATGTTGAGCAATATGATGCTCGTACTTTACCAAAAGAAACATATCATACGACCCTCCTGAGAAACCAACTAGTTTTGGTGCAGATGCCTATGCACTAATATGCTCTTCCTCCCCTAACAAAATCGGTGGAGCGCCCTATAACACCCATAACTTTTAAAATTTCTTATTTGATGAATTATTAGATGTATTTGTGAATTATTGTTGAATAATTGGTGTTTTATACGATGCATGATGGTTTGTTGTTGTTTATGATGTAGAACAACATGTGAATTTTGATAGTTAGATGTGTTGGAGTAATTAAATAATTGTTTAGTAATTATTTGGATTGTTAGTAATAATAGGAATAATTATTTAAATGGATTATTTTAGTTAGGAATATTATGATGGTTATTAGTAGAAAGAGTGAGGTCATGATGGTAAATGATATAATGCTAAGCGAGGGCAAAGATGGAAAGGTCATATTAGGGGTCCAATGGGTAGGTTTGACAAAAAGGAATATTGGGGTTTTAGTGATTCATTCTGTGCAATCGCATTTGGAGAAGAGGCCGAGAGAAGAGTAAATCTAGGGCATTGAGGAAATCAAGGAGGTATATATAGAAATGCGAAGAGGAATCAAAATCAAGCAATAATCTAAGGTATGGGGCTTTTATTTGATTATTATATTTAATTTAAGTGGTAGATAGATGTAGGGGTTGCCTTAGGTTTCATGGATGGTGATTCAATGTTGTTTGATGGAGAATTGATAGATTTGTGATGAATAATGACCTGTAAATGTTGTCTAATTGATGTAGTAAATTATGTTTTTGATAGATGATGAATCCTATGATTAGATGATGTTTTAGGACCCACAATGTAGTGAAATTGCAGAAAAATTCAGCATAAAACAACATGCGTTGACTCAAAGGGATTTTGCGTCGACTTAAAGGGATTTTTTGTCAACTCATGGGGTCAACCTAAGCATACCCGAGGTAGACAAAATATCTATGCGTCGACTCAAAGAGGTTTTACGTCGACTCAAATAATCCAATTTTTGACAGATTTTTCAAAAGGTCGTTACTTGTGTTTCCAAACTCCGTTTGAGGTATCGTTCGAAGCGGTGTATAGCTAACATAGTAGACTTCAATTAGATATAATAAAATGAGGAATTAGGAGTATTTTTCCATTACCTAAAATTAGAATAGAGATAGGTTTTCCGTGTCGAACTGCAATGATGACTTGTTTACCTTGATGATATGTTGTTATTATGATGATTTCTGTTTTATATGATGATATGATGATGATGTTTTGATTGTATGAGTATATATGATGAGGTTTATATGATGATGTTGATTAATACATGAATGATGACGCGTATGACTAAATGTGATCGTTTATATTTGATTATTGCGCATCATGCATTCATTGGACAACTTTGGTCCGTTTTAATGATTTAAGACTTCAGTCCAGTGATTTGGTCTCAATCCATTGTGTGGATTTGGGGTGTCTATGATTTTCTTCGGTTCTAAGAGGGAATAGATCCTATGGTAGGATCTTTGGAGTGTGATGGCCCAGTGCCCATCAAATGAATTGGTACCACATGCATGAGCCTATGTTCTTGCACTACATCCTATGTGGCATTGCATAGTTATTGATTTTGATGACGTTTCATTATTTTGTTGTACTTGGATGATGATATAGCTGAATTGATGATGTGATACTTTTGGTTATTCTGCAATGTTTATTACTTATGTCTTATATAATGATTGTGATAAACTCACCCTTTTTGCTTGAATGTTGCCTCTACGTGGGTAACGTGCATGTAATCAGGAGTAGTTCCTAAAGGCTTGGAAAAATAGCTTTGGAATGTGTGATTTACTTTCCATTGAGTCTAGAAGGTCTTGCTCTGATATGTAACATCGGGGATGAGAACACTTGTTTTGAAAACAATTATGTTCTTGTTTTATTATGATCTTTTGAATTGTTATTCATGGAGTTTAAGTTGTTTTGAATTGTGAACCATGAACCATGAAGTATTATAATGTGTTACTTTTAATAAAGATATTTTAAAACTATGATTCTGTTGCAAGTATATCAAAGTAATGGTGTTGCTATTTAATGATGCACACGTCATGAATAATTTTTGAAAACCCGTGTTACGGAGTAAGTCTTGCATGTATGTCATTTTATGAATAAAATGCGACGCTACATGCATATTCATAAAATAATTACTCTGATTTTGTTGAATTACTCTGATTTTATTTATCAAATAATTATGAATATTCTTTGGAGATTAGAAGCGTGTTACATGCCCCACCCTAAACTAAGATATGGAATACGACCATCCATACACCATATTCGCGCCACTACCAAAATCACAACAAATAGAATGAATATTAAAAAAAATTGCCAACCGGAACACTTTGGTATAAGACTTCCGATTCAAAAAGTTTATAAAAAACTGGAACACTTTGATGTAGACTTCCAATGTGTGTTTCAAAAAAAAAAAACTAGAACTCTTTGCAAATGTCTTCTGGTGTGTTGCTGTAAATCAAAATAGTTGGTTCAGGAGTTCCAATCTGTTGTTCCAAAAATAAAACAAAACTGGAACACTTACTTCAAGAGTTCCAGTTTGTAAAATGTGAACCACAGGATTTGTGGGAAGAGTTCCAGAACGCAGATAAAATTTTGATTTTATCGGAAGAGTGAAAAAAAGTGAAAACTTATGAAAAATAACCTATTTATATAAAGGGTATTATGGTAAAAAAAAGTTAAATGTTAGAGTATGAGATTAAATGTAGGGGTATGAGAATTTTATGTGCAACCCAAATAGTTTCAAAATGGGTTACCCAATTTAAAGCCCAATGTAGAACAAACTAATCCACTGTCGCAAAAAAAAACCCAAACCAGAGGTCTAAAATAGGCTACGTTAATACACAAATCCTTTTATTTCAACTCTATCCATATCTATATCTAAATATCAACTGCTTCATTTCACTGAAAAGAAACTTCTCATGCACAAATCAATCTTCTCCAAAATGAACTCACACTCCCACACACTACACCAATTACTTTAGTATTATGGTATCCTCCTACTTCACCAATGGAATCTACAAAAACCATGTTTTCTTCGTCTCCACTTCTTCCTCCAAGAATTCATCCCTGGAACACTCTTCCTTCATCTTCTTATACTTCTGGTACTACTCTTAATTTCAATTTCAATCACATTTTTTATTCTTTATCTCTATCTTGTGTTGAATTATCTTAAAGCAGGATTAATTATACTAAATTAGTGTAACCTAGAACAATATTTGATCAGACTTTACTTAAAGAATTTCATGATGTTTTAAAGAATTCAGAATTACATGAATTGAAAATGTGTATAATGGTTAATGTCGGTTCATAAACCCGTAGTGTTTTCAGTGCGTGAGAATAATAAAGGAATTAAGGATTCTATTATTCACTAGAAATTATATCGTGTAAAATAAGGCTGCACACTATGACTATTCATATACAATCCTAATTGTGCTTGCACATACACAATTTGGATTATATTTAAATATTAAATGTAATCAAATTTAATATAATATTTCAACAGTTTTGATGCTCCGAGAACAAGGTGCGCCGACAGTGACCTCATGGTGTACTAGTTTTTCGGCTCAGAATTTTCCTACATCAGTTCTTTTACAAGATCAGTGTAATGAGTATAGGCCTCTATTGTATATTTCAAAGAAAGGAAAGACATGTCAGGTTTGAATTTTATTCATTTTCTGTCAATCATCAAGAGTTAGGTTTATTCTTTCATATTTCTCAGTCTGTTATATCAAATCAATTAGAAATAGGATTGTTTGATTGATTGTGCATACTTCAGGCAATATTAAATACAAGGCAGATGGATATGGTATCGGTTCAAGAAGAGAATGACACTAGCAATGCTGTTCAAGTAGCACATGACTTTAGGAAGCACCTCTTGCCTCGTTTAGAGAACTTGTAAGATAAATAAACTTGTTATTCTTCAATGTTAGTTCAATCGGTTTTTAATTGCTAACTAGAATTTGTTCCGATCCTAAGCTGTCGTTTATAAATGCACAAATGATGTATTGCAGATTAACAACTTCCCCGCGAACAGAAGTGGATGCTTCTTCAACTGTACAAAATGCAGATAGTTTGCAATGTAATGCAGTTTCTCTTACTAGGGAAGCTTTTCCCTCCTCGAAACAAGCAGCCTCGATAGCCGAAGACTTAAGTTCAATCAAAGCTGACGAGGATGCTGACAATTCGATTTCTTCTGGGTTAGTTCTATCTTCATAACCAACTCTAACATCCTTACTTTATTTTTCCTGTTTTTAGGTTAAATTCATGGAGTTTAATGCCTAAACTAAAAACTTCACTTCAGTCTAGCCTCTGTCAGTTTGGCTGAACCTTCACTTGGAAGAAATAAAACTGTAAGATCAATGCGGCATCGAGAGAGACGGGCTAAAGAGAGAAAGGTACCGAAGTCAAAAGTTAAAGACAGCGAAACTTTCCTTACAGGAAAGGATGCTGCACAGGAAAAGCTTCGTGTACAGAAGAAGATAAATAAAGGGTCGAATCAAAAGGATCCCTTGAACTTGTTCTTCAAGAGTCCTGAATCGAAACAACTTTTGACTTTTGAACAAGAGTCTCAGTTGGTTACTCAGACACAGGTGTGGTTTTTGTTACACAGAATTTCGTGCTTTTTTGTATGAATGAGGTGCACTATTGATGTGGAGTATTTAACAGGAGCTATTGAGATTGGAAGACTTGAAGACAAATCTTCAATCTCAATTTGGAAGGGAACCAACAATGGCGGAATGGGCTGAGAGTGCAGGGCTTAACATCCGGAAACTTAAGGCGCAACTTCGTCATGGTACAAGAAGCAGAGAAAAACTGATTCAGGCAAATTTACGGATGGTACACTACGTTGCTAAAAGTTACCAAGGACGTGGTCTCAACCTTGAGGACTTATTGCAGGTAATTTTACACATTCCATAGTTCCGTTATAGCAAGAGTTTGATTCTGATTTATTGACAGTGTAAAACAAATCACAACCAAGCATATGTGTGACTTTAGGAATAATTATATCTTTTACATTTTTGTTCTCTGGTGCTGCTGCAGGAGGGAAGCATAGGTCTCATAAAGAGTGTTAAAAAATTTACACCCCAATCCGGGTGCCGATTTGCTAATTATGCATACTGGTGGATAAAACAAGCAGTAAGGAAGGCCATATATCATAATTCTAGGACAATCCGTCTACCGGTAATTTTTGTTGTTTGAATATAAGCTTCAAACCTTTTATGTAATTGATAGGGAACAAAAGTTGTGTTTCTGTTGCATTGTGAGCATCAATTTTGTTTCGGTATAAGAAACATTGTATTATCTTCAGGAGAAGGTATATAACAAACTTAGCAAGGTATTGGAGGCAAAGAAATTGTACATGGAAGAGGGAAATCTTAACCCAAGCAGAGAAGATTTAGCAAGAAGGGTAGGAATTTCAGCAAACAAGGTTGATAGTTTGCTATTTGTTGCAAGAGTTCCGATTTCTCTGCAGAAAACTGTGGGAACTGAGACAGATACAACTTTTCAGGTATTGTATGCTAGCAAATGTGATTTTCCACCTAATAAGTTTCTGCTTCTCGCATCTATGACGCTTCAAAATGAAAAATGAAGTTCTTTTTAGGCATTTAGAATGTTATTCAACTTCCCACTTTTGTTTGGTGAATGTGTTGGGTACAATCATGAGGGCCGATGGTTTAGTCCCACATCGACTATGAATGTGTTTCAAACTTTTGTATTAGTAGTTGTTGCAATGTGATTCCAACATAGGAATTGGAATTAACTATCATCATTTTCTTATAATTGCAGGAGATTATTGCTGACCCTGCAATCGAGAGCCCGGACATGAGTGTTTCAAAACAGCTTATGAGACGACATGTGCTCAACGTTTTAAAACTCTTACGACCTAAAGAGAGAAGGATAATTCGGCTAAGATTTGGTTTTGAAGATGGAGAAGAGAGGTCTTTATCAGAAATCGGGGAAATATTTGGTATATCTAAGGAAAGGACCCGTCAGTTGGAGAGTCGGGCACTCTACAAGATCAAGAAGTGTCTTGTTGGTCAAGGACTAGATGCCTATGCAGACTTGCTTATATAGAGAAGACACCAAGGTTATGCATTTCATATTTTTTACGGCCGAGTCTCGCAGACTTTTCTGGCTAGTTTTTGAATTCTAGTGCCTAGATTGAGTTTTGAATGGAGAATTTAACCATAAATGGCTGCAATTAAGGAAACATCAGACAGTAAAATGAGAACCATTAGGCGGGAAGTTGCAGAAGAAATCGAAGTATTAAACCGGCTGAGAGTTATACAAATGAGAACATCTATACAAAAATAGTTGTGAATTTTGTATTATTTTGATTGATATTCCAAAAATTAAACATTAAATAAATGGTATTTATATATGTAAGTGCTGTCATTGTAATATTTCTGCATATAATTTAGTTTCTTAAAATTATAGATTTCATTCATTTAAAGAATTTAGTGAACTATTGTATTGATGTTTAAATTTCAGAAACAATTTTAAACCCTGCATTACAAATCTAAATACTATATCTACTAAATATAGTTCTATCATTGATCTTCTTCAAACCGCACTATTTCATTGTTGGAGGGAAAGGTGTGTAAAAAGTAAATCATCGAGGTTGAATGTTAACAGAAAGATGAATTTCAGAAGCCTCGTTGATATAATATGCATGAAGAGGACGATCATGCACCATTTCAACATTGAGACGACGAAGGATGAAACTATCAATTGGAATGCCCCAATATCTTGAAACTTTGCCGCGCAGGTCACTCACCGTATCAGTCTCCCTCACTCTTACATAACCCTCGCTTCCACGTCCGAGAAACTTCACGAGAACGTGTAGTTTCAGGTCCGGTGGTAGCGAATTGACAACGAGAGTAACTGTAAAAATTTCTCTTTCATCACCAAGCAAGGCATAGAATCCTATCGTTGTCTCATTTTCCATCTCTATACCTTTGTACCAGAGATTTTGCCTGTGTACTTCCACCTCCAACTCGTCTTCGATTTTGCTTTTAAGATCAAAAACAAGTTCTGATGTAGACATTACTATTGTAGGTTCTATCTCTCCGCCGATTATCTTAAAATGTACCATTCTTTAAGAGCTCAAGTGTTTTTCTTTCTATAATAGCTAAGTTTTGTTATTTTCTTCTCTATTCTAAATATGTAGAATTATCAGAGGGAGTTGTGAATTGCATGTGTTGATCACTTTGGTTACATTTTCAAGGGCCGTTACATGCGAAATTGATTGGCTTAGCTAGTAAAAATTGAGAAGCTGAACTAACAAGGAGTCACAAACCTTGTGCTGTTACAGTAATGTTGTGAACTTTGTGATATATTGATTAACATTTGATTTCTGTGATTCTTATTTTTGTGGTAAAGTGACATGTTAACTATAAGGAATATAATACTCGTTTCCATCAACACACCATAATTAGATTTGTACTTTGATCTAAAAGTGCACAAGTAACCACTTAAGTACTGATGCACTTAATTGTTGGGCACCTATGGTACCTTAGAGAGGAGCCAAGATAAAATAGAAACCGAATGTTGAATTTCTGGTTTCAGGGCATGCTCCCTAGTCTGAATCGGCAAAATCGATGAGATTGAGGTTTGAACTATGCTTGAATAATAGTCCTAATTCATGAGCATGCTTGATTTATTGCAGAATCATTATAGTTGCTTGCATATGTAATTCAGTGGGGTTGGAAAGGTATGAACTGATCATGCATACAGAAAAACAAATGCCATTATGAGAATGAGTTAAATAAAGTAACTTACCGATTAAACTTGTAAATTGGGTTAGATTAGTAAGTAGTTTAACATCAAAAAAATTTATGTTTTGTCTTGAATCCATTGGTGTGGATATTTGTTTGGCTGCAAGAAAGACTAACATCTATTGAAGGGTAATTTAGTATTTTCTATGTTTGTACCTTTTATCTTAGTCATTAAGTTTACTCTATTAAGATCTATGTGACAATTTTCTCCTTATATAAATAGCCTAGTGGTAGATCTCATTTATAACAACAATCTTATTTGTTTCTCCTTTGTGCAGTCGTCATTCTCTCATTATTCCTATCATCTTTGATTCTTGTGCACTAACAAATTGGTATCTAGAGCTCCGGCTAGAAACACAGGGAAACATGAGTGAAACGTGAGTTTGTGTTGTGTGATTGATTTTGTTTCTGGGTTCGTGTTGAATCTGTAAACAAAATTGTAACAGAATCACATTTTCTGATTATGTGGGGTTGGGAAACACTATGTGAGTGAAGATCTGAGTGTACTGTACAAGGTTGAAGATGAACGAAAACGACAATATGAGTACCAAACTTCCAGTTTTTCATGGCAAGAATTGGAACAGATGGATGATTCAGATGCACGTGTTATTTGGAGCTCAAGATGTTCTTGAGCTTGTTACTGATGGGTATATTCTGGTGGTTGCAGCAGATGCGACAGAAAAAGAGAGAGAGAGACGTAGAGAAACAAGAGGAAGAAAGATCAGAAGGCGTTGTTCTTCATCCATCAGTTTATGGATGTGAACGTGTTTGAGAAGATTGCTGATTCGACGACGTCAAAGGAGGCGTGGGACACAGTGGTCAGATGTTACGGTGGAGACGCATCAGTGAAAAAGGTGAAGCTTCAGTCCCTGAGAAAGCAATACGAGAATCTCAACATGAAGAACAATGAAAAGGTTTCAGAGTATATCTCCAGAGTGATTCTAATCAATAATGAGATAAAGGCTTGTGGAGAAACCCTTTCTGAACAAGTAATCATAGAGAAGGTATTAAGGTCATTTAATCCTCAATTTGATTACATTGTTGTAGCAATTGAACACTCTAAAGATCTGAAAACCATGAGAATAAAAGAGCTGCAAAGTAGTCTAGAAGCACATGAGTTACGTATGACTGAAAGAACTTATGAGAGGGAAGTTGAGCAGACTCTAAAAGCTTCTTTTGTCAAGAAGGACCAGAAGCGTTCTTGGTCAGAGGCCAAGAACAGACGTGGTGATAGATTCCAGAAGTCAGAAACTTCAACTTCTGATGAGAAGAAACATCAGAAGGGGAAGAAGAAGTCTGACAAGAAGAAAATTCAATGTTATTGTTGTAAGAAGTTTGGCCATTTTGCTAGAGACTGTTGGTCAAACAAAGGAAGGAAATCAGAAGAAGCAAACATAGGCAGAGGAGATTCAGATGATGAACCTGTGTTATTGATGGCTTCAGAGTCTGATGGAAGATGTTTGGTAGATTGGTAGTATATGGACACTGGCTGTTCAAATCACTTGACTAGAAACAAACAATGGCTGATGGATTTTGACTCCAGAAGAAGGACAAAGATCAGATGCGCCGATGATAAGTACCTTAATGCAGAAGGAATGAGAAATGTCAAAGTTAAAGTGAAGAATGAGAAGATTGTTCTGGTCAAAGATGTTTGGTATGTTCCTGGAATCAAAAGCAAGCTGATGAGTGTGGGTCAACTCATTAAGAAAGGTTTCTCAGTTGTTATGAAGAACAATCTCTTGAAGTTGTATGATTCCAATCAGAAGTAGATTATGCAATCTGAACAGGTAAGAAACAAAACATTCAAGGTGAATGCATAAACAACTGAAACAGAGTGCCTTAGTGCATAAGGCACTGAAGGAGGTAGTAAGTTGTGGCACAAGAGGTTGAGGCATATGAAATATAGAAGCTTATGACATCTAAGTTCTAAGAACCTTGTACATGACACTCTAAAGATTGTGAAGCCTGAGAACTTTTTCTTCTGCATTTTCAGTTTAGTTTAATTTACCGTTTCGGTTAATTTAGTTTAGTATCTGCTTTCTTTTCTCGTAGCAATTTTCACATCGGGGATTGCTGCGAACCTTTGCCAATTTTAACCTTACGTTAGAACTGCGCCTTTTAATTTCCTTCACCGCATTTGATTTTCGGAGCAACGAAGGGCAGATCTCACCGACTTGTGGGAGACACCTAAGTTTTCCAAAATCTAAGAGAAATGATAGAAACCATTTGTGTTCCAACAAATTCCAAAAAAAATGATTGTGATCATCCACAATAATTAGAAAATATATGTGCCCTAACATGTAACACATAGAAGAGGATGTAATTTTTCTAAAGGGAGGCCTTTTATGTTTGGCATAAAATAAAGTATCACATGAGTTAATATATTTAGACAAGTTATGCTAAGCAAAGTCTTTATTAATGTGTGTGATAATATCCTGAGATGGGTGGATAATACATTTGTGGCACATTATATTTGGATTTCTAGAACTATGACCAAACCTAGTTTAATTATCATTGGAGATAGGGGAAAGTGAGTAAATATAATCCATATTGAAGCTCAACCACATCAATCATCTTTGGAATATGGTTCCCCTGTATGATAAATTTAGTAAAGTTAAACAAAATGATATAGTTAAGGGAACTACCGATCTTAGGAATAGAAATAAGGTTTGTGCAAAATTCATGTATTTAGAGAAAATATATCATTCAAATAAAAGTCATTGATGAAAGTAGTTATGCTTTAAAACTTGGCACAAATAACGGTTTCATTAGAAAACTTGATGTCAATAGTCCTAATGTCATTTAGATTAGTAAATAAGTGTTTGGAATGACAAACATGGCATGTGGCCGTAATGTCTAAAATCAAGCTAAAGTTTTTTCTAATATGTATAGAATGGATATAATTAAGAGTCTCTGGGGGCGATGTAAAGGAAGTGTAAAGGTGATGAATGTTGGATGGTTGTTGAGGATGGGATTGTTTAAAGGAAAGTAAGGCATGTTATTTATCAAAATTGAATCTAATGGATGTTTCTTCTTGTGTGTGTATCCAGGATGAATGTGACGGTCTTCTATCCTATTATCTTCAAAAGGAGAGGATTGAGCTAGGTTTATCTTCTTGATATATGTGCGAAAACCATGTTTATTGATACATACTTCTATAGTGTGCATTGGTTTGTGACAATAGGAATATATTTGAAAGTTGAGAAAAACACAAGAAAAAAAGGTTTGATTCGGGTTTTAAATTTTTTTTATTCAGAAGTGCTTTCCACAAACAATTAGATTAGAAATCAATGCTTTAGAAGAGAAATAATAACAAGTTCGGTTTATATAAGTTCATCTTAAAAAAGGCTACTCTTGTTCATCCGCCAAGGAGATTTCTCCTTAGAAAAAGACTTAATCCACTAATCCTGAAATATTACAACTACACGAGCTACTTGCAGGTGACTAATAACAATGCAATGATAATCTATTAGTGATCCCTTAAGAATTCTGACCTACTTGGTCCCCTAAGAGATATAAATATCACTGACTCTCCAAGGCTTATGACCTACCTGTCCTTTAAAGGAGATTTCTCTTTGTCTTAGACAAGTACTTGATCAGCTCTCAGTTGAATGTTGTGTTTACAAATTTGTTTCTAATAAGCGGGTTACACAAATGTTTAAGTACAAATTGCTTAACACAATTATGAGCAACAACTCTTGTGTTCAAATAATTTACAATAATAAGAGAAATATGAGCAATATCTCTTGTGTTCTAATCAAATAATATCAACACAATAATGAGCAACAACTCTTGTGTTCTAACAAATGAAGAACATATAATAACATAATTAACGGGCAACAACTTTTGTGTCTTTGTCTTCTTTCTTGGACGAACAATAATGAACTAAGTATCAACACAAATAATGAGCAAAAACTCTTTGTGTTTTAATGTTTTTCTTAGATTGATTTTGGCAGCGTTATTGTTCTTTTTCTTTTGTTGTTTGTATTCATCAGTTCATCAATTTGTAAATCAGATTCTTGAACCTTTATATAGGCGTTGAGGAAGTAGACTGTTGTAGTAGTACACACTTCACTTTCATCTTGCCACATGCCAACGATAAGAAATGATCGTGGGAGACAAATAGTACACATTACATCCATTTGAGTGGAATGTATTATTGTACTTTTGTACTAACTCTTTCAACGCACGTTTCTGGTGATACTTGCCTTCTGATGAATATTACTTTTGTTGAAGTAGATTGGCTTGAGAAGATATCTTATTTTGATCTTGTCTTCTGATGGACTATGTGATGTTGATTAGAAATGAGTCCAGAAGATCTATCTTTCCTTGATCCTTTGTTCTAATGGAATACTTCTGATATTGAGAAGACGTGCGCGTATTCCACGAACTATATGAGTCTTCAGAATCTTGACTTTGTATTTGGAGTTATAAGCAGCAACTTTTCTGATGAACAACTTCTGATTCGGAAGTAGAAGCTTTCTTTTGACGTGTTCAGAATCTTGACTTTCTTTTCAGAATTAGAAGCAACATCTTTTCTAATGAGCAAATCTTGACTTCTGACATTTGACTTTAAAGCTTGTTTCTTGTGCAGTTCTGATTTCTTATCTCGTAGCAACAACTTATCAGAAATTCTTTCTTCTTGAATACTTGTGACTTCTAAAGCAACAACTTATTGAGAAGTACACACAAGATCCTCTTTATGGAAAACATTCAACATTATTCAGAACTATTAATGTTTCTTCAGAATTGGACGTGAACAATCTTTCTAACGTGCTTAACGTATTTATGATTTCTTCAGGCAACAATCCTGAATCAATTATAATTCTAATCTGCACACTCAAAAAACTATTAAAAACAAAATTATTTACATATAAAAATATGTATTGTTATCATCAAAATCCAGAGATTAATTGCAGAATACAAATCTTATTCTAACAATATTTTGATGACTCTTCCATGACCAGTGGGAAGAGATCTTACGCTAAAATCCATATAGCTATTTTTGTTGTAGGGTTTTAATATTTTAGAAATAAGTTTATCTTCAACAATAGGTATTGTCTGTTGTCTTTCTTGTTGATTAAGGATGGAGAAGGCCTAGTTGATGTATAAGAGGGGATGCCTTATTATGTTTTGGGAGCGTACATGAGTGTAATGCTCGTGTAACCCCTCGAGAAATTGAATTACATAATCAATCTCTCTATAACTCTTAATTGTAAGAACAAGGAACCAAAAACTTGTTTATGAAGTTACGGGCCTGAAAAATATTGATTTCCTGCAAAATAAAATTGTGTGTGGTGAAAAACTAGATAATATTTTATCCTTCTTTGTTGTGTGAGTAAATCTCATATTGAAAGTTAGATATTTGAAAAAATCACCTCGATGGCATATGTATTGAATCTCTTGCTAAATTTCATGCAATGTGTCCATCCAAAGAACACCTTTAACTATATTTAGTACAACGAAGTTTATAATCCAAGTCATTTCCATAATATGGTCGTAATCCTAAGAAAGAGAGGTTCAGTTGGAACTTTTAGGACGAGTTAGAGTGTAGTTAAGAAACTTTATGTTTTTTGGAACGAATGACGACTTTGATGGATCATGATCATAGATTATAATTGAGATTGTTTAGAGATTGAGAAATAATGGTGATTCTAAGAAGGTTGTTAGGGTGAATAAATAAGGGATCCAACATATCTGTTTGGTACATATAGTCAGAGTTATCATTTTAGACAATGCAAATGAGTGAATCATTGGTGGAAAAGGTATTTGTTGGCTACAATGGTGGAGTAGTTGGATTAGTGACGATGACATAATTGTTGGTGTTCATCTTTGAAGAAGATAAAGATAAGGAAATAAGTAGAATGTGATTTTTTAAAGAGAGAGAAAAAAGAGAAGAAATGAATAATGAGTCTTGATTTTGGTACTAAAATATTTAGTTTGGTAAAAATATATGGATATCTAAGTATTCAATAAAGATTAGACACATGAGGATGTTGATGAAAGAAACTTTTCAGAGTAATTTTAATATTCAGGTACTATATTAACACTTTGGGGAGTCCTGTTGGGGAGTTCAGGAGTGTCGGAAACACCAACGAGATCAATGTTCCAGGACCACAAGAGAGGGAGACATCACATCTCAATCCAAAATCTTAAGATGATAGGTGAATGAGTTCGTTTTCTTATAAATCCAACTTTCCACTCATTCATAGGCAATGCGGAACTTTAACCACTCACACCTAAACCCAACATTCTCCACCACAAGTGTGAGTCCCCAAATCCTATAGCATGATCCAATACCAGAGCCAGCTCCCAGTTTCCACCAAGCTGAACCACAACTCTTGTGAGATATTGAATCGAACTCTATTGGGTCGAAGGTAGTATATTGGTTCGACAGTTCGACAGAGCTTAGCATGCAGTCGAAGGTTGCTCACATGCTGTTGTCGAAGTGTTACAAGCTGTAGTCGAAGTGTGTTCTAGCTTGTAGTATCGAAGGATGTTAGGAGTGTTAGCATCGAATTGGGCCTGTTTGTTATGTCCAATTGGTTAAGTTAGCTTGTACCCTAAGTTAGCTTGTAATGGATATTTGTGATAAAAGCCCATTAGTTTAGTATGTTAGGTTTATTATAACTAGCATACTAGTCTCTCATCATTGCATACTGCAAATACTAATTTAGGGTGAGAGGGTTATTTGTTATTCTTGCATACTTGTAATCTTGTTTTGAAGAGAAAGGAAAGAATAACATTTAATAACCAATCCTTGTGTTCATCGCGTTCTTCATTATTTTTCTACCCTAATTGTTTCTTGATCATTAAGCAACAAGTTTATACTTTGTTTCTAAGGCATCCGATTCACAACAAGTTGGTGCGGTGAGCGTGGATACGATGCCTTCAACAAAGTATAAGATTGAAAAGTTCATCGGAGTGAACGATTTCGGCCTGTGGCGCTTGAAGATGAAAGCCCTACTGGTTCAGCAGGATTGTTTGGAAGCGTTAAAGGGAGAATAAACCATGAACGAAGCGTTAACGGCAGCTGAGAAGAAGGCAATGATAGAGAAGGTCCACAGCGTAATTTTGTTGAGCCTTGGTGATAAGGTTCTTTGACAAGTATCAAAGGAGACGACGGCGACAGGGTTATGGGTGAAACTTGAAATTTTGTACATGACCAAATCGTTGGTGAATCGACTCTACCTGAAGCAAGCTTTGTATTCATTCAAGATGATTGAAGACAAAGTGTTGGCTTAGCAGTTGGATATGTTCAACAAGCTGATTCTTGATCTTGAAAATATTGATGTGAAGATCGATGATGAAGATCAAGCGCTGTTGTTGTTGTGCGTGTTGCCCAGATCACATGCCCACTTCAAAGAAACTCTCTTGTATGGAAGGGAGTCCCTGACCTTTGAAGAGGTTCAATCAGCCTTGTATTCGAAGGACTTGAATGAACTAAAGGGGCATAAACCTTCGACGGTTGGTGAAGGTTTGGCCGTTAAAGGTAAATTCTTGCGTAAGGATAATAAGTTCAACAAGAAGAAAGGTAAAAGTCAACAGAAGTTTTACAGTGGTGAAGCATCTGGTATTCGATGCTATCATTGTAAGAAGGAGAGTCACACAAGAAAAGTGTGTCCTGAACGCCTGAAAGATCATGGAGGGAATGATAATGGCAATGCAGCTATTGTTCAAGATGATTTCGACTCATCTGATGTTCTTGTGGTTTCAAGCAACAACTCGTCGAAGGAATGAATTATGGATTCTGGGTGCACTTGGCACATGACTCCAAACAAAGACTTGTTCGAGGAATTATGTGAGCAAGATGGTGGATCTGTATTGTTGGGAAACAACAAAGCTTGCAAGATTTCAGGTGTTGGATTTGTGAGATTCAAGTTCCATGATGAGTCAATAAGGTTATTGACTGAAGTCAGGTATGTACCTGATTTGAAGAAAAATTTGATTTCTCTTGGTGAATTCGATAAGAAAGGATATGTTTTTCAAGGAGAGAAAAGTATCCTAAGAGTCATGAAGGGGTCGAAGGAAGTCTTGAGAGGCGTGAAGAAACAAGGCTTGTATACCCTTGTGGCTGAAGTTGTAAGTGGTTCGACAAATGTTGTATTCACGAAACCTTTATCGAAGACAAAAATTTGGCACATGAGATTAGGCCATGTCAGTGAAAGGGGTCTGGTCGAATTGGGGAAACAAAATTTGCTTGGTGGAGACAAAGTCGAAAAGCTGAAGTTTTGTGAATCATGTGTACTTGGAAAATCTTGCAGAGTGAAGTTCAACAAAGGCAAACAAAGAACACATGGATCCCTTGATTACATCCATGCTGATCTTTGGGGGCCTGCAAGGTGTCCATCACATTCGGGAGCAAGGTATTTTCTATCCATAGTAGATGACTATTCCAGAAAGTTATGGGTATTCATTCAGAAGACTAAGGATGAAACTTTTGAGAAATTCAAAGGTTGGAAGACTCTGGTCGAAAACCAAACTGGCAGAAAGGTCAAGAGGTTGAGAATAGACAATGGTCTTGAATTTTGCAATGAGGCATTCGACAGCTTTTGTGCTGCCTCTAGTATTGCAAGGCACAAAACTACTGCATGCACTCCACAACAAAATGGTTTGGCTGAAAGGTTTAATTGAACCATCTTGGAGAGAGTTAGATGCATGTTGACTAGTGCTGGATTAAAGAAGGTGTTTTAGGCTGAGGCTGTTTCGACAGCAACATATTTGATAAATAGATGTCCTTCGACTGCGTTAGATATGAAGACACCTGAAGAATTTTGGTCGGGACATCCACCAAATCTCGACAAACTGAGAGTATTTGGCTGCGTAGCCTATGCTCACATTAGGCAAGACAAGGTCGAACCTAGAGCTCTTAAATGCATATTCATGGGATATCCTGAAGGAGTCAAAGCTTATAGGCTATGGTGCCTAGAGTCAGGTCACAGAAGGATTATCACCAGTCGAGATGTTGTTTTCAATGAAGTTGAAATGGCTTTCAAGAAAACGAATGATGTTGTTCGAAGTGCAGAAGTATCTGACGAAGAGCTGGAACAGGAAGAGATTCTTGTTGAGGTGGAGCATGTTGATAATGAGTTGCATATCCCAGATAAAGTCGAAGAAGCAGATGATGCTGATGAAGTTGAGGAAACTATTGATGACTATCTATTGGAAAGAGATAGGACACGAAGATTCATCAAACCACCTCAAAGATTTGGGTATGCAGATCTTATAGCTTATGCCTTAATCTTTGCAAGTGAGGTTCTAGACGAAGAACCAAGAGACCATAAGGAAGTTATGAGGAGTCGAAATAAGACTGAATGGCTGAAGGCCATGGATGATGAGATGAAGTCTCTTCATGATAACAACACTTGGGAATTGATCAAGAAACATGATGGAGCCAGGTTAGTCAGCTGTAAATGGATTTTCAAAGTTAAGAAAGGAATCAAAGGAGTGGCGTCGAAAATATACAAGGCAAGGTTGGTTGCTAGAGGTTTCACTCAGAAAGAAGGTGTAGAATTCAATGATGTGTTTTCTCCTGTTGTGAAGCATAGGTCCATTCGAATGTTGCTTGCCATGGTGGCACAGTTCGATCTTGAACTAGAACAGATGGATGTGAAGACTGCGTTCTTGTATGGTGATCTAGATGAAACAATCCTGATGAGGCAACCTGAAGGGTATGTCGAAAAGGGAAAGGAAGATTATGTGTGCAAGTTGAATAGATCCTTATATGGACTGAAACAATCTCCTCGATAGTGGAATAGGAGATTCAACAAATTCATGACACACATAAGTTTCGTTAGAAGTGAGTTCGACCACTATGTTTACTTCAGATTTCGTCCTGGTAATTCATTTGTTATTTTGTTACTTTATGTTGATGATATTCTCATAGCAAGTAACAATGTCGAAGAGGTATTGAGGGTGAAGGCTGAACTCAATAAAGAGTTCGAAATGAAGGATCTAGGAGCAGCTTCCAGGATTCTTGGAATTGACATTCGAAGAGATAAAAAAACAATCGAAATTATGCTTATCTCAAGAGGCATATTTACGAAAGATTCTCGAAAATTTTGGTATGTCGAATTCAAAGCCTGCTGTGACTCCAACAAACCCTCAATTCAAGTTGAGTATTGATCAATGTCCCGGTACTGAGGTTGAAAGAACCTATATGAATAGCATCCCATATGCTAATGTAGTAGGTTCTTTGATGTATGCTATGGTTTGTACTAGACCAGACATAACATATGCAGTAAATCTTGTAAGCAGGTACATGGCGAATCCTGGAAAGGCTCACTGACAAGCATTGAAGTGGATTCTAAGGTACATAAATGGGTCTCTGAACAGAGTCTTAATTTATGGTGGAGCCTTTGGTGAAGATAGTAAAGTAGTAATCGAAGCATATGTCAACTCTGATTATGCAGGCTGTATGGATTCCAGAAAATCTATTTCTGGATATGTTTTCACTTTGTTTGGTACAACAATTAGTTGGAAAGCAACACTTCTGAAGGTTGTTGCATTATCAACCACTGAAGCGGAATATATTGCTTTAACTGAAGCTGTGAAAGAAGCATTGTGGCTTGAAGGTTTTGCTAAGGAGCTGAAAATTCAAGGTGAAGTTATCACTGTCAAATGTGATAGTCAAAGTGCAATACATCTGTTGAAGAATTCAGCCTATCATGAGCGAACAAAGCACATTGATGTGAGACTGCATTTCGTCAGAGGGGTAATCGAGTGTGGAGAAGTCCAAGTGTTGAAGGTTTCGACAGATCACAATGCTGCTGATATGATCACCAAGACATTGCCCAGTTACAAGTTTTTCCACTGTATGCAGTTGATAAAGCTGCATGAAGAAAACTATTTCGTTAGTTGATAATAGAGTTTGTTCCAAGGTGGAGATTTGTGAGATATTGGATCGAACTCTATTAGGTCGAAGGTAGTATATTGGTTCGACGGTTCAACAGAGTTTAGCATGTAGTCGAAGGTTGCTCACATGCTGTTGTCGAAGTGTTACAAGCTGTAGTCGAAGTGTGTTCTAGCTTGTAGTATCGAAGGATGTTAGGAGTGTTAGCATCGAATTGGGCCTGTTTGTTATGTCCAATTGGTTAAGTTAGCTTGTACCCTAAGTTAGCTTGTAATGGATATTTGTGATAAAAGCCCATTAGTTTAGTATGTTAGGTTTATTATAAATAGCATACTAGTCTCTCATCATTGCATACTGCAAATCCTAATTTAGGGTGAGAGGGTTATTTGTTATTCTTGCATACTTGTAATCTTGTTTTGAAGAGAAAGAAAAGAATAACAGTTAATAAGCAATCCTTGTGTTCATCGTGTTCTTCATTATTTTTCTACCCTAATTGTTTCTTGATCATTAAGCAACAAGTTTATACTTTGTTTCTAAGGCATCCGATTCACAACAAGTTGGTGCGGTGAGCGTGGATACGATGCCTTCAACAAAGTATAAGATTGAAAAGTTCATCGGAGTGAACGATTTCGGCCTGTGGCGCTTGAAGATGAAAGCCCTACTGGTTCAGCAGGATTGTTTGGAAGCGTTAAAGGGAGAATAAACCATGAACGAAGCGTTAACGGCAGCTGAGAAGAAGGCAATGATAGAGAAGGTCCACAGCGTAATTTTGTTGAGCCTTGGTGATAAGGTTCTTTGACAAGTATCAAAGGAGACGACGGCGACAGGGTTATGGGTGAAACTTGAAATTTTGTACATGACCAAATCGTTGGTGAATCGACTCTACCTGAAGCAAGCTTTGTATTCATTCAAGATGATTGAAGACAAAGTGTTGGCTTAGCAGTTGGATATGTTCAACAAGCTGATTCTTGATCTTGAAAATATTGATGTGAAGATCGATGATGAAGATCAAGCGCTGTTGTTGTTGTGCGTGTTGCCCAGATCACATGCCCACTTCAAAGAAACTCTCTTGTATGGAAGGGAGTCCCTGACCTTTGAAGAGGTTCAATCAGCCTTGTATTCGAAGGACTTGAATGAACTAAAGGGGCATAAACCTTCGACGGTTGGTGAAGGTTTGGCCGTTAAAGGTAAATTCTTGCGTAAGGATAATAAGTTCAACAAGAAGAAAGGTAAAAGTCAACAGAAGTTTTACAGTGGTGAAGCATCTGGTATTCGATGCTATCATTGTAAGAAGGAGAGTCACACAAGAAAAGTGTGTCCTGAACGCCTGAAAGATCATGGAGGGAATGATAATGGCAATGCAGCTATTGTTCAAGATGATTTCGACTCATCTGATGTTCTTGTGGTTTCAAGCAACAACTCGTCGAAGGAATGAATTATGGATTCTGGGTGCACTTGGCACATGACTCCAAACAAAGACTTGTTCGAGGAATTATGTGAGCAAGATGGTGGATCTGTATTGTTGGGAAACAACAAAGCTTGCAAGATTTCAGGTGTTGGATTTGTGAGATTCAAGTTCCATGATGAGTCAATAAGGTTATTGACTGAAGTCAGGTATGTACCTGATTTGAAGAAAAATTTGATTTCTCTTGGTGAATTCGATAAGAAAGGATATGTTTTTCAAGGAGAGAAAAGTATCCTAAGAGTCATGAAGGGGTCGAAGGAAGTCTTGAGAGGCGTGAAGAAACAAGGCTTGTATACCCTTGTGGCTGAAGTTGTAAGTGGTTCGACAAATGTTGTATTCACGAAACCTTTATCGAAGACAAAAATTTGGCACATGAGATTAGGCCATGTCAGTGAAAGGGGTCTGGTCGAATTGGGGAAACAAAATTTGCTTGGTGGAGACAAAGTCGAAAAGCTGAAGTTTTGTGAATCATGTGTACTTGGAAAATCTTGCAGAGTGAAGTTCAACAAAGGCAAACAAAGAACACATGGATCCCTTGATTACATCCATGCTGATCTTTGGGGGCCTGCAAGGTGTCCATCACATTCGGGAGCAAGGTATTTTCTATCCATAGTAGATGACTATTCCAGAAAGTTATGGGTATTCATTCAGAAGACTAAGGATGAAACTTTTGAGAAATTCAAAGGTTGGAAGACTCTGGTCGAAAACCAAACTGGCAGAAAGGTCAAGAGGTTGAGAATAGACAATGGTCTTGAATTTTGCAATGAGGCATTCGACAGCTTTTGTGCTGCCTCTAGTATTGCAAGGCACAAAACTACTGCATGCACTCCACAACAAAATGGTTTGGCTGAAAGGTTTAATTGAACCATCTTGGAGAGAGTTAGATGCATGTTGACTAGTGCTGGATTAAAGAAGGTGTTTTAGGCTGAGGCTGTTTCGACAGCAACATATTTGATAAATAGATGTCCTTCGACTGCGTTAGATATGAAGACACCTGAAGAATTTTGGTCGGGGGACATCCACCAAATCTCGACAAACTGAGAGTATTTGGCTGCGTAGCCTATGCTCACATTAGGCAAGACAAGGTCGAACCTAGAGCTCTTAAATGCATATTCATGGGATATCCTGAAGGAGTCAAAGCTTATAGGCTATGGTGCCTAGAGTCAGGTCACAGAAGGATTATCACCAGTCGAGATGTTGTTTTCAATGAAGTTGAAATGGCTTTCAAGAAAACGAATGATGTTGTTCGAAGTGCAGAAGTATCTGACGAAGAGCTGGAACAGGAAGAGATTCTTGTTGAGGTGGAGCATGTTGATAATGAGTTGCATATCCCAGATAAAGTCGAAGAAGCAGATGATGCTGATGAAGTTGAGGAAACTATTGATGACTATCTATTGGAAAGAGATAGGACACGAAGATTCATCAAACCACCTCAAAGATTTGGGTATGCAGATCTTATAGCTTATGCCTTAATCTTTGCAAGTGAGGTTCTAGACGAAGAACCAAGAGACCATAAGGAAGTTATGAGGAGTCGAAATAAGACTGAATGGCTGAAGGCCATGGATGATGAGATGAAGTCTCTTCATGATAACAACACTTGGGAATTGATCAAGAAACATGATGGAGCCAGGTTAGTCAGCTGTAAATGGATTTTCAAAGTTAAGAAAGGAATCAAAGGAGTGGCGTCGAAAATATACAAGGCAAGGTTGGTTGCTAGAGGTTTCACTCAGAAAGAAGG
This sequence comes from Vicia sativa, assembly GCA_021764765.1. Taxonomy (NCBI): domain Eukaryota; kingdom Viridiplantae; phylum Streptophyta; class Magnoliopsida; order Fabales; family Fabaceae; genus Vicia; species Vicia sativa. Next base: position 64,900,920 of record CM038797.1, on the reverse strand, counting down.
TGTAGAATTCAATGATGTGTTTTCTCCTGTTGTGAAGCATAGGTCCATTCGAATGTTGCTTGCCATGGTGGCACAGTTCGATCTTGAACTAGAACAGATGGATGTGAAGACTGCGTTCTTGTATGGTGATCTAGATGAAACAATCCTGATGAGGCAACCAAAAGGAAAGGAAGATTATGTGTGCAAGTTGAATAGATCCTTATATGGACTGAAACAATCTCCTCGATAGTGGAATAGGAGATTCAACAAATTCATGACACACATAAGTTTCGTTAGAAGTGAGTTCGACCACTATGTTTACTTCAGATTTCGTCCTGGTAATTCATTTGTTATTTTGTTACTTTATGTTGATGATATTCTCATAGCAAGTAACAATGTCGAAGAGGTATTGAGGGTGAAGGCTGAACTCAATAAAGAGTTCGAAATGAAGGATCTAGGAGCAGCTTCCAGGATTCTTGGAATTGACATTCGAAGAGATAAAAAAACAATCGAAATTATGCTTATCTCAAGAGGCATATTTACGAAAGATTCTCGAAAATTTTGGTATGTCGAATTCAAAGCCTGCTGTGACTCCAACAAACCCTCAATTCAAGTTGAGTATTGATCAATGTCCCGGTACTGAGGTTGAAAGAACCTATATGAATAGCATCCCATATGCTAATGTAGTAGGTTCTTTGATGTATGCTATGGTTTGTACTAGACCAGACATAACATATGCAGTAAATCTTGTAAGCAGGTACATGGCGAATCCTCGAAAGGCTCACTGACAAGCATTGAAGTGGATTCTAAGGTACATAAATGGGTCTCTGAACAGAGTCTTAATTTATGGTGGAGCCTTTGGTGAAGATAGTAAAGTAGTAATCGAAGCATATGTCAACTCTGATTATGCAGGCTGTATGGATTCCAGAAAATCTATTTCTGGATATGTTTTCACTTTGTTTGGTACAACAATTAGTTGGAAAGCAACACTTCTGAAGGTTGTTGCATTATCAACCACTGACGCGGAATATATTGCTTTAACCCGCGAAAGAAGCATTGTGGCTTGAAGGTTTTGCTAAGGAGCTGAAAATTCAAGGTGAAGTTATCACTGTCAAATGTGATAGTCAAAGTGCAATACATCTGTTGAAGAATTCAGCCTATCATGAGCGAACAAAGCACATTGATGTGAGACTGCATTTCGTCAGAGGGGTAATCGAGTGTGGAGAAGTCCAAGTGTTGAAGGTTTCGACAGATCACAATGCTGCTGATATGATCACCAAGACATTGCCCAGTGACAAGTTTTTCCACTGTATGCAGTTGATAAAGCTGCATGAAGAAAACTATTTCGTTAGTTGATAATAGAGTTTGTTCCAAGGTGGAGATTTGTGAGATATTGGATCGAACTCTATTAGGTCGAAGGTAGTATATTGGTTCGACGGTTCAACAGAGTTTAGCATGTAGTCGAAGGTTGCTCACATGCTGTTGTCGAAGTGTTACAAGCTGTAGTCGAAGTGTGTTCTAGCTTGTAGTATCGAAGGATGTTAGGAGTGTTAGCATCGAATTGGGCCTGTTTGTTATGTCCAATTGGTTAAGTTAGCTTGTACCCTAAGTTAGCTTGTAATGGATATTTGTGATAAAAGCCCATTAGTTTAGTATGTTAGGTTTATTATAACTAGCATACTAGTCTCTCATCATTGCATACTGCAAATACTAATTTAGGGTGAGAGGGTTATTTGTTATTCTTGCATACTTGTAATCTTGTTTTGAAGAGAAAGAAAAGAATAACAGTTAATAAGCAATCCTTGTGTTCATCGTGTTCTTCATTATTTTTCTACCCTAATTGTTTCTTGATCATTAAGCAACAAGTTTATACTTTGTTTCTAAGGCATCCGATTCACAACAACTCTGATAGCACTGTTGGAGAGTTCGAGGAAGCTGGGAGCAATAATGAGAATAAATGCTCCAGGACCACAAGAGAGGGGGACACCACATCTCAATCCAAAACCTTAAAGTGATAGGTGAATGAGTCTCCTTTCTTATAAATCAAAGATTCGACTCATTAATAATCAATGTGAGACTTTAACCACTCACGCTTGCACCTAGTTGTTGTTGGGAAAAATAAAGCATAGAGAAAAAAGAGGAACAAAATAACAACACAAGGATATAATGTGGAAACTGCAAAATCGGAGAAAAAACCATGGTCATTGTCATTAGACAACCAGAGAATAACACTATGTGAAAATTGTTACAACAAATAATATACACTCAATTAATCCAGGTCCAAGTACACTTACATCCTCCAAAACAAATATTCAACTACATCTCAAACACTCTAACACAAGAGCATACGAGAAAAGAAACAATCAAATACAAATTTAAAATACTTTTGACTGGTGCATCTTGTAAAAAAAACTTGAATCCTATATATAGTCTTGGACTCCCTCTTCATTCACTAAATTAAACGATGTGTGACTTTGAAATAACTTTAATTTTATATATAGTCTTAGACTTCATCTTTCCTTATAAAAGCATGATAAAAGACATTTGAAAATAGAAATAAAAATGGAATACAAAACTTAAGGAAAAAAATAAAAATGGAATAAGACATATGTATAAAAGCTCTAACAAATTTATTCAAATTTGTAACTAACTTCTTATACATAATTATACATAAATGATGAAATTAACTTTTAGATGCTAAAGTTTGTATTATAATAATTTAGATACAAATATGTAAGTAAGAAGATAAATAAATATAATACATGATAAAATAGGTAGATATTAAATACGAATACCCGCACCCATCAATTGAAGTTATCTTATCGACAAAATATTGAGACATGGTAACATAACTCTTTTTGAGCAAAAGAATAGGAACTCAATTTTTAAAATTATCTATTTGAGAGTTAACTTAATTGGGTGTAGAAATAGGGACAATCCAAAAGTAAGGAAAGTAAAGATATTTTATTAATATGAAAGTAAATAAAAAACTTATCTAAAATTAGCATTATCTGAATAATAATATACACTCTTAATTGAAATTCCTAAAGAAACTATTGTGTTCCTTCTCATTCGATTTGCCCGTATCTTTACTCTACTGTTATGTAACCAATTGAATTGGCTAAGGCATGGAGAAAGCGTGAACTTTCACTACATGCCAAAGAAATCAATTACGGGGAATAGGGAAAACGAAGAAAAAGAATTGAACCAACTAGAATTATTCTGATGGCTAACAAATAGTGCCTAGGATGGTAAAATATATAACCAACAAAATCTATAGGCCCATACCATTTTCCATATATGTCTCTGACAACAGATGGGTTACCAAAGTAACTGTCCACACCTGATCCAGAAAACCACTCTCTCTCTCTACTCTTCTCATTCTGTATATAAATACATACACACATACAGATACACATACAGTGTGGAAATATATTTATTCCATTATAATAATCATCATTCATGGCATTGGCAGTGGAAGAAACCAAAGGGCAAGATGTTTGTTATCCCTGCAAGTCTTTTGGCAAGAAGTGTAATCGTCTTGTGAAGAATCAAAGAGCAAGATTCTACATTCTTCGTCGATGTATCGTGATGCTTCTGTGTTGGCACGAGCATAGCTAGCTAGCATTCAAGAAGTGAAGAGGAAGTAATTTTATTATATATATTTTTCTTAGGAATCAGATATATATCTTCTGTTGCCTTATCGTATTTGTAGAACCGAGGAGTACTACAAGTTTATTATATATTATAAGTATTGTTATTATTAGAATTGCTACTGTATTATATTAGAGATTATAACATTTTTCTGTTATTGTGTTTTATATTAATGTAATTAATTATGTGAAAGAGATTAGATGTGTTTCAGTCAATTACAAAATTGTTGAGCAGATTTTCTTTTTCAGATGTTAATGTCTGTGAAACTTGGATAAATTATTATGTTTGTTTTTGTTGCGTCCAATTCAAAGGTTTAGGGCGTGTTTGGGAAATAGAAAAATTATGGTATTGCTGTGGTGGACCCTACGAACTCTAGAAGTACTAAGTTGTATAAATTCACGTTTAAATTGAGTGGATATGTGGGAAAAGCCAATGCAACTGTGTATTCAAAACAGCGTGTACCCAAACATGGATTAAAATTGGAAACAGCGTCAGGTTGTAAAAACTTTAATTACAAGTAGACTTCAAATTTGTATGTATTATGTCACTTTTAGGGCACAAATTAGGATGTCATACGCGTTTCTAACCTTACCATATGAAGGAAGAATAACTTTTTGTTTGGCCAAGGAATCACAATAACATACAATTTACAACTAACAAGCATTTAAACAGACGCGTTTATTTATCAAAAATGTCATCTTGAAAACCAACTTGTACACTTACACCAAAATAATGTTCACATATACGTATAATTTGGTTAATAAAATTTAAAGTTGGTTAATACATATTCTGACATAAAAAAATAATATGTATATCATTTAGATTTTGGTCAATGATTTGTATTTAATTGGTTAATACAGTTCATAACTTGGTTAATGAGTTTTCAAACATAAAAAAATATTAAATAATAAAATAAAATTGATTAATAGAGTATATAAATTGGTTAATACATTTATAATTTAGTGTCAGAAGATGGTTAATGTTATGTATTTTATTGGTTAATAAAATACTAAAAGTGATTAATAAATATAAATAAAATAATTGGTTAACGACGCATATTTTTGTGGTTAATACAATTATAAAGTTGGTTAATAATAGAATCATATATTTATGTTATAAAATTAATTTTAAAAAAAATATTATTTTAAAAAAAATAAATTATTTTATTACTAAAAACACTGTACACTATATAAATACGGTGAACAGTGCATACGGTGTATTACCGAGGGTAAAAATCTAGTGTTTATATATATATATATATATATATATATATATATATATATATATATATATATATATATATATATATATATATATATATATATATATATATATATATATATATATATATATATATATATATATATATATATACTAGATGTAAATATCATCTACATCTAAATTAAATTAAATAATAATTTAATTGTTTTTAGTAATTTAATGACTAAACTCATGTTTTAAAATGAATAAATACAGTATGATATATTCGAATTCACATCACTATGTACATACGTTCATTAAAAAATAAATATATAGTTTATTTTTACCATAAATAAGTGATAAAAAATAATAGTTGAACCCCATTTTAATTTTTTTAAAGATATTTTAAATTAAAAAATATTATTATAATAATTAAAAATATACGTCAAATAGTATTATATATTAATCAAAACAAATTTAATTATTATTATTTTGAATTTTGATTTATCTCCTTTTTATGTATTAAACTTTTATGTAAGATTTTTTTTTTTTATTAAATCTTTATTCTAATATTTTTTATTAAAATTAATAAATATAAAAATTAGACCTTTTAAAATATGATATATCTCAAAATTCAAAATACTATATTATAGAATTTGTTGTTTCTGCATAACATCGCCGCCCTGAAATAAATATTTATAGATTAAAAACAAAATAAATTACATGCAAAAATTAATACATAATCAAATGTGTGAAGGGGATTGAAATTATTTAAAATTAAAATATAAATATTATTTTGAAAAATTAAATAAATAGAGAACTAAAATAATAGTTAACCAAAATATATTTATATATAATACGATAGTTTTTTGTTTTCGTTCATCAATCAACTATGCATAAAAGCTAAAGAAAAATATGTAACATAATTTAATATCTTTAACTTTTTATACTGATCATTTATTTATTTATTTTGGGAAGTATCGAAAGGTATGATGAAATAAAAAAATTTACTTTTTAGACCATTCAGTGGCATATAATTGTTTGAGCCTAACTTATTAAATCTTACTTTAAAAAAATAATACTACCTCTGTTCCTATATATAAGAGACAATTCATTTTTAAAATTTATTGAATAATCAATGTATTTGGTCAATTTATAGACTAGGTACATTGATTATTCAATGAATTTAAAAATTGAATTGTCTCTTATATATAGAAACGGAGATAGTATTCAATTTGTCTCTACCATTTGAAAGAATAAGAAACAAAAAACAAGTGTAGTAAAACAGATTCCCACCTCCATCTTAGAAAACTCCTTAGTTTTTTTTTTATCACTGGTTAAAAATATTCAGCATTTTTTGTGACATGACATTGACACATTAATTTTTATTATAATTTTCATTTTTTATATTTATGAAATGACTTCCATCTAGTAATGTATATATTAATTTAACTTATTTAAATAAAACTAAGTTATAATATTTTTTTTTTATTAATGAATCAAACCTAAATATTTAAACTTTTCAAATGTCCATAATATTGAAACATAAACAAAACTAAAATGGTGAATCAATGGTAAAAAAATGGTTAATTGAAGAAGACAAAGTTTAGAGAGAATTTTAAAGATTAGAGAGAGAGTAATTGAGGAAAAAATATCAATATAGTATTATTTCAAACACACATTACAAGAAAGTTTATATAGAATACACATAAAACATGTTAGGAACTTAATTGTCCAGCAAAACAGCTAAAAACACAAAATGTCACGCAAGAAACTGTTTTCCCAAAACAGGAGAACTAGTTTCTCCAACTGAAAATAAAATCAGAAATCTGTAACACTTGACAGAAATCGATTTCCTCAAATTGAAAAACCGATTTCCTCAAACTGAGAAACTATTAGACGATGTGATCGATCTAGAAGGGGGGGGGGGGTTGCATAGATCGGTTATTTTAAATTTAACGCTTTTGAAAATTTATTGCGAAAGCTCCCTGAATTTTCAATCGTCTAAACGATCCACTATTGAAAAGATCAGAATGCGAACCGTACAGGATAGAATGAGAAAAGTGTGCGAATCAATAAGATTAATACTCAAATGGTCAATCGCTTAAACAATCTCAATGAGTAGTCAATACTTCCAATGAGTTTGTTTAAGAATAAAATCAAGCACAATGAATAATTTATGGGAGAAACAATTTATCAAACACCTTGTGAGTGAAATTCACAAGGTTAGAATTTACTAAGTTGTGATGTCGAATTTTGTCTAGTAACAATCAAATAGATTGTTACCAATGTGAATATTTGAGCTCGACACCATAAATTCAGTATAAACACGTTTGATAATTCGAATCGCACAAATTAAAGCAATCACGTATAGAAAGTTAAATGCTAAGAAGAACACATGAATTTTTTAAGGAAGTTCCCCTTATCGTCCTCGCAGAAGGTACGTCTGCCCCAATTTCTAGAATCTAGAATTGAGTAAATTTGTATAAAATTCCAAAGTGTAACAAGTGAAGAAATAGTTCCCAATTCACATAAATTATCTGTTGGTGATGAATCTATCTTCTTCATGTTCCTTGGTTCGAGCCAAACCAAGCTTCGATCTCTTCGAGCACACCTCCGACTAACGATACTAGAATGCACAACCAATTTGTTGCACAGTTTCTTTCTCTCAGATGATATCAAACGAACAAGGTCGACCCCAAATTTTTCTTCACAATCCTCCGACTACCGTTACTTGATCAAGCGAACCCACCATTCCTCGACCCTTTCACTCGGCTGAATCCGTTGAAGCAAATATCTGTACCAAAAACCCCTGCACCGATTGGAATCTTGGAGGACAAAACCCTAACGATTTTATTCAAGAATAATCCCACAAAACACAACCCAAATCTGAAATAGTTCTTCAATTTAGACGTTATCACCAATGCTCGAATCATGATTCGACAACTTTGATTATGTGAAGAAGTTGAATTTGGAGAAGAGATGATGAAGATGAAGTGCTCTCTATGTGTATATTTCACTCCATTCTTGTTAACTGCTCAAAATGAAACCAAGAACTATGTATATGTGTTAGTGAATGAACCAATTAAAAGACAGCAAAAAAGGAATTAAAGTGCAATATTCATGGCTTGCGTCGACCGCTCCAGGCGGAGGATCGGCGTGTAACAACCCGTGCTCATGGAAGCGCTGTTCGCGGTAAAAAGTGACGAACGAGGGAATCGAATTAAAATTCGAATCTCCGGCTCGAAACAATTTACTCTTTGATTTTTTTGTTTAAAAGATGTCGCGAGCACCAAGCTTTATTATTTCCAAACAAGAAAGGAAAGGAAAAGGGGAAAGTTGAAATACCCTAAAATTGATATGCAATGCGACTAACGTCAGATAAACGCAACGCATTAGGGAGAGACCAGGGTAAGAGGGTTGTTTATATAAAGGAAAGATATTAGAACCCTATATATATATATATATATATATATATATATATATATATATATATATATATATATATATATATATATATATATATATATATATATATATATATATATATAGTTTTCTATAGGAACTTTTTTGTGCATTTGTGTGTTTTGTTTGCTATGCTATTTTTGGGAAAGTTTCTCCTTTGGGATTTAAGAAGGGTAGGTTAGGCAGGAACCTAAGTTTATTTATTATTATTATTCTCACAAAGATCATTGGGATCCTCTGCATACATATCCCCTAGAGGGAATCAAATCATCTGTAGCTCGGATCTAAGGGAAACTAGGGTTTGTTTGGTTTGAGGGAGAAAGAAGTATGCTCGCCAAGGGTAAGACCTTGTGCCTACGTATTATCAAAAGGAGGTTGAGAAAGTTAGAGCAATCGTAGTCCCCATTTATGTGCTAGTGGAAGCAAGGAATTAAGAAACAACGACAAGTGTCATCTTAATGAAAAATGTATCTAATCTATTTCATCACATACATTTTTGAAAATTGATTGTTTGAATCTTTCGTTGTAAGTATTGGGTATTTTGCTTGAGTGTACAAGCGTTACCACTTACAAGTAAAGAAAGATGTTTGAAAAACGTTGAATCTTTCATTGTAAGCATTGAGCGTTTTGCTTGAGTGTACAAGCGTTACCACTTATAAGTTAAGAAAGATGTTTTGTTTGAAAAAGTGTTTGTTTTGAAAATTGTTTGAAAAAGTATTTGATTTGAAAAATGTTTGATTTGTATGTGATGCTATAGATGAGATACTTCTTCCATAGAGATGATTCATGTCTTATCTCTTAGGAGAAATGTTTTGTGATTGATTAGGGGATGCTTTTAAGAAGCCTGTGGGTCCTTGTATTGTAAGTCCAAGAGGAGGCTACCCAAGGGACATCGAGGGTCCTTGTATTGTGAGCCCAAAAGGAGGCTTTCTGAGGGACATTGAGGGTCCTTGTATTGGGAGCCCAAGAGAAGGACATATGGCATGGCTGGCTTGGCTTTAAGAGTGATTTCATAGGGAAACCATACTCTTAGGGATCTATCCTAGTGAAGGTGATTCTTTGTATTGGAAGCCCAATAGGAGGCTGTTAGAGATTTCCATATATCTTTTTTGTATGAAGCCCAAGATAAGGCTAAACTCAAAGATGAAGTTCTTTTGTACGAAGCCTAAGGGGTGGATAACTCAACAGGGGAGTTCTTTTGTACGAAGCCCAAGAGGAGGCTAACTCAACAAGTGAGTTATTTTGTACGAAGCCCAAGAGGAGGCTATGGGGAACCTAGTTGTTATACTAGTTGTAACGACATAAATAAACATGAACAAGTATATATATGACAAAGTATGTGTGTGCATTCATAGGAGTTTATGAAGGAAATATATAAACAAGTGTTTAAAACAAGCAATTAAAGCTAGTGTAACTATGATATATACAAAGGATGTGAAAGCAATATATAAACAAGTGTTTAAAACAAGCGGTTAAGCTAGTATACTTGGATATATGCAAAGGAGTAAGACTTACACCTTAAGGGAGACCCACTGGAATAAGAGCAGTTTCACAGAGAATAATGCTCCTCTTAATACCAGTGGAATTGGTGTATAAACAAGTGGAATAAAACTAGTGAACAATTCTAGTTTATACTTGAATATTTGCAAAAAAAAGTTGAATATGTACAAGGAATTGAATATGTACACAAAAAGGGGGATATGTAAAAGGAAACTAAGCATGTACATAGGAGGGTTGGGACTTACACCGTAAGGGAGGCCCATGATCAATTTGATTTTGAGTTCGAAATATTTTCGAGGAAAACCCTAGTTCGGTTTGTATTTTCAAAGATTAATCGAATCGATCATGAAAAAGAGGTGCGCAAGTCAATTAAAATGTTTTGAAAGTTTTGAAAAGGTTTGAAAAGTGAAAATTATTCACAAGAGGTTTTGAAAAGGATTAGGTTTGAAAATCAAGAAGAAAACATTTTTGAAAAGCATTTAAATGACAAGTGTGCAAAGAATCATCTCAAAATGAGAAGTTTTGATTGTTTTTTGAAAATGTTGAAGTTTGATAGAAAAATGAAGAAAACAAGTGATAAAAATTTGATTTTGGTCCTAAGGAGGTTTAAACTCAGGACCTGAATCTCAAAGGTGAAAAAGTTAGCCACTGGGCCACATGTGTAGATTGTTATTAACACGCATTGGTTTAATTATATGTGAAAATTAGTTTGGAAAATAGTTTGAAAAATAGTTGAAAAAGTGAAAAGAAGTGAAAACTGAAAATAAAAAGGTCTCAGGGGGATTCGAACCCTGGACCTATGGCATGGAAAGTGACTTAAGAGCACGCTGGATGCCACTGGGGTGGCTGTTTCATCTAGTCACTTAACAACAACCATTTAATAAATATTAAAACAAGAAATTGAATTTTTTGGAAAATCAGAAAAATGCGCGCAACAACTTCATCTTCTTCCTCAATCCATGATTTCATAACTTCCTTATTTCTCAATGAATTTGAATGATGTAAACATTAAACTTGCTCGTTTTTTACCTAGGAACATGATGGTGGAAATTAATTTCATTTATTAAAATCCTATGATGACCGAATTTGAAGAAAATAGATGAACCCTAGTTTTAGGAATTTGGTCAGGAAATCGTGTAGGTGCAACAATTCAAGCAATTGATTGGGGGTTTATGATCCTCATAAGTGTAGAAACAAGATAGCCAAGAAATATTTGAAATGGAATGCAAGAATCATAAAGTTCATAGTTCGAGCACTTACCTTTTCAAGTGAGAATCTGATTCTCCGAGGGAGGTGTTACAGAGCTAGTTTGATGATCTGGATAGCTTCCTAGACCTTCAAGGATCATGTTTGAATGCTTAGCTTGCTTGTAGATGGCCTGGAACTTGCTACCCAACCCCTACTATAGCTTGATCAAGTTGAACATGGAGATAATGATTCTGGATTTACAGAAGTGGAAGAATGGTTTGGATCACTTCTATATGGTCTATGGATGATGTTTGAATGATTAGAAAGGAAAACGCACGAGTGGATTAAGAGTTTGCAAGTTAAGGTTCAAAATGAAAGTTTATGGAATTTGGAGTATGATTCTGAGTTTTGGCTGTTTTGTGATGGCTTGATGATTCTAACAATTTCCTAAGGGTATTTGGAGAGTGTTTGAAGCTTTAGATTGCTCAGAAATTGCAAGGTTTAGAGATTTTCAAATTCCCACATTTTGGAACTTTGAAACTTGGAAAAGAAGAAAGAAGTGAGAAAGGAAGTTTATGAATGCTTTGGTGTCATTTCCAAATAAGGAAAGGCCTCTATTTATAGGCCAAGATGTTTGGCAAGCAAGGCAAGGATAGGATTGATGATTTATGCAAGTTGCCTTAAGTGGTAAGAATGAAATCTTTTCATTTAATGCACATGGTTAAAAATTCAAACCATGGTTAATTCACTCAAGTGATCTTATCCACCTCTCAATCATTGCCTTTGGATATTTTTGAGTGAAAAATTATCTCTTATGGTGACAAGGCTTCTAGAAGGGAAAATTGGCAAAAATGACTTGAAAAACTTGAAAAATGACTTGTAAATTATGGTTATGGACCTCTAAGTTTCAATTTCAAAACCCTAGCTACACAAAATGTTTTTGCAAGTTCTTGGATATTTTTTAAAGCTTGGAGTAAGATCTACAACTTTCATGATGAAAGTTTTTCTTGAATCAAAATGGATCTAGGTGAAAAATGGCCATGAAAATGATGAAAAAGTGATAAAAACACTTGGAAATTTTTCACACATTTCAAATTTCAAATTTCAAATTTCAAAATTTGACTTTTTGTTGACTTTTTCACACATTTTGAGTTTTTATGATCATGATGTATAATTTGAAATGATTTGATGATTGAAAAAATTTGAATTTCAAAAGTTGACCAAAAGTCAAAGTTTGCCTGATTTGAACAATTAACTTTTTGTCAGATGATTCAGAATTTCTCTGATGATCAACCATGGCATTTGAGATGTTTTGAATCAAGAAATTAGGTCAAGATATTGCATTGGTGATTTTTAGATCATGGTCCAAGCAATTAGGTCATTCATTGAGCAAAAATTCAATGATACACCATCCTCGATCAAACCCCTAATTTAGTCGATTCAAGATAGATCTTGAGGAAATGATTGGAATTTGAAGATCAAATGTTGATGATTGATGAAGATAGATCAATTGAGGTGAGTGAATACTCAAACTCTAGTTGATCATATCTTGAACTGATGAGAGATCTTGATTCAAAACCCTAATTTGGCTAAAGGAGTACACACAAGCTATCTTGTTCTGAAATTGTCAGTGATGCAATGATGCATATGTGAATGATATGAGATGGTATCTTAGGTCAAAAATTGGGGTATGATAAGCGCCAAGCCTTTTGAATGTGTCGACTTCACCAGGGTGGTTGCGTCGATGCAATTTTCTCAAACACAACTCCCAGTTTAGGTTGAGGGTGCGTCGACCGCACCAGGGTGGTTGCGTCGACGCATCTGCGTGTGATTTTCCCAAAAACTTATATTTCTTTAAGTTCTATTAGTTTCATGCCAAGATTTATTTCTCCAATGATGTATATGCCAATAGAGGATACTGCGGGGTTTTAGCTTCATGAAAACATGACCCTTGCCCTCACAGAAACTTCCAAATTCCTAATTTCTAGAAGTGCTTTTCAAATAAGTTATTTTGCACGAAACAACCACATAAGCTTTTTAGAACGCGTTTGAATTATTTTCAACTTCAAATATACCACCTTAATTCGAATAATCAACATTCTTCATTTCTAAAATCCTCACAAGCTTCTTGAACACATCATTTGTCACGCCTTTTGTCAATAAATCCGCAAGTTGTTCTTCACATCGGAAGTATCCTAACTTTAGTTGACCTGCACACATCAGCTCCCTCAACTAATGAAATCTAATCTCTATATGTTTTCTCCTCCCATATTCTATGGGATTCCTTGCAAGATTAATGGCTGAAACATTATCAACCAAGAGTGTGACAACTTTTTCTACATTGCTGCCCTCCTTATGCAGATTCACAAGTCATATATCCTGACACATACACATCGACACAACGATATACCTAATATCACAAGAAGAGAGTGCAACCACATGTTCCTTTTTAGAGAAAGAAGAGATTGGAGCTCCTCTGAACATAAAGATATAACTTGTCGTAGGCTTTCGATCATCCTTATCTCTACACCAGCTGCGGGAAAGAGAATTCCACAGCCAAGAGTTCCCTTAATGTATCTTAGAATCGTCTTAACTGTTCCCAAGTGACAAACCTTTGGTATATCCATGAATCTACTTGCAATATCGACACTAAAATCCAAATTTGTCCGCATATTGCATAAGTAACATAACGATCCAATTTGAAATTCTGGTATACGGATCACTAATGTCATAACACATGTTGAGACATTGATCTCTGCATAACAACATCTAGACTGAATAAAGTACACTGATTTATAGCTCATCATTACAAAGTCATGACAGATGTTCCAACATCTATATATTACATGTCAATCAATCAAGAAAAAATGCAAAATAAGAATAACACGAAGATATGATGACCCAGTCCGGTGTACAACAACACCTACTCCGGGGGATACCAAGCCAGAAAGAAGATTACACTATCACTAGTATTATTTTATATAAACAACCTCAGGTTTACATGTAAACAACCTTCATTTCACCTAATCACTACCCAATGCAATATTTATCTCAGAAATCCATCCAAGATAAGAGAAACCCATCTCACTCCCTAAATCACCTCAATGACATATAACAGCCACAACCTCTAGTGACAACACCACACTACTTGAAAATACCCTTTTCAAATAAAGTTCAACCAAGATTGTTGACTAATTAACATACTTGGATTTGCTTCAAAGCTTTATCTAAGAACAATACAAAATTCATTACCTAAAGGCTTATGAATCTGTATACATCTTATGTCTACCTCAATGCATCAAATCGATACAAAGGATGACTTACACCACAAGAGAGTATTTGACTCTTAAAAGACTAAACCCTTAAAAAAAATCTTATACAAAGTGTTATACAAGGATTACTTAACAAGCCCTGGGTATAAGACTTCATTTTATAAGCTTCAATGAACTGGATTGAGCTTCAAAAACCACTATTGACTTGTAGCAAATAAGATAACAAAAATATCTCCTAAATCATATAACTTCAATCATTAGTTTCGTAATTTATCTCCATAATTAGAAACTAACACAACTCCTTGATTTCAGCTTGAATCTCTTAAATCTTCAAATTGTGCGCCACATAGGATAGCACAATATTCCTAGAACATTCTGCATTTGAGATACATTGACAAAATCCAATTGTCCAGCTGGTCATAGGCATAATATCGAATGTCTCTTCATAGGATACCTTTATTCGACATGTTATTCCTTTGATGATGAAACATATTAGTACATCACTTTTGAGTTATTTATCTTTAGCTACACATATAACATCCTAATGTTCCCAGAATATTCAGGATCTGTAACACATCAATAGAACCTACACACTCCAACTAATATGTTGAATGAGCATAATAGGACATTATATTCAACATTATTTTTCTGCAAGTTAGAATGTCCTTTTTAACATGTTACTGCCTAATTTGTTTTACTAAAACTAATGATAACCATAAACTAGAGAAGTGACACAATCAACCTCCTATATTGTATTGGATCCACATCTTGTTCTTCTTCAACACTTTCGTAATCTCACTTTTGAACTTAGAAATAATCACTTCATTGCTGCCCATAATCAATAATCGTCCACATATAAGCAAAGTATAATCACATATTTACTTCATCCTACTTCACATAAACACCAGGTTTGGATATACACTTCTTGAAGCCAACCTCAACTAGAAAAGCATCTATGTGTTTGTTCTAAGCTCTAGGAGCATGTTTTAAACCATAATGTATCTTCTTCCATTTGTAGACTTTTTCCTCTTGATTCTTTACCACAAAACCAAGGGGTTGCTCTACATAGACTTCCTCCTCAAGTGGACCATTCAAAAATGTAGATTTTGCATCCATTTGATACATTCACCAATTATTTCTATTTGTAATACCAACAAACAACCATATAGGTTCCAATCTAGGCATAGGTGCAAACACCTCATCATAGTCTATACCTTCTCTTTGTAAGAATCCTTTTTCTATTAGTCGAGCCTCATGCTTGATAATCTCGCCTTTTGGATTTGCCTTCATTCTATAAACTCATTTCACCCTGATTGGATTTTCCCATTCCGATAAATCGACCAACCCCCAAGTATTGTTTTTCTCAATAGATTTCAACTCTTATTTCAACGCACACACCTACTTTGTGTTAGAACATAGTTTGGTTCTAGTCACATCTTAGAGTTTTGATGATAACAAGAGGAATAAGTTTTGTATAATAGATATGATACTCTGATATTTATTGTTTTCATTTCAGATGATGTTCTGACTCAAGCATTGAATAATATAGAGACATCAAGATTATGCCGAGTAACACAAGAATTAGAAGTTCTAATGAAAGTAGAACTTCTGGTCACGCACGCTAGAAGAAACTTCTAATAGAAGCATGCAAGCGCAAACCTCTGGTAGAAACACCAAGAAAATGTTCTGATTAGAAGATGTTATAACAAGGCTTATATAAGATTATGATCTTTGTGTACGTCATCTTCTAAGACAAAACCTGCTACAGTAACGTTACCCTACAAAGCTAAAACGGCTGAAGTACTTGAGTGGTTCAACTTTCTATGACACTTGGAGAAAACAAAAGCACGTGAATTATACTTCATTAATTATGTTTTCCTGTATACAATACACGCTAACCATGCAACCGAAACTTACTGGAAGCTCTATATAAAGATTTCAAATTCAAAGAACAACCAACAACAATTTACTCTTGGAAAACTTAAGCTGCCAGATTGAAATAACCTTCTTGTAAAGTTTTATTTCTAAGTTTTTTGAGCTAAATAATTTTGTAAAAATCACTTTAAGTGATAAAGATTTTTAGAAGCAATTGTAAACACATTGTCTAGAAGTTCTTGTGAGATTGTTCCTTGAGAGACCAGTTGGGTCAAATTTCTCAAGAGGGCTAGGACTAGTTGAGTCTTAGAGGTGTTAGTCACTTGCAGTTGGCTTGTGCATTATTGTTAGTCACAATAGTTGGTTGTGCAGTGTAATATTTTGATTATAGTGGATTAATTCCTCGTTGAGAGAGGCGAAATCACCTTGACGGGTGGACTGGAGTAGTTTGAGTTTCAAACGAACCAGGATAAAAATCCTTGTGTGTTTAGTATTGCTGTTAAGAAACATAAATATCTAAAAAGGAAAAACTTATTCAACCCCCCTTCTAAGTGTTTTATAAGCCTTCACTTTGAATTTCTTAATGCCCCCTCCATACTAACGGGCTCAAATTTGGCTGTCATACCCCAAAATTTGCCCTCCTACTTCTCAAGACAATTCATATCTCCATACTGAAGAATTTCACAAGGGTTGACCGAACAAACCCTCTTCTAAGCAATCAATCCAAACTAGGATTTTGCTCCTCTCAAGTCAAAAGGGATTTCCAATGATCCTGGTGGTCATCATACCTCATCATGTGCTTCAAGGGATCACCATGTCAAGTTTCAAGCCTTACAAGTCAAATTTGCTCATCCAATTGCTCAGATTAGACATAAAGTCAACAAAACTTTGACCAGGCATAACTTCCACATACTTTATCAGAAAGTTTTCCACCAAAGCTCATTTTTAAGGGAATTTAATTCTCTACAACTTCATGTCTCACAAGTTTTGGCCAAAAATGCTTCATTTGGAAGTAATGGATCAAAATATTACAGGTCCTTCTAAAAGTCAACAAAAAGTCATCCTTTTGCAAAGAAGTGTTCATGAACATGGAAACTTCAATGAAGATGAAACTAAAAGGAGTGTTTAGAGGACATATTGAGCTTTCTAAAAAGTACAAGAGCACTCAAAAATGTTGAAAATTGAGCGAGATACAAATTGTGCAAGTTTGACATTTTTCATGATCCATACTTATTCTTGAGAACATCCACGACCCCCTAAGTCCATTCACACGCCTCCTTTCCATTTATTTAATTTATTTTGTAATTAAATCATTTAAACTCAAGTTAAATAAAATAAAATGCAAGGAGCAAGGTTATGACAAGTTGGGCTTTGTTTCTACTGGTCTTGAGGTCCAAGATAGCCCATGCACGCTGTCAAATTCGTGCAAGATGCTACAAGGAAGGAAAAATGCATTTTTGGCGAGATTTGATAAAAATTTACAAGAGAATATTTTTGCATTCAAGACAATATATTTTCTCATTATTTTTGATCAAATCTTTTGCTCTATATATACATTACAAGACTAGAAGCCAGAACACGAAAAAACACGAAACCCTAACCTCAAGAGCCAACCCTAAAGTTCACAAAATTTCAAGAAAACTTGCAAATTCATATTTCAAATTCCAACCAGTTTCAAGCCAAAACATCCATCCATTCACTCTCCTAAGCATTCCAGGAGTCGATCCCAGGCCTTACACGAAGCTAAAGCCTTCTAGATCAAGTTGTCCAAGTCACACCGGTTGGTAAGGTTTCCTTGAGATCGATTTTAATTTCCATGTGTTCTTAACATATTTTAGGTGTTTGTTCATGTTCAGGATGTCATTTAGAACAGGTACAACATGTTACATGTGAGCTTCAGGGCTTAGATCGTGTGACGCCATTACTAGGGCATAAGAAGCTGTGAGCTTCGAACCCATCGATACAGGGACTTTCAGGCCATAAAACACCATCAATCGATTCGAAGGGGTCGAATTAGGGGGGTAGGGTCATTGTTTTCCATTTATCATGGCTATTTGTACAGTTTTGATTTTGCAGGGATCATAGAAGACAACCGGATTGTTGACTCCGGCGTCTCTGTGTTTTTGACTCCGGCGAGGGGTGGCGTGGCATGAAGGCGCGATCTGATTGGCTCACTCATTGAAACTGGGGCCCACGTTTGACTTGTTTGGAAAAGCAAAACGAAATGTTTTAACACGTATAATCTCATGGTTATAATTCCAGAACAGTAAAGCCACCTAGCTCAGTTGGCAAGCGCGCGTTGGTAAAATCCAAGGGGTCTGGGGTCGACCCCCAACGCCACCCCTTTCTTTCCTTCACTTTTTCTAACATATTTCTGATTTATGCAGGTAACATACACAGCCTCCAGAAGTTCTGGAAAATAGATTTCCAGAAGTTCTGGAAGGAACTTCTGTACAGCCTCCAGAAGTTCTGGAAAACAGGTTTCAAAAAGTTCTGGAAGGAATTTTCGTACAGTCTCCAGAAGTTCTGGAAAACAGGTCTCTAGAAGTTCTGGGAGGAACTTCCATATAGGTTCCAAAAGTTCTGGAAAACAGGTTTCCAGAAGTTCTGGAAGGAACTTCCATATAAGTTCCCAGAAGTTCTGGCAAGGAACGATGACCCAATTTCTAGAAGTTCTGGAAAGAGTGAGCCAGAAGTTCTAGGACGAACCGAGTCAGAAGTTCTGACAAAAACACAAAATCATTTTTCTTTTTTTCTATTTTCCTTTTCTTAGCTAATTTATTTTCTTTTCAAAATTAATTTAACTATTTTCAAAATCACCAAAAATACGTTAATTTCAGATCTAGGATAATTAGACACTTAATTAATTTTTGACATAAAAATAATTTATTTTTCTCACGGTTTAAATTATTTTTCATAATTAATTAATAATCAACCAAGAATTAGGTTTTTTAATGCATTAAAACCAATCCAAAAAATATCAAAAAATATTTTTCCTTTGCAATTAGGGTTTAAATATTTTCTATTATCATTAGACATTTTTCTTACAATTTATTTCTTTTATTTTTGCATTTAAATATTAGAAATCGATGGATAGGTTGCACGATCATTTTTGTAATAGTGTAGGATTTACTTTCCGCACTTTACTTTCTACAATTTACTTTCTTCACATATTTAACTGCTAGCTAATTAGGGTTTTGTATGCCAAGACTAATTCAATCAACATAGATCACTTCTAATCACAAGATAAA
The DNA here is from genome assembly GCA_021764765.1 of Vicia sativa. Lineage (NCBI taxonomy): Eukaryota > Viridiplantae > Streptophyta > Magnoliopsida > Fabales > Fabaceae > Vicia > Vicia sativa. The sequence goes on along the minus strand of CM038797.1, from coordinate 64,881,536 downwards.
ATAACTGAATACAACACACTCTTCACACATGCACACCCCTTAGGGTATCCTCTCTTGTTGCCTTTCGAATACATGGTCATGTCCCTCGAACGTGAGGATATCTTAGCTAAGACGCTTACAAACATATCATCATAGTCCCTTCGATACAAAGATCATAGTCTCTCGATGACCCTCGATGTTGTGTACGAAAACATGATCTCGTCCCTCGATTGTTGCCTACGAAAATTGATGATCGTCCCTACGAATATGCTAAGGTATCCCTACATGTTGCCTTCTATGACCATACGATGACCCTTCGAATGTCCCTTTAAATCCAACAGATAGAGTTACCTACCAACTAATGGTATGGATAGCGCTACCCTAAAGGAAAGAAAAATAATATGGAAACGACCATTCTGAGTAGGTAATAAGACTCTTTTGCTTGCTCGAATCAATTCAAAAATACTTTTTACACCTCACACTATTTTCAGAAAATTTCAAACACTTTGTATACATTCCAGCGTGAATCATTACAAAGTTAAACACTTTTCCAAAACAAAACATTTCCAAACACTTCGTATACATTCCAACGATAATCATTACGAAGTTAAAATGAAATGCCTTTCAAAACATCTTTTCAAACACACACACAAAAATAAATTTATAAAGTGAGCTAAAGCAATTAAGAACCCATAGATAACTACGGATGGAAAGGGTGCTAATACCTTCCCTTTTCATAACTGCCTCCCGTACTCAAAATCTAACCAAGGTTTTTTCCTATTATTTTTGTCTTCCCTTAATTGGATAAAAGTAAATTCGGTGGCGACTCTTGCTATCCGCAACATTTGCGATAAAACGCAAAACAAACAAGTCAGTTCTCCTACCGTATTACATCGGCCATAAGCAAAAAGTGAATAAGATCACGATCATTTTTTATCTCATTATCATGAAATACTTCGCAATCTCGGAGCCTTTGAGGTAGACCTCTGTTCCTTGTTGGTCATCTATTGGATTCACCATTTTGACTTTGTCCGACTGCTGAACTACACCTGCAGAATTCTACATTTATGCATTTTGTTGTGGAAACTAGTTTCCAGAAAAAGAGGAACTGATTTCTACTTCGAAAATTTCAGTTCCTGCAGATTCAGGATGCAAAACCTATGGATGAAACCGGTTACCCTCATTTAAGAAACTGGTTTCCAGTACTATCATAGACTCTTTCTACTAGTCTCAACTCATCCTCGATCACATCTCGACTTATCACAATCTTCTTGCTACTCACATAAAACAACTTCTAGCCTTCGGCAGGATGATAACCAACTAGAAACATTATCTCTCCTTTGTCATCCAACTTATTTCAAAACTAACCCAAAATATTTCGAAATGAAACGGAGCCGAAAACCTTCAAATAACTCAAAATCGGTTTATGTCCAGACCATACATCTTATGGAGTCACTTTGTCCAGCTTCTTAGTAGGGCACTTATTCAAGAAATAGGCGGCTGTAGATACGGCTTCACCCCATAGTTCCTTTGGCAATATTTTTCCCTTTAACATGATACGAACCATATTCATTATTGAGAAATTTCTTCTTTTGACGACACCATTTTGTTGAGGCGTATAAGGTGGCACAACCTCACGCACTATACCCTCATTATCACAATAATTCCCAAAATCATTCGAGGTATACTCAACTCCAACATCCATTTTAAGAGTTTTCAACTTGTGGTCGCTTTGTCGCTCCGCCATAGATTTTAACCATTTGAACACATCAAAAACTTCATCTTTCCTCTTAATTAGATAAATCCGCAACTTCCTACTAAAATCGTCAATAAATGTGATAAATTACCTATTTCCACCATACGAGTCGACTTGCATTGGACCACACACATTGGAGTACACTACCTCAAGATGATGTTTTGTCCTATGACCCACATCCTTGCTGAAACTATTATTGTGTTGCTTCCCTTGAACACACTCATCACAAATCTCAACTGGAATATTGATCTTGGGCAGTCCTATTAGCATACCATTCCTTTGTAACGCGTCAAGGTCTCTAAAATTGAGATGTCCAAGCCGGTAATTCCACAACCACTCATTACGACTTGTTGCTATAGAAAGACACTTGTGTTCCATCACTTTCAACTCTATCTTGAAAGTATGATTTACAGACATGTGTGCTCTAAGAATTAAAACTTTGTTTCGGTCCAAAACACGCACAATCTTGTTTTCCATGCGAATTGTGTAATTCTTCTCAAGCAATTGGAAAATGCTTAAGAGATTATATTTAATTACAGGAATGTATAGCACATATTTGATCAAGGAATGACTCTTATCCTTCTTCAAGATCAAAACATCACCTACACTATCGACCGCTAAAGTGGTGTCATCCGCGAATTTCACTCTATTCTTTGTGGCTTGATTGATTTTGACAAACCAATCCTTTCTGTCAGTCACATGTGTTGAAAAATGAGAATCCAAGTACGACTCATCACTGCCTTTGAATCCATCTCAAGTGATTACCATTGCATTTTGCTCTGAACGTATTTCTGCAAAATTTTCTGCACTACTGACACTGATGCCCAACTTTTGACAACTACTACTGCTGTTGTCTAACAAATTTTCCATGCCATACTTATCCTATGTGATCATGACCAAAACTATTTTATCATCATCCACCTCTTGCCTTGCAACCTTAGCTTCATCACTTTGATTTTCTTTCAATTTCGCTTTACACTCTCTTGCAAAATGACCAAGCTTATGACAATTGAAACACTTTGAACCACTCTCGTCAAAACTCTTGGTGCAGATGCCTTGTGTAACACCCCCTCTAATTCCCCACATGATTATTGCATAATCAAAGTAAATAAAATGCATAGCAAGAGGGCATCACCTGATTTACTTTACAATTAAAACAATACATGCACACTGGTCATAATCATAACACATATTTGAATCTCATGCTTTAAAAAAAATCATGCATTTCACAGCGGATTAATTCTTATTCACAGATACTATCAATGATTACATCCTATACTATAATCATTGGATGAAAAAGATATTTATCCATAACAAACTCAAGTCATCAGAATTCATACATCGGCTCCAAGGCCACATCAACATAGTATCCCAATCATACAAATCAAAATAGATGAGTATACATAACAAATATCTCATCAAAGCAAAAATCCAGATAAATCCCGGGTTACATGACCAGAGCAATGACTAGACTACCTAGTAATGGATAAACTATCTAGACTCTTCAACTAATATTGTGTGAAGCACCGCTATCCTCAGAACCGGCACGTTACCCACGTAGAGGCAAAATCACAACAAAAGGGTGAGAATTCACATCATTATTCAAAATTATATAAATGGAAAATAATGAAGAAACCGCATCTATTCACGAATTTCACACACCTCAAGTGATATTTCAAGATAACATGATCATACAAACATTACAAGTATAATATGTTCATACATAGCATAATTATCATCCATTCAAACAATTCAATTAATCCATATGATTAGACATCACAATTCATTTCACACATTGCATATTCAATAATGACTCATATGACAACAATGAAATGTGACTCAATATGCACGTGGTACCATGTTTTGGGGAACATTTCGTTAACCCTGCTTCTGATTCATTCATAGGATCCAAGCCCTTACTTTCGATCCGGACAAGACCAAAAGCCTCCTCTACTTATTCCCAATGGAATAGAGCCAAATGTGAACCCAATGTTTCACCGCTACTTATCCATCATGGATCGAGCCAATTTATGAACCCATAGTTTCGCCGCTACTTATCCACACAGGGATCGAGCCAAATGTATGCATGTACAACTCATCAAGACAACATATGCAAATTATGATTATTCACAAAACCTCAATTATCCAAGCATATCACCACCATTCAATTCATGTGGATTTTTCCATCAATTGCACAACATCATAATCCAACCACATCGATCATTACATGTAGCATATACATATCACCACACATAACAATTAGCATATGGCATATGATTCCACCAATGTTATCCAAAACATTCCATCAAATAATATTAGCACATACTATACTCAAGTAATCAAACATACATTAAAATAGTATTCAAAACCAATCCGAAACACATTCAGTGATAATTGGATCAATTAATCACATATATGAAAATACTACAATAAATATAATCATATAAGATTACATGTCAAAAGATCCTAAAAATAACATTTTTCATTCTAGGTCACACTAAGCCTGGCCTATCGCGCTAAGCGCACCTTCCTGAACAAACAACTCCAAAAGTCAGAACATTTCGCGCTAAGCGCGGTCTGCGATACTACACTTTTTCTGCTACGAACCAGCTTCCTTCTCCCACTAAATTATCATATAAAACTCATTACAATCAGTCTAATAACATCATTAAAGGGTATCCTAACATGTTTCTAATCATGGGTCATCATTTCTAAGTTGAAAAACACAATTTCCATTCAGACCCTAACATTCAAAGACTCTAAAAATTGAAATTGAACAACCTAGCATGTTCCTAATCGTTACCCACAACATACAATCGAACAATAACATGGATTCTCCACCCTTACCTCTTGAAGATTATTCTTCTAGGGTTTTCTCTTCACTTTTCTTCTTTCTCCTCTTCTCTTCTCTTCTTTCTCCAAATGAAAATTCTAATTATGATTCCCTTCTAATCCTTACTAACTAGGATTGTCTTATTGGGCTTAATACTTAACATCTCTCTATTACTTCCATTCTCATAAATAGGCCAAATACTAAATAACCACAATTCTATTCATAAAACACAATTATTTGAATAACACACTTATTCAAATAATTCACATTCCAATTAAATCACCCAATTGAATTAATTATCACATAATATAATATATCATAATAATTAATAATTAATAATTAGCTATTTAAAAATCGGGATGTTACACCTTGACCACTACCTTTGGAGATACTCTCACCTCTTTGTACCATCGAATCCTTTGAATTTTGTGAACCTTTTGCACCAAAATTCTGGAAATTTTCCTTCCCCTTTGAAGACTATTTTCCTTTCAATCTCTTGTTCTTCTCATTGAACTGTGCTTGTAACGCAATCTCCACTTTGGCCTTGTCATATCCTCTTTTCATTTTTCATCTAGTGAGCTTTGAATCTAATTCTTGCTCATTGTAAGGAGATACTTTGATTCTTTTACTGCAACAACTATGTTGTCGAATATTGACTTTAAAGAACGCAAGATTTTTGCTACCACATTCTGCACTGACACAGTTTGACCGCAAGACTTCATTTGATTCACCAAACGTGTTATACATGTAATGTAATTATTTATCAACTCCTTTTCTTCCATTTTCACCAACTCAAAAAGCCTCTTATGAGTTTGTAACCTCATAGCCTTCGCTTTATCATCCTTCACAAATTTTAGAGTACAACAATAATAACCACACAAACACACACACACTTAAAACCTTTTTTTAAATTAGTTTTGAAATGAAAATACTTTGAAGAAATATATAGAGGTTTCTTAGAAAGTGATGGGAACATTCAAAAATCAAGAAAAAATATTTTGATTGGATCTAATCAATTGACACACTTTTGAAGATAAAGGAAGTTTAAATATACCCAAACAGTTAGCAACCACTATATATATAATCTTACCTATTTTGGAAATCATAGCCTTTACATTTAAAGGATTTAATCGTTTGCCTAACCGATTAGTAACTGTCATTTTTCATTCAACGATGTTTCATATTTTGGAGGATTTAAAGCCTATAAATATAGGTCTCATTCATCTGCTCAAATCATCCAGAAGAATAATTGTGTATTGACACACACACTCTCTTTCTCTCTGTCTCTCTCTAAGTTCTACTTTTCTCTTTCTCTCACTAGTTTTTATAGCCAAATGATATTCTGAGGAAAGATCTTTTGTGAGTGAGATGTTATTGTAATTCTGGATGGGCAGCAATCTAAAAGTTCTTCAAGGTTATTGTTTATGCAACTTGGATTAAAATACTATATTTTAGGGATAAAATATGTGGGTCGAAGCTAAACACGTGTAAAGTTTTGGTTGGGGACTATTTGATCAGTTCCTTATAATTAATTAGGCTGGAGATCGTTAATATGGTTGAACTTTCCTTAAGATCATTATAAATCCTTGTTCATTTGAAGGATGAATTTCTTTAATATTGATGAACTTACCATTAGGTTCATAGTTAGCCTATATAAAACAATAGGTTAGAAGATCATCCTATTAAAATCTAAAGAGGTTAATGGTTATCCTGTTAAACCTTATTGAGCTCAGATATTTCATGGAGATAAGCTTAATCACTTTAATCTACAATTGGGAAGAAAACTTGGCCACTTCAGTCTCAACAATGGAGAAGATGAAAATAATCATAGCTTTTGTCTAGTATTATTATGGTTGTAGGGCAACCATCATTTCCTTTTATAAGGGGTTCATGAGATTCACCTACTAAAAGCTCTCAAGTATATAATGGAAACTATTAAGACCAATTATCGGGGAGAGGAGTAGGTCCTTTTGATTTGACCAAACCACATATTCCAACCCCCTATTTTGTGTGATGTCTCAAGTGCAACAAAATCATGAGTTGACTGACTTCTACTATAGTTTATAAAAAATATATCTCCATGTTTTTCCATATTTTTAAGCGCATTATCACATTTGAGCATTCTTGTTGTAAGAGTAGAAAACATGGAGGCTAGAAGCCAAGTGAGAACAATTTGATCAGGTTGTTCTCGTGTGTCAAAATCATCATTGATCTTGTTTTGAGTTTTATATTTATCAATGAGGAATTTATATGTGTTTCCTCCTTGATTGGTTTAATGAATGAAATTGAAATTCTTTGTACCTTTGAGAGCTTCAATTGCTTATTGTTACCATGTGAGAAATTAATCATCATCAAGGAAGAAGATGAAAAAGAAAGGAAGGAATGGAACATGGTTGCTAGGCTTTTAATACCATAATGAGAAATCAAAATGATTGAATATAGATTTCATTAAAAACTTGATTGAATTGGTTTACAGTTGACACAATGTATATAGAGTTTAGTTATTATAAGGAACAACATTAGTGACAATTATAACTGTCATTAACAAAATTAACCATGAAAATATAATTCTTTCCTAGTGAAACAAAAAATAGTTTGAGAATCAGTGATTGTTGAGGATTGCGCTGGATCTGAGCTCCTGATACGGCTGAGAGGAAATGATTTGCAATGTTAGCACTCTAACGTTCAAGTTAGTATGTAAAAAATGATAGTGAATGGAAATTCAAATTGAAATTTTGTACCTAACTTCTTCGCGAATAGTCCTTATATAGTGAGACAGTTATAACAACCCGGTATTTGTTACGCGTGAGATGCAAAGATTTTTTTGGATGTAACTGAAACTTAGATCACACATGTTCTTATGTAGGATAGCTTTCCTACACTTAGAAGTTTCTAGATTAATGGAAACCCCCTCTTAGTGCTCGGTCGATCACCATTGTGGTCAGACCGAAAAAATTATCTCAAGCCCTTGCTTCTGTGTGGTAGTGCAAGGGTTTGCTGTATTTTCCAGCCATTATTTTAAGCTAATTTGGAAGGTCAAAAGAAGATGTTATGGTTTCTAGTGAATTCCCACACTTCAAATGTCTTTTCAGAGGTACCTTCATAATGACCCTTGGGAACTAAAATACTTTAGTGCTGGAGTGCATAATATATTCTCTTTGATGAACTAGACATATTTCCCTTCTTATGTCTAGAGTGCTGAGTGCTGGAATACTTTAGTGCTGGAGTGCTTTATATATATATATATATATATATATATATATATAATTCAACGTACCACGTGGATGTGTTGGCGTGATGTTGAATGCTTGCAATATTGATCCTTTGTACGTTTATAAGCTTCCTCTATCAAGGCCTATCTTCTTTAACATCTCAAAGTACATAATATCGCATGAGCCACCTTTGTTAATCAAAATTCGGGAGACATCAAAGTGTCTTATATTAGGTGTTATCAATAAAGGAAAGATTATGTTTGGGGTTCCCCGGAATATCTCACATTCCTTGAGCCCTAGCATTGGATGGCGAGGATCTTTGACGACGTACCTCCATCCTTCTTAAGACGGTCAGCATATCAACAATGTTTCTTTTCATTTTTCCCTTGGATGAAATCTTTTCTCAAAATGACACTCCAATGTATTTTCGTTTCCCCTTGTTGGCCTTCTTATCTTCGTCGTTGGTCCTAATATCCACAACTTTTGAGGGAGACTTTCTTTTAGGCGACTTATCTCTTTCTCTTTTTCTCCCTTCACGTATTCGAACAACCAACCTCTTTTTATCAACTCTTTAATAGTGTATTTCTATTGTATGCAGTCACCATTGTTATGGTCGTGGCTCTTGTTGAAACAAAAATACTCTGTCTTGTTTGCCCAGGATGAATCTCTAATGGTAAGAGGTCTCTAATTCCTCCCTTTCAGAACTCTATTTTAGCCCATTCTTGATAAATATTTTTCCCATGATGCATTTTTCGATGTGTACTTATCGTATCGTTCGTGCATTCCTCGATAAAATTCATCTTTCTACCGATTAGTTTCCTTTATAGTCGCGCGACTAGAATAGGTGTCCAAAACAACTATATTTTGAACTAGGTGTTTAGATTTACCTTGAGCCTCATGAAATATTGATCCATGTTCAACAATATATACATTGTATGCATTTTTTTTCTCTTTGTCTTCTGTATGAAGGGGTTATCCCGCAATAGGTTGTTCTTGATTATCCACCACTTAAGACATACATGGCTCCCTCTAATTCAACGACCATCTTCATGAATTGGCGTATGTAAGTATGTAGGCTCTCATACTTTCCTTGTGTGTCCCGCTCAAGGCAGCTATTGTAACAGACTACCTTTTCGAGTAGTGGATTAGGCAATAAATCTCTTGCAAAAGCTCATCCAAGATTCAACACTTATGTCTGGTAGAGCGTTGAACCATAGTGTGGTTGGTCAAATCAAAGTTGGAGCAAACAAGTTACACTTGGAGGTCTTGTCAGTGTGGAAGTAATTCAACCGTTTATTGACGAGTTATACGTTCTTGTTTGGATCTCCCTTATCGTTGTATTCACCTAACTTAGTAGGCTTCCTCATTAATTTATTAATTTCAGTATTCTGCTATCCAAAGTATGGGCGCATAGAGGATGCATAGGTGGATTCTTTGGTGGTTGCTTCTCCACTTGATCATATGGAGGAGACTGATTGTCTCGATATCCCTTAGGATTCTAAGAAGGACTCTATCAGTTTTTGCTCTTCTAATAATTTTTTGACTTCAGGGATTTTCATCTTTTTTTGATGCGGTCGGCTCGAGGATGGAAGCTTGGCTTCTTTTTAACATAGGCTCTTGGGCGGTGTTTCCTCGTAGAGGTGCGTTGTGCACGCTTTCTTTGAGATGATGTAACTTTTTCTCCATTTCTCGTGAATTATGTTGTTGAACGATGTTGTACATATTGTGCAACAATTCATTGGTTCCTTGCATTTCGAGGTTGGTTCGTAACAATTGGAAATCAAACAAGGCTTCTGATTGTGAAGCTGATGGTAGTGTTAGAGCCTAACCGGAGGCACTAGAGCAGATCCAGTAAGTTGAGGAGCTTAGAGCAAATCTGAATGTAGTGGAGTGTCCTTTACTTGATCTACAACGCCTTGAGTAAGAGGTTGATTGATTGCATCTTGAGTGACATCACTATAGGATTTGCGTACTACGGTTGCATGAATAGCTTAAGACCTAGCCATTGCTGAAAAGTATGAAAGTCGGGAATTTGGAAATTCAATGAATCAAAGAGTATACACTACTTGATCAGATCAAATGCGATGGATCTTCCTGATCAATTTCGATAACTCTTCATCTAATAAACTAACAAATATTTGAACCGATGAATCCAAGAGAGAACATGCAATTATGGAAAATGCAGGAATCAGGAGTTGATTCTCATAGACGATGTCACTATTCTGTTGTGAAACCATAAATAGATTGAGAATCGATGATTGTGGAGGATACATTGGATTTGATATTTTGATGCATTGCAAAGGAGATTTGCCTGCAAAGCTAACACTTCAACGCTCAAGTAAGTACGCGAGGAAGAAATGTGAATGAAAATTAAATTTAAAATTATATACCTCAATTTCTCGCTCATATTTCTTATATAGTCATACAGTTATACCAATATGTTATTTGTCAGACGTGTGGATGCAAAAAACCGTTAAATATATCTGAGACATGAGTCGCTTGAGTTCTTCTGAATGATAGTTTTTCTGCAATTAAAAGATTCTAGATGAATGACAATCCTTTATGAGTGGTCGGCCGATATCTATTATGGTCGGCCTAAAACAATAACTATCATTTCAATTATACTTAACAAGATGAAAGTACGTTAAATTAGTTTTTTACTATGATCATCTATTATAATGGCATATAACTTGTAAATACATGTGTTAGCGTTGTTGATGCATTCAAGTCTTTTGGAGTTCTGGTGGTCTCTTTGAAGTTTGAACTCAACCAACTAGTCTATCATTTTTCCACAAAATAAATTAAATAATAATTTTTAATGGTTACATGACTGACCCTACTCCTTGATTCAAAGCCTCATCTAATCCATCATCTAAAATCTACTAACGCTGTTACAACATGAAAGACTCATCATGAAGTGGTGGGTGAGATTCGAGTGTTTGTGGTGGATCTTAAATTGCGGTGAAGGTCGAGTCAAAGCGAGCAATAAAAAGTTGGTTGAAGGTACGACTGTCAGAAGTTTCATGTAATGTTGTGCTCCCCTCGTGCGGCTTTCTTCAATGACTACTGACTCTAATACTATTTCCTTGTCATTCTTTTTTCACCATTTCGTCCTTACTCTAGCTTGTAGCTACTACCCTCCACTTTTAGATATAGACCATATATACTACTGTGCAAATAACTTTGGCTCTTTCGTTTTTTCTAACCAAAATTTAAGATAGTCCACGTATTGAATAATATTGACAAGTTAATTAGTGTCCATGAAGCAAAGAAGCAACATTTGTGGTTTAATCATCATAAATAGAAGCTAATTAGTGTCAATGAAAACCAGAGTACTTCAACAAAAATGTTTTTAATGTAGTAACGGTTACACTTATTACCAGTGTTTTAAAAATCAGACCGGAGATCAAACCGGTGAAGGTACTGGATCACTGGTTTATTGGTTGAACCACTGAGTCACTGGTCGAACCGCATGACTAAACCGAATTAAACCGGATAACTCAGTTGATTAAACCGGCCTTTATAACAAAACGATATATGTATAAAACTTGTCGAACCAAATGACTCAATCTCTACAAAATATAATTAGAACTAATTTTTTTTTTAAATATCATTTCATAAATAAATTCACAATTTGATAATTTAAATTTAAATTTTAAATATTTTAAAAATATCATATCATAAATAAATTTACAATTTGATAATTTAAATTTAAATTTTAAATATAAGTATCATATATAATAAAATAGTACAAAATTACAAAGTATAATTGCAACATAGTATAATTGAATAATTTATAACAAAATAATTTTATTATCTACTATTTAGTTTTAAGGAGTAAAGATTATTTTAATATTAAGATATCCTTCTTCAATATCAAAATTATGTACAAAATCAACCGCATCAACAACATTTTCTTTGTCAATAATATAATTAATTAATTTTATTTTTTATTTAAATATAATATTTTAATAAAATAATTCAAATAAATAAAAAATTTAAATTGAATATTTTTTAAAAAATTTAAAAATTTTGAATAAAAAAGTTTAAAAAATTAAAAAATACAGTTGAACCACCGGTTTTAGAAAACCACCGGTTTTAGAAAACCGCCGGTTTTTCCGGTTTTCCCAGTTTTTACCGGTTCTTGCCGGTTCTTATCGGTTCAACGACATTCCCGATTCAACTATTGAACCAGGCCGGTTACCTGGCCGATTCCCGGTTCGACCGGCCGGTCCAGTCCGATTTTTAAAACACTGCTTATTACACTTTCTTTTTCTAATTTTTAAATTTTGACAAGGGCATTTTTGTCATTATAAAAACATGTGGGAGTGTCAAGTCAAAGAGTGGAGGTCGCAAGATAAAGTCTCTTGATTATACTTTGGGACTATATAGATTGAAGCCCAAATACACCATCAATTATGTTGTATTTCAATTTTTGCCCCTAAAATTCTCTCATAATTCATATCATTGCATTGCACACAGATTACAAATGGTCTCCCCCTGTTAGCTAATAATTTCGATGAGCTATTTTGGTTTGAAGAAATGGGCTTTATGTTATTTGGATTTTTTGTTCGAATAAGGGGAATAAGGTCCAGAGGTTGTATTTTGGTTGACAGGCAAGGAAAATCGAAAGAGTTATGTTTGTTGGAGATTTAGAGTTTATAAACTCTAAGGAAGTTTTGAATGAAAAAGGATTTCGAATGCTTTGTTCCATTAGAAGCTTGAAAATTCGAAATAAAGGATTAAGCAGGTATAGCGAAGAAGTTTCGAATTCAAACGAAAGATATGAATTGATTAAGTTCATTGAAGATTCAAAATTCAAATAAAGGTTTCATTCCATCGGAGGACGCGTGGAAACCACTGGTTGTAGAAGCCATGCAATCTTCGAACGTGACATCATTCTAGAGTAAGACCGTTAAGATCGAAATAGTATAAATAGAAGTTTTTAGTGTTAGAATTGTGTGTGCTCACTATTGTACAAAACTTATATACTCAAATTACCAAGTGTGAAAGGGAAACGAGTTGCAGTAACATGTACGTATAGAAACACCATTGTTATTTTCATAGTTTAAATTAAAGTCTTTCATCTTTACAGTTATTTCGTTTTCAGTCATTTCATTTTAAGTTATTCCTTTATCTTTCAGTCAAGTCTTTACTTTTCCAGAAATCTTTATTCTTTTATCAAACTTTTACATTTCGTCTGCAAATCATTCGCTTTACTTTACAAAGTCTTTCCTTCAAGTCTATAATTTACTTTACCAATGTCTTTATGTTTCGATCTATAGTTTGTTAATCATTTTAAATCGAAAGTTATACAATCTGTAATAGAATTACTAATAGAGAGCAAAATATGAACATTAAAGCTCAATTCAAACATCAAACACTTAGACACATGTCCTAGAATCAGTCTAGTCGATCCTGTAAGTTACCAAAATCATTAATTTGGAGGACTAGCGGTTGTTTACTAGAAATCACTGTAAACAAATTGGCACACCTGGTGGGACCGTGTCGAAGTGTAGTTTAACTTCATTATCAATAATTTTAAGTTCCGTTTGTGATCTTCTGAGTCTAGAGTTTTGTTGTGTTATATGAACCTTAGAAGTGGTAAGATAACTGTCAGTAACCAACCAATACCTAGAAGAAAACATTCCAAAAGAATGGTTAACACAACTAACCAAGATGGGGGACAAAATCCCCCACAAGGAACAGGCACAGTCATTTCGGGTTCGACTGATGCATCTAGTGCAATTCCAATTTCGCAAGCCGTACCAGTGTCCACAAACACTGCAGCCATGGGTAATATGGGTAGTTCGAGTACAATCCCTATAGATGCGATGAAGATGCCAACGAATATGCCATCAGGGTCTATCTTGTCACATGTAGGAACTCAAGCCCAGTTTTCAACCCCAACAAGGCCTCCAGGTTTCGATACTTTTAGGCCTAGAAACCCTCAATATGGAATGCCAACTTCGTTTATGGAAGGATTGCACAATACATCAACCTCTTCGCCAATCCAAGGGTCTGGTTTTGAAATAAATCATTTAGGCCCGAATACCCAAAGTCTAGGAAATTACACCCAATTGCCTACCCTTACAACGAACAGTCAGACAGCGTTTAGGCAACATATGGATGATAGTAACCATGATATGATAGGGGTCCTAGCCCGCGAAATGAATTCAATCTTTTCTCCCTTAATACAAAACATTAATAGAACTAACCAGGAAAATTCAGTGCAAATGGCACGAATATAAGATTTCTTTGGCGCCCCTGATGCGCCTACAAGACGTAGGCATAATCAAATATTGGTTCGAAATGAAGAACCCACCATTGAACAAATTCGACCCCCTAGAAAGATAGGTGAAAGAACAAATATAGGGGAAAGAGTAGAACGACAGGAAGTTCACGAAATATTAGAAGAACAACCTCGAAGAGTAATGATGGTATATAGGGACCAAAATGGAGACGAAGTCATTCATAGGGTTAGAAATGACAATATGATGGTAGAAAATAATCTAACTGCCATGATCGAAAGAATCATGACCCAAAATGGGTTGAATTCAGGATTTAGGAGACCAAATTATACATCCCCTATTACAGAATATGTCCTACAATCTGAATTGCCTAGGGGTTGTAAAGTCCCTAAATTTACAAAGTTCATTGGAGACACAATTGAATCAACAGTTGAACACGTAGCGAGATATTTAACTGAAGCGGTGGATTTGGCGAATAGTGAAAATCTTTGGATAAAATATTTCCCAAGTTCGTTGACAAAAAATGCCTTCGCTTGGTTCACTACTCCGCCTCCAGGTTCCGTAGATACTTGGCCCTATTTAGAAAGATTGTTCCATGAACAATTTTACGTGGGGAAATCCAAGATAAGCTTGAAAGAATTAGCCAGTATTAAAAGGAAATTCACAGAGCCAATAGATGACTACTTGAATAGGTTCCGTCTCTTAAAATCTAGATGTTTCACTGTAGTCCGTGAGCATGAGTTAGTCGAAATGGCTACTGGTGGCCTAGACTACTCTATTCGAAAGAAGTTAGATACACAGTATTTAAGAGATATGGAACAAATTGCAGATAGAGTTCGACAAGTAGAAAGATTAAAGGCTGAAAAAGACAGGGCTAGTAAAAACTATAAAAAAGAAAGAATAGCCTATATAGAGGCAGAAGAAGAAAATTCAGATGACTTCCAGGATCCTTATGGTTTCGACCAATTCGAAGTGGATCTTGCAGAATTAAAACAAGGGTGCCCTTTGTAACGCCCCGTTTTATTTAATATTATATTATATTAATATTTTCGAGTTACCGTTAGACGATTATTTTGCGACGAGAATATTTACATTAATCGATATATCAGTTAATATATTCGGCGACGTTTTGTTCGGTCCAATTTTTATTTCGTTCGGTTCGGTAAAATATTATTCAGACCGATATTTAATTTCTCGGAGTTATTTTAATTAATTGGGTTAATAATATTATTAGATATTATTAGTGTTATATTTAATAGTAAGACAAGTTGGGGGTGTGAGTGCTAATTAGAGAGAATTGGGTGTACACCCTATGGTCTTAGAAGTAGAAACCAACAAAACCCACCATTTCCTTGTTCCTTGTCATTACAACACAAAAACTTATTTAGAGAGAAAACTAGTGGAGGAAGAGAAGAGCAAGACCACAAAGCTTGGGATTTGAGTTGGTTGGAACATCAAGGATCATGCAAGCATTTAAGGTAAGGGGTTTGATTCTCCACTTCCTATAGTTAGGGTTTGATTGATATGTTTTGGATTTGGGATAAAAATTGATATTTTGGTTCATGAGTTTTGTTGTGTGATTGTTGAAATAACTTAGGAAAGTTGAGTTAGGAGTATTGATGTTGGTGATTTATTGCTATGGCTAGTAGGAATGAGAAGTTGAAAGAATGGAAAATATATAGAAATTGTAAAACATGAAAACTCTGTCTGTAATGAAAAATAAGGAAGAAGAATGGAGGACGATGCACAAGGGAGGCGCCCACCTCAAAAGGGAGGGCGACCGTCCCCTCTCCTTAGGCGCCCGCCCCCTTCCCCATATGCCCCTGGGACGTCCGTCCCTTTTGTGCTAGGAGGAGAAAACGATTTTTGCCATTTTTGCTTTCTGCTGGTTTCAGTGTTCTGTTACCATCATAACTTGAAAATGGCTTCTGTTTCATTCATTTTTCCATAATTTCATATACTACTAGTTTATATTAATAAAATATAAATATGACATAAGTTAGCCAATTAAATTTGGAACCCGATTATGTTCTGATTTCCCAATTTTGGCAATTTCGGCGACGGAGCAAGTTGCTCCGAATTTAACGAAAATTGATGTGCTAGCTAATTTCGACGTGTAGAACGTCGTGGTAAGGTTAGTTTTTCGAAATTTCGAGTTTTTATGAAACGACCTGAAATAGGCCAAATTACGGTTAAATTGAATCGGGTTGCGTTTTAGTCAATTTAAGTCACGTATGGACAATCCAATTGCGATGTTAATGATTATGATTAATGCCGGCTATTAGGAATGACTTTTGCGACAATTTGTTCAAAATGAATGCTTGATGATATATTTATCTTGATGTGGATAAATATGGCCACGTGGGTTTTATGCCAAATTTCGATGTGCGATGATGATGTTTAGTTGTGTCGTAGTTATGATGTCGTGTTGTCGAGTCACATACATTGCATTGGCGACGATGGCTTTTGTGCCAAGCGACGAGGGCTTTTGTACTTTGCGACGATGGGCTTTATGCCAAATGTCCTTAATTATGGACAAAGCGACGGGTACCACATGCCTAACATGGTCGTGTCTCATGGAGTCGGTTATGTTTATGTTTGAGTCGTTTGGCGTTGAGTTTTAATTGATGGCTTATGATGAATTGCGATGTTGTATGATACTTTGTTTCGATACGATTATAATGATTATGTGACGAAATTAAGGTGTTGATTGTGTACACTAAGTAGTAATTTAATGTATGCAAGATTTTGATATATGTTGACATACTCTTATTATCCTATATCATTTATGATTCCAAAACTATTCATATATCTTATCATGCCTTTAATTCTAAGTTTTGGAGTATCTCACCCTTTACTTGTTTTTACCGTTGCCTTTATATTGGTAACGTGCAGGTGATCCGCGAGGATGATGAGGATTAGCTCGAGTCTCTTTATTTTGAGTCGCTCTGCTCTGATAGTAGTAACACTCGGGTTATGGGCGACGTTATTATTTTGGATAGGATAGTTTATGTATACTATCTTATGATTTTATAACTTTATGTATTGATGATAACATGTTGATATGTATATTTTGTGAACACATCCGCTGTGCTGTGAATAGTCATATGTTTATATGATGAATTATGATATGAATCGGTATATCCGACTTTTGATTTTTATGACGTGCATTATAATGCAAAGTAATGAAAACACGATTATGTGATACCTCAATTTATGTTTGGATGAAATTTTGAAACTCTGATTTTATTATTAAATACGAGGGGTAGAATTGGGGTGTTACACCTTACTCCTGCAAAGTCCTAGTCCCATCGAATGGGAAGAATCCTGTTGAAAATGAGAAAAGTGATAAATTTTCCAAAAAAGTTTACATATTTGACATAACTAAGTGTGATGAAATATTCGATTTACTTGTTAAATATGGCCAAATGATAGTTCCTCCTAATACTAAAATTCCTCCATTGGAACAACGAAAGAAAAGAGATTTTTGCAAATATCATAACTTCCTAGGCCATAAAACATCACAATGCTTCCTTTTCAGGGATCTAATTTAAAGCGCTATCAAAGAGGGAAGGCTCAAATTTGCTGACAAAATAAAGAACCATATGAAAGTCAACACTGACCCTTTGTTGATGGCTGAAACCAACTATGTTGAGCCACTTGATATCAACGTGGTGGAAGTTAGAGGAGAAAATGCTGAACAGATTGAAAAATTCCAAGAAGAGGAAGATTTCGTGATAGTTGTTGGGAACATGAAGACTACTGATGGTTTTCCCAACATGAGTCCTTCGACCGAATCAAAGATGTCTGGTGTTTCGACTAGAGCAGGGGATACTGAAGGCCCAGTTGTTTCTGATGAAAGGATGGAAGAGGCTACTGAGGGCCTTAGAGAAAACTTTGAAAAAGTTCAGATCACTAAAGGTCAGAGTTTGGGAGTGCACATGGTTGATCTCAAGCAACCCTGCCCAGAAATGGAAGAAGTGGAAAGATGCCTGGGAAAAGATGAGGGAAAGCTATCCAAAGAGACAAAGCAGCCTCCGTGATTATCTGTTTCATTGCCACAAGAGAAATGGAGGAATGTTGTTATGCCCAAGATGCAATATAATTTGTAACCAAAGGATTGTTGCGGAATTCGAAAGAATTCAACGTGCTCGAACAGGCGTAAATTGGAGGTAGGATAATCAGTTGTTTAAGGTTTATCCAAGGGCTGGAGAAAGTTTGTTGGGTTTCCTGGTTCGTTGCCATAAGAATGGAGCGGAATGTCTAATGTGCCCAAGATATGTTGTTGTGTACGATCAAAAGATATATGAAGGTTTCGAAAGAATTCCTAATGCACCTTGCTGGAACCACCAAGGTAGAACTCATTCGAACCCCAGTTTTGGCGGAAGAAACGCACAAAGGAGACCTGACAGTCCCTACCCTAAGGGAGCACGAAGAGTTACCTTCAAATTACCTGCTGAAATCCCTACAGATAGATGGCTCAAAGTAAAACCAAATAGAGGAAAAGGAAAATGGAGAAGCTATGATCAAGAGGGAAGAAGTGCAATGGCATACAAAAAACAATTAAATATGGCGAAAAGAGAAGAAGTCAGGCTGGAGAATTACAAAGGAAAAAATCCAATGTCCAGATCCCAGTGGCAAAGGCACCAAAGAATCAAGAAAGCTGAAAGAGAATCAGGATCGAAAGAAATAGGAGAATCTAGCACAAACCTTCCATCATCGACTATCCAGACTGGGGGCAAACCTCCAGTGACAAGAAGATTATTCTCACCTAAGAAGGAAACTACTGTATAAAAAGATTGAAAAGTACCTGTGAATGACGAAGAAATGCTAACAGATGATTTTGAATCTGATGGAGAATAATCTTTTAATGTAAATTGTAATGTAGTATCTATACTTCCTTATGAATATAACCAAGAAACTGAGATAGAGGAGACTGAGGAAAACAAAGAAGAAGAGATGGCAAAACACAGAAATGTGTGTTATTATATCATGAACAATGGGGTTGTTGAAGAACAAAACACTTTATTTGAAAGACCAGATCAAGGAATGAAGGGTCATCTAGAGCCTTTATTCATAAGAGCAAAAGTGGAACAGGTAGGAATTAAAAAAGTCCTAGTGGGCGGTGGTGCAACAGTGAATCTGATGCCTCAATTCATGCTGCGAAAGATTGGAATGTTTGACATAGATATCAAACCTCATTGTTAGAACAAAGTTTGTTTCTAATAATATATTAAATGTTTTGATGATAACAAGCATAATAAATTTTGTATGAATGAAATAAATTTTGTATGAATAAATACGATATTTGTTAGAACATAATTTATTTCTAATAATATATTAAAAGTTTTAATGATAACAAGCAAAATAAATTTTGTTTAATTGAATATGATACTCTGATGTGTACAATGCTTTATTTCATAAGGTGTTCTGACTCTAGTGCAAAAATGGAAAATATCATGCTGAGCAGAAGATGACGTTAGAAGTTCTAATGAGAAAAGAACTTCTGGACAAAGCAAGCTAAAAAGGAGTGCTGGAAGAAACACGCTGTAGAAGTTTGAAAAAGATAAAACACGCTGCTAACAGAAACACGACTTAGAAGTTCTGAGCGAGAACTTATAGAAGACACGATACCTATAAAGCTTCTGAAGTAAAAGAATTAAATACAACTTTTGATGGAAGCTAGCAAAGCGCAACCTCCGATGAAAAGGCACCAACAGTATGTTATGAATAGAAGATGTATAACAAGGCTTACAGAAGATGAAGTATTAGAAGAACTTCTGGTCAAGCACAACACAGAAGTAGAAGCAAGCACAACACAAAAGCAGAAGCTAGCACAACATAGAAGTAGAATCAAGCACAGCGCAACATCTGACAGAAGCAAGCACGGATGCAAAAGCAAGCATAGCGCAGCTTTTGACATAAGCAAGCATGGAAGCAGAAGCAAGCATAGCGCAACCTCTTAAAGAAGAAAGCACGGAAGGTATAAGCCTAGCGTAGCTTCCGATGTAAGCTACGTAAGGTATAAGACAGCGTAGCTTCGGTAAGCACGCAGAAGTAAGATAGCGCAGCCGACGTACAAGCACGAAAGTAGACGCAAGCACAGCGTAGCTTCTGAGAGAAGCAAGCACAACAGACTTTTGATAGAAGCAAGAACAACAAGAACAACAAACTTCTGATAGAAGCAAGAACAATAAACTTCTGATAGAAGCAAGAACAACAAACTTCTGATAGAAGCAAGAATAGCGTAACTTCTGATAGAAGCAAGAACAACAAACTTCTGAAAGAAGTAAACTCTGACAGAAGCAGGCAAAGTAAACTTCTGATGGAAGCACCAACAGAAGTTCTGATGAGCAAATATCTAGAAGATCTTTTAAATTTGAACGTTATCCTTTAAAGGACAAAAACTGCCAGTAACGTTAACATGAGCGAAGAAGAAGACAAAAGTACTTGATTAAGTCCAACTTCCAAGAGTTATTCAACAAAGCAAAATCACGTGAAGATGGAAGCTGAGTAGAAACGCATGAAAGGCTACAGTAAAGTAATGATTACACTTTTCCTTAATTCAAGGCATGCTCTAGCAACAGTTAGATTTTGGAAAGCTTTATTTAAGGAATTCATTTCAAAGGAGAAAAATAACAATTCACAAGAACTACACAACAACTCACGCTATCTGAAGAAAACATTATTTTTCACAAAGTACTTTTCAACAACATCTTCTAGCAACCTACAGAAAGCCATTCTAAGTAAACTCAACTGCCAAATAAAAAGTCATATTTTTGTAAAATAGTTTACTATTTCATTGAGCTTATTTTTTGTGTAAACTTCACTTAGTGAAGAATAGCTTTTTCTAGAAGCACTTTTGTTCACAGTCAGTCAGAAGTTAACATTCTGATAGTTGTTCCTTGAGAAGACCAATTTGGGTCAGAATTCTTAAGAGGGCTAGGACTAGTTGAGTCTTAGAGGTGTTAGTCACAATGGTGGTTGTGCGGTTTGTTTCTTGAGAAGACCAGTTGGGTCAGAATTCTTGAGAGGGCTAGGACTAGTGAGTCTTAGAGGAAGTTAGTCACACCGGTTGGGTAGTGCAATCTGTAATCGTTGATTATAGTGGATTAAGTCCTCGTTGAGAGAGGCGAAATCACCTTGGCGGATGGACTGGAGTATTTTGAGTGTCAAATGAACCAGGATAAAAATACTTGAGTATTTTATTTGTTGTTTGGGTTAAAGAGTCAAAAATTAAGATACACTTATTCAACCCCCCTTCTAAGTGTTTTTCCAAGCCTTCTATTGGCATCAGAGCTCTTGGTTCTGGGTGCAAACACTTAATCGTGTCAGATAAAGATCCAGAAGGGAAGAACACAAGATGGCAACAAAAAACAACAAAGAAAAAGCTCCAATGTTTTATGGGGAAGATTTTGCATATTGGAAGGATAGACTGGAAAGTTTTATTTCAGGCTATGATCCCGATCTATGGGATGTGGTGTTGGATGGTTACAAACATCCAGTGGATGCAAAAGGAAATAAAATAGATAGAAAATCTATGGAGAAACAACAAAAGATTGAGTACAAAAATCACCACAAGGCCAGAAGCATTCTGTTAAGTGCTATATCAAAAATAAAGTATGAAAAAATCACAAATAAAGACACAACATATGACATTTTTGAGTCACTCAGAATGTCACATGAAGGGAACGCTCAAGTTAAAGAAACTAAGGCTCTGGAGCTGATCCAGAAGTACGAGGCATTTAAGATGGAAGAAGGCGAATCAATTGAGGCTATGTTCTCAAGGTTCCAAACTCTAACTGCTGGTCTAAGAGTGTTGGGCAAAGGCTATAAAAATTCTGACCATGTAAAGAAGATCATTAGAAGCTTACCCGAAAGATGGGCGCCTATGGTGACTGCCTTCAAAGTGTCAAAGGATCTAAATGCAATCTCCCTAGAAGAACTCATTAGCGCTCTGAGGAGTCATGAGATTGAGCTGGATGAATTTGAACCCCAGAAAAATGGTAAGTCAATTGCATTAAAATCTACAAAAAAATTCTAATGTTAATACTTTTCAGGTAGAAGATGGAAGTTCTGAAGATTCGGAGTCAGAAGATGAATTATCCATGATCTCCAGAAGGGTAAATAAAATGTGGAAATATAGGCAAAAGAAATTCAAGAACCACAGAAGATCTGAAGGTAAAGGTGAATCTTCTGGACATAAAAGGTTCAGCAAGAGAAGCATCCAGTGCTATGAATGCAAAGAAATTGAACATGTCAGAAGTGAATGCCCCAACGTTCTGAAGGAAAAACCAAAGAAATTTTTTGAAAAGAGAAGAGGAATGATGGCCACGTGGGATGACTCAGAACCTTCTGAAGTTGAAACCGAGTCAGAAGATGAGTGTGCAAACCTTGCCTTCATGGCAACTACAGTGGATGACTCTGCCTCTGACTCTGAGTCAGAAGAGGTATTTTCTGAACTTACTAGAAATGAGTTAGAAGATAATCTGTCAAAACTTCTGGAAAATTATAATCAACTCAAAATTAAATACAAGAAACTTAGAAAAAATCTTGTATCTGAAATTGAGGAACTTAAATTAGAAAATTTTGAGCCGAAAGAAAATAATATTAAACTTAAAAATGATTTTAAAAAAATTCCCAGCTCAGAAGTTGCTTCAAGTTCAAAAAATATTTTGAAAGAATATGACTACAGTTTTCAAAAGTTTCTAGCTAGTAGCTTAGACAGAAGCAAAATGGCTTCTATGATTTATGGAGTTTCTAGAAACAACAAAAATGGTTTAGGATATAAAGCTCCCAGAGGGAAAAAAATTTATAAACCAAAAAGTGTTGATGAAATGAAAATTACGTACAAACCATTACATAAAATATTTAAGTTTGGTCACACACATGACATTAATTACACGTCATGCTCTAAATATTTTAATGTCAAACCAAAGTTCAAACAGAAATTCTAGAACAATGGTCACACACACATGCACGTCACACTCTGAAAGGTATTATGCTAAACCAAAGTTCAAACAGAACTTCTGGAACACTAAAAAAAAGGACCCAGAAGGATATGGGTACCTAAGGAGAAAATGATTTATGTTGCAGATATCTTTAACAGCCAAACTGAAACACCAATCATGGTACCTGGACTCTGGCTGCTCGCGTCACATGACGAGAAGAAAGTCTATGTTCCAAAACCTAGAACTTAAATCTGGAGGAGACGTGAAGTTTGGAGGCAACCAGAAAGGAAAAATAATTGGTTCTGGAACCATTGGTAATGGTAACCTCCCTTCCATATCTAATATTTTATTAGTAGAAGGATTAGCTCATAACTTATTGTCCATAAGTCAATTAAGTGACAATGGTTATGACATAATTTTTAATCAAAAGTCTTGTAAAGCTGTTAGTCAGAAGGATGGATCAATCCTATTTTCTGGAAAGAGAAAGAACAACATTTATAAAATTAATCTTTCAAATTTAAAATTCCAGAATGTAAAATGCCTTCTGACTGTTCATGATGAACAATGGGTCTGGCATAGAATATTGGGACATGTTAGCATGAGAAAAATTTCTCAAATTAACAAACTCAATCTGGTAAGAGGACTTCCAAATTTGAAGTTCAACTCAGAAGTTCTGTGTGAAACCTGTCAGAAGGGAAAATTTTCAAAACCATCTTTTAAACCAAAAAAGGTTGTTTCTTCCTCTAGACCATTAGAACTTCTGCACATTGATTTATTTGGACCAGTTAAAACTGCATCCATCAGAGGCAAGAAGTATGGATTGGTTATTGTAGATGACTACAGTAGATGGACATGGGTAAAATTCTTGAAACACAAGGATGAGTCACATTATGTGTTCTTTGACTTCTGCAATCAAGTTCAAAATGAAAAAAGAATTTAAAATCATAAAAGTTAGAAGTGATCATGATGGTGAATTTGAAAACCAATTTTTTGAAAATTACTTTAAAGAAAATGGCATTTCGCATGATTTTTCTTGTCCTAGAACTCCTCAACAAAATGGAGTTGTAGAAAGAAAAAAATAGGACTTTACAAGAAATGGCCAGAACCATGATTAATGAAACTAATATGGAAAAACATTTTTGAGCAGAAGTTGTGAACACAGCATGTTACATTCAAAATAGAGTTTCCATTAGACCTATTCTTGAAAAGACTCCTTATGAATTGTGGAAGAATAAGAAGCCCAAAATTTCATATTTTCATCCATTTGGATGCACATGCTATATTCTTAACACAAAAGATAATCTGAACAAGTTTGATTCTAAAGCTCAGAAGTGTGTTCTACTTGGATAATCTGAACGCTCAAAAGGCTACAGAGTGTACAA
Source organism: Vicia sativa (assembly GCA_021764765.1). Taxonomy (NCBI): domain Eukaryota; kingdom Viridiplantae; phylum Streptophyta; class Magnoliopsida; order Fabales; family Fabaceae; genus Vicia; species Vicia sativa. Next base: position 64,857,172 of record CM038797.1, on the reverse strand, counting down.
CACAGAAACTCTGATTGTGGAGGAATCAATCGAAGTAAGATTTGATGATAAGCTTGGCCAAAAAATGCCAAAGCAAATTGAAAACGATGCAGGTACAGAAGTACAAGTGACAAACTCTGACGGAACAAAACTGAAGGAAAACACAGAAGTTTATTCGTTAACTCGACTCTTAATGTAAACGTAATACGGTTCACTCATCAACTTCGACGAATGTAAACGTCACACAGAAGTTCTAACTTTTGGAGAAAATCAATAACGCCGAACTTCAAGAAACTCTCCACGTAAAATATCCAAGAATCATTTCGCCATCCGTAAGATGTCATTATTGGAAAGAAAATGACCCTATCGTAACTAGATCCACCCTTAAAATAAATGAAGAACCACTGTTGACTAGTTTCCATGATTGAACCAACTTCTATAGATGAAGCTCTGGAAGATAATGATTGGATTATTGCTATGGAAGAAGAACTCAACCAATTCTCCAGAAATGACGTATGGGATTTAGTTCCAAAACCAAAAGGATTTAACATTATTGGAACTAAGTGGGTGTTCAAAAACAAGCTAAATGAACAAGGAGAAGTTGTCAGAAACAAAGCACAACTGGTTGCACAAGGGTATAATTAGCAGGAAGGTATTGATTATAATGAAACCTTTTCTCCAGTTTCCAGGTTAGAATCCATTAGATTATTAATTTCTTTTGTTGTACAAAACAATATTACTCTATATCAAATGGATGTTAAACGTGCATTTTTAAATGGATATATAGAAGAAGAAGTTTATGTCTGTCAACCTCTTGGGTTTGAAAATTCAAAATTTCCAGAACATGTATTTAAATTAAAAAAATCTCTTTATGGTTTAAAACAAGCTCCCAGAGCTTGGTATGAGCGCCTTAGTAATTTTCTTCTAGAAAAAGGTTTTACCAGAGGGAAAGTGGACACAACCTTATTTAGAAAATCTTTTAAAAATGATATTTTAATTTTCCAGATATATGTTGATGATATTATTTTTGAAACTTCTAATGTCTCTCTTGGAAGAGAATTTGCTAAGTCCATGCAGGCAGAATTTGAAATGAGCATGATGGGGGAGTTAAAAAAATTTCTGGGAATTCAAATCAATCAATGCTCAGAAGGTACCTACATACATCAAACAAAGTATGTGAAGGAATTCTGAAGAAATTCCAGTTGTCAGAAAGTAAGGAAGCTAAGACTCCAATGCACCCCACATGCATCTTAGGAAAAGATGAGGTAAGTAAAAGGGTAGATCAGAAGCTCTACAGAGGTATGATTGGCTCTCTTCTATTCTAACTGCATCTAGGCCAGATATTCTGTTCAATGCATGTTTATGTGCTAGATTCCAGTCAGATCCTAGAGAATCTCACTTAACTGCTGTTAAGAGAATTCTAAGGTATCTGAAAGGTACTACTAATGTTGGTCTATTTTACAAAAAATCCAAAGATTTCAATTTAGTAGGATTTTCTGATGCTGACTTCGCTGGAGATAGAGTGGAACGTAAAAGCACTTCTAGAAGTTGTCAATTTCTGGGAAACAACTTGATATAATGTTACATCAAGAAGCAAGCCACTATAGCACTATCCACAACAGAAGCAAAATACGTTGTTGCTGCTAGCTGCAGTACCCAGATGCTCTGGATGAAGAGTCAATTAGAAGATTACCATCTTTATGAAAGTAAGATTCCTATCTTCTATGACAACACTTCTGCTATTTTCCTTTCTAAAAATCCTATTTTACATTCAAAGGCAAAACACATTGAAATTAAACATTATTTCATTAGAGACTATATTCAGAAAGGAATTTTAAAATTAAACTTTGTTGATATAGACCATCAATGGGCTGACATTTTTACAAAACCACTCTTTGAAGATAGATTTAAATTTATTTTGAAAAATTTAAGTATGGAAAATTGCCCTGAATGAAATTTTGTTCAATATCAATTTTAGTCAGAAGTTCTCTGTTAAATGAACATCTAATTAATTAATTCTTCAGAAGTGAGAAGAGAAGTTAAGTTAGAAACCATATCAAGTTCTGAAACCTTCAAATGTTTCAAGTTCTGATTATGGTCAGAAGTTCATTAAAGAAAAACAATTGTAACGCTGTAACCCAGAAGTTGAACACGTGTTCAGAAGCTTTTGATAGGTTACCTAACATGTGTGTTAGCTATTGACTGTTGATTTTTTTTAAAATCTCAAGAAATCCCTCCAGTGTCAGAAGCTACTTATGTGTGATGACTACTTTGAACTTAAATTTTTTTTTTTTTAAAATATTTTGGTTTGTGACAAACTTTCAGAATTTTTTTTACATCTGAACTTCATTTCACTTTACAATTTTTTTAAATGACTTTTTGATTATGACAAAAAGGGGTAGAAAACTGAGATTTTGAAATAATTCACTATAACATGTTGGAACAAAATGTCAAACATTTCTAACAAAATATACAAGTGTACTTTTTTTCCTAAGTGATACAGAAGCTTAAACTCTGGAAGCTCAAACTCTAGAAGCTCAAACTTTGAGAAGTAAACTCTGGAAGCTCAAACTCTAGAAGCTCAAACTTTGAGAAGTAAACTCTGGAAGCTCAAACTCTGAGAAGTAAACTCTAGAAGAAAAGAAAAACTCAGGGAAGTTTTACCTTGCATTTTTTCTTTTCAATAATTAGTTCAGGAGGAAACTATTAATTTCAGGGGGAGATTATTAATCTCAGGGGGAGATATTATTTTTTTACTAATACAAAATTTCTTAAATCAAAATCTAGATAGTTTTGTCATCATCAAAAAGGGGGAGATTGTTAGAACAAAGTTTGTTTCTAATAATATATTAAATGTTTTGATGAAAACAAGCATAATAAATTTTGTATGAATGAAATAAATTTTGTATGAATAAATATGATATTTGCTAGAACAAAATTTATTTCTAATAATATATTAAAAGTTTTAATGATAACAAGCAAAATAAATTTTGTTTAATTGAATATGATACTCTGATGTGTACAATGTTTTATTTCAGAAGGTGTTCTAAATCTAGTGCAAAAATGGAAAATATCATGCTGAGCAGAAGATGACGTTAGAAGTTCTAATGAGAAAAGAACTTCTGGACAAAGCAAGCTAAAAAGGAGTGCTGGAAGAAACACGCTGTAGAAGTTTGAAAAATATAAAACACGCTGCTAGCAGAAGCACGACTTAGAAGTTCTGAGAAAGAACTTCTGGAAGACACGCTACCTAGAAAGCTTCTGAAGTAAAAGAATTAAATACAACTTTTGATGGAAGCTAGCAAATCGCAACCTCTGATGAAAAGGCACCAACAATATGTTCTAAATAGAAGATGTATAACAAGGCTTACAGAAGATGAAGTATTAGAATAACTTTTGGTCAAGCACAACACAGAAGAAGAAGCAAGCACATCACAAAAGTAGAAGCAAGCACAACACAGAAGCAGAGGCAAGCACAACGCAGCTTCTGACAGAAGCAAGCACGGAAGCAGAAGCAAGCATAGCGCAGCTTCTGATAGAATCAAGCACGGAAGCAGAAGAAAGAATAGCGCGGATTCTGGCAAGAAGCAAGCACGAAAGTAAAAGCAAGCATAGCGCAGCCTCTGACAGAAGCAAGCACGGAAGCAGAAGCAAGCATAGTGCAACTTTTGATAGAAGCAAGCATAGCGCAACTTCTGGCAGAAGCAAGCATGGAAGTAGAAGTAAGCACAACGCAACTTCTGATAGAAGCAAGTATAGCGCAACTTCTGATAGAAGCCAGAATAACAGACTTCTGATAGAAGCAAGAACAACAAACTTCTGATATAAGCAAGGACATCAAACTTCTGATATAAGCAAGAACAACAAACTTCTGATAGAAGCAAGAAAAACAAACTTCTAATAGAATCAAGAACAACAAACTTTTGATAGAAGCAAGAACAACAAACTTCTAATAGAAGCAAGAATAGCGCAACTTCTGATAGAAGCAAGAACAGCAAACTTCTGATAGAAGTAAACTCTGACATAAGCAGGCAATGTAAACTTTTGATGGAAGCACCAACAGAAGTTCTGATGAGCAAATCTCTAGAAGATCTTTTAAATTTGAACATTATCATCTAAAGGACAAAAACTGCCAGTAACGTTAACATGAGCGAAGAAGAAGACAAAACTACTTGATTAGGTCCAACTTCCAAGAGTTATTCAACAAAGCAAAATCACGTGAAGATGGAAGCTGAGTAGAAACGCGTGAAAGGCTACAGTAAAGTAATTATTACACTTTTCCTTAATTCAAGGCATGCTCTAGCAACGGTTAGATTTTGGAAAGCTTTATTTAAGGAATTCATTTCAAAGGAGAAAAATAACAATTCACAAGAACTACACAACAAATCACGTTATCTGAAGAAAACATTATTTTTCACAAAGTACTTTTCAACAACATCTTCTAGCAACCTACAGAAAGCCATTATAAGTAAACTCACGCTGCCAAATAAAAAGTCATATTTTTGTAAAATAGTTTACTATTTCATTGAGCTTAATTTTTGTGTAAACTTCACTTAGTGAAGAATAGCTTTTTCTAGAAGCACTTTTGTACATAGTCAGTCAGAAGTTAACATTCTGATAGTTGTTCCTTGAGAAGACCAATTTGGGTCAGAATTCTGGAGAGGGCTAGGACTAGTTGAGTCTTAGAGGTGTTAGTCACAATGGTGGTTGTGCGGTTTGTTCCTTGAGAAGACCAGTTGGGTCAGAATTCTTGAGAGGGCTAGGACTAGTGAGTCTTAGAGGAAGTTAGTCACACTGGTTGGGTAGTGCAATCTATAATCGTTGATTATAGTGGATTAATTCCTCGTTGAGAGAGGTGAAATCACCTTGGCGGGTGGACTGGAGTAGTTTGAGTGTCAAACGAACCAGGATAAAAATACTTGAGTATTTTATTTGTTGTTTGGGTTAAAGAGTTAAAAAGTAAGATCCACTTATTCAACCCCCCCCCTTCTAAGTGTTTTTCCAAGCCTTCACTCATAATATGGTGTTGTATAATTATGAAGGAAAAATTGGACAAACTTTGAGAGTAGTACAAGTGGATTTGACGGTTGGCTCCATAACAAGGCCAACGATGTTTATGGTGATTGCCTCCAAGGAAAATTACAATCTATTATTGGAACGTGAGTGGATCCATGGTATAGGACCAGTCCCTTCGTCCATGCATCAAAGAGTGGTAATTTGGAGAGAAGACGAAATCGTGGAAAACATAGAAGCTGATCAGAGTTATTATATGGCGGAAGTGAATCATGTAGATAGAAGGAACTTTGATTGAAATATGGCCAATATAGGGCCATGTAACCCAGCTGATGAAGCGTTCGAACCTAATAAGAACGCTATATACTTTTTAACCCTTCTCCCAAATGGTTTTCAATGGGACAGGGAAATTATGGGAGATGAAGAAGAAGTCGAAGGAGTCTCCGGAGTACGGTCAACTGGCTGGGCTGACGAAGAACTCAGTTATGACTGAATCTTCTTTCTTCGAAATAATTTTGGCCTACATGGCTGAGAATAAGATGAAGACGACTTTAGAAGTCGAAGTAAAAAACATGTCCATCAAAGCCATAGAAAAGCAAAAAACAAAAAAAGAAACACACACAACAGGTCCTGGGGAATGCAACAAATATCCATCCTTTGATGGACAAGTTTCAGAAGCACGAGACCAGAGGCTGGATGCTATCTATGATTAAGAGCCTTTGGGATTCGAGAAGGATCCATAAATATTAAGCGCGAAGATGCTGGCGCAGGATCCCCTCGAAGAAGTCAATATAGGAAATGACAGCGCAAAGAGAGTTACGTACATAAGTACTAAACTCAACCTAGGATTGAGGAGCAAGGTGATCAAAGTTTTAAAGAAGAACAAGGATTGCTTTGCCTGGGATTACGACAAAATGCCTGGTCTGAAGAGAGATCTGGTCGAACACAAGCTTCGAATCAAGGATGGCGAGAAGCCCATCAAATAGATGCCTCAAAGGTTCGCGCCAGCAATCCTCTCCAAAATAAAAGCAGAAATCGAAAGGCTCCTTCGCTGCAAGTTTATAAGGACCACAAGGTATGTCGAATGGATAGCTAATATAGTTCCTGCCATTAAGAAAAATGGTTCTTTAAGAGTTCGTATAGATTTTAGGGATTTAAATGCTGCAACCCCTAAAGATGAGTACCCTATGCCTAGAGCAGAAATGTTAATTAATTCAGCTGCATGTTTTGAATATCTGAGTATGTTAGATGGGTACTCTAGATATAATCAAATATTCATTATTGAAGATGATGTGCCCAAAACAGCGTTTAGATGCCCTGGAGCCTTAGGCACCTATGAATGGATAGTTATCCCCTTTGGGTTAAAAAATGCTGGGGCAACGTATCAAAGAGCAATGAACTCTATTTTTCATGACTTCATCGAATCTTCTATGCAGATTTACATTTATGATATAGTGATAAAATCTATGTCAGATGAGAGTCACTTGGATCACCTTCGCCAATCATTCGAAAGAATGAGAAAACATTGCTTGAAGATGAATCCTCTTAAGTGTGCCTTCTTTGTGCAGGCTGGTGATTTCTTAGGCTTTGGGGTCCACAAGAAGGGGATCGAAATAAACCAAAACAAGACAAAGGCGATCATGGAGACAAAATCACCTACAACGAAGAAAGAGTTGCAATCTCTCTTAGGAAAAATAAATTTCCTACGAAGATTCATATCTGATGTGCGATCGACCTAATGTGTCTAACGGTATCTTAACTGCAAGTGCACAGCCTATCGCGGTAGTAATAAAAGATTGTCGAACCCACAGGGACTTTGTAATCACTCTAGTGCGGGAAAGTAATGCTAGTTTAGCTAAGGCGAATAATGTCACGGTTGGTTTTAGGAGGGTTAAGGAAAGTAAACTAATTGATTTTAAATTAATAATGAATGAAACGGTCGGTATGTAATAGAGTGGACCTAAGGGATCTAATCGAACCTAAGCGTATAAGGATGGTTAACTTAGTTGTTCTGTAGAAATAATCATTCTAAAAACCCTCAACTCACACTTCCGTGGTCTTATCTCGGATCATACGTCTAAAGCCCTATGCCTGCTTTCGCTAGCCCATAAGTGTTTAGAAAATACTTTTTGAAAACTTAATTAATTCTAATTCGTTTTAAAGCGCTTCTCGCTGTATTTAAATCGAATGCCTAACTTTAGCTATCCGGTGAAAATCTCACACTTTCGTGGTCTCGATCCTAACCTATTTACTTCTCTTACTTTCGTAACAAAAAGGTTTTATTTTTAAGCATAAAAAGTTATAACCAGAGCCTAAGTTAATTAAGGTTTTAGCTTAAGTTTTGATCAGATACCTACTGTCTCTTACTATCCCATACCGACACTAAAGGTTTAGCTAGCCATGGCAATTGGAATAAATTCACAGTAAACAGAATAAAAGAAACATAAAACAACCATTATAAATAATTAATAAAACTCAAATTAAGTAATTGAAATATACTGTAATACAAACGTAATATTAAAAACTTGAAATAAGCAGTATCCTATTTCCTTCTTCCACAGATCGAAGATTCGGACTTCGGAATTCGGAATGTAAAGAAATCTGAAGCTTGAAATAAATTCTAAACTAGAATAACAATTTCCTAATGTTGTAAATTGTTATTTGGGCAGTGAAAATAAACAAAGGAAATACGAAATGCTAAAGAAATAAGAACTGGTAAACAAATGGGTTTTCAATTCGGCAGAGCTTCCGCACAATTAATCTCTCAAATGCTCTGTACTTTTCACTTTTAAGACTAAGCTATTTATAGAGGAATGATGAATTGGCAGTTGGAAATCAGCTTTGTGGGCTTCACTTCAAAATTCCAGAAATAATCAGAACGTGGGATTCAATCGTGGGTTGAGTGGTTAGTTGAGTGAAATCAGGAGTCAAAGACTCTTCTGTTAAGCTTTTCCACGTTTTGCACTTGTTTTACAACTGATATAAGGCTTGTTACGGTCGTGGCCAAGGCGTGACGAGCACATTTCATAAGTTAGCGTGTTACGGTCGTGGCCAAGGCGTGGCGAGCGTCACGCGCTTCTGAAGTATCTTACGGTCGTGGCAAGGGGCTGACGACCGTCACAGCAACAAATTCTGCATTTCTTGACAGATTTGTCTTTTCTCTTCTGTTCTTTGTTTCTAGCTTTGCATGTTTCATGTTTCCTTCTAGTTTGAGTTGAGATATGTGGTACCTGCAAAAAGTCATAAAAACTCGGAATATTCGAGAGTTAATCAGGTTAATATGATATAAAACGGGTTAATTTCGTGGTGAATATATGATACGATTTCGTGTTATCAATATCCAACCTGAGTGGTCAAACTCAAGCTTTTTCTCCTCTCCTTCGTCTCAAATAAGGAAATTTCGAATAGAAGGAAGAACATCAAGAGGCATTCGAGAAGATTAAAAAGTACTTGATGCATCCTCCCATAATATCACCACCCTCTAGGGATAAACCTATGAGATTGTATATATCCACCTCAGATTTAACTACAGGTAGTATGCTAGCCCAAGAAGACGATAATGGCGTCGAAAGAGCCATTTATTATCTTAGTAGGGTATTAAATAATGCAGAGACTAGATATAGCACTATAGAAAAGCTATGTCTTTGCTTGTACTTTTCTTATACGAAACTTAAGTATTATATAAAACCAGTTGATCTTTATGTTTCGTCTCATTTTGATGTGAACAAATATATGCTTTCAAAGCCAATTATGCATAGTAGGATTAACAAATGGGCCTTGGCGCTCACTGAATATTCCTTGGCCTTTAAGCCTTTGAAGGCTATGAAAGGTCAAATAGTTTCAGATTTCATAGTAGACCACTTTTTGTTTGAAGATTCAACACTAAATTATGTCGAAATACAACCTTAGAAGTTGTTCTTCGATGGATCAACACACAAAGAAGGAAGTGGAGTTGGGATTATTATAATTTCTCCTGAAGGAATTCCAACAAAATTCAATTATAGATTAGAAGTCCCTCCTTGCTCGAATAATGAAGCTGAATATGAAGCACTCATTGCTGGACTTGAAGCTTTGTTGGAATTGGGGGCAGACAGGGTCAAAATCAAAGGAGATTCTGAGTTAGTATTTAAGCAAACAACAAAAGAATACAAGTGCATAAAAGAAAATTTGATTATGTATTTCGTTATTGCCAACAGATTACTCAAGAAGTTTGAATATGTAGATATCAAACACATTCCCAGGATGAAGAATCAAGAGGCAAATGATTTGGCTCAAATAGCCTCAGGATATAAGGTGTCCAAGGAAAATCTCCAATATTTCATCGAAGTAAGAGGGAGGGTAATGGCTACTAGGTTATCCCCATCAGACTTAGAAAATTCAAAATTAGGATGTGCCAGTCGAGAAGAGTTTGAAGTATTGGCCATAAATGCTTTGGCAGACACAGACTGGCGAAGTCCAATAATAAATTATTTGAAAGACCCTTCGATAGATACAGAAAAAAAATTAAGTATAGGGTGTTATCCTATGTCTTAATAGGAAACGAACTGTTTAAGAAAACTCCAGAAGGGATCTTGCTTAAATGCTTAGGGAAAACGAAGCATACATAGCTTTATCCAGTATACACAGTGGGGCATGTGGAGCACATCAAGCATGCCATAAGATGAAACGGTTATTGTTTCGATATGGAATGTATTGGCCCACTATGCTCAAAGATTGCATAGAGTTCGCTAAGGGTTGTGAAGAATGTCAGGTTCATGCAGGCATCCAACATGCCCCTGCAAGCGAATTGCATTCGATCATTAAGCCTTGGCCCTTTAGAGGTTGGGCATTAGATTTAATTGGAGAGATTCGACCAACTTCGTCCAAAGGACAAAAGTATATCTTAGTGGGTATAAATTACTTTACAAAATGGGTCGAAGCAATACCCTTGGTAAATGTTGATCAAGAAACCATCATTGAATTTATTCAAAAGCAAATAATTTACAGATTCGGAATACCATAGAGTATTACAACAGACCAAGGATCAGTTTTTCGAGTCGAAAGATGCAAGATTTCGCGAAAGAAATGGGTTTTAAGTTATTGACATCTACACCATATTATGCTCAAGAAAATGGGCAAGTTGAGGCAGCCAAAAAGGTAATAATTAGTTTGATAAAGAAACATGTAGGTCGAAAGCCAAAGAATTGGCACAAGACTTTAGATCAAGCTTTGTGGGCATGTCGAACGTCTCCTAAAGAAGCAGCAAATACTACCCTATTTCAACTTACATATGGACATGATGCAGTCCTACCATTCGAAATATACTTGCAATCAGTAAGAATTCAAAGGCAGAGTGAAATTCCTTCTAAGCATTATTGGGAAATGATGATGAACGAATTGGTAGATGTAGACGAAACAAGGTTACACGCTTTAGAAGTTTTGAGAAGACAAAAAGAGAGAGTAGATAGAGCTTATAACAAAAGGGTCAAAAGTAAGTTGTTTTCAACTAATGATTTAGTTTGGAAAGTCATTTTACTTATGGATAAAAAGAATAAGTCATTAGGGAAATGGTCACCACATTGGGAAGTACCCTTTTGTATTCTACAAACATTTTCAAATAATTCTTATGAAATAGAGGAACTAGCTAAAGATCGAAGAATTTTGAAAGTGAAAATGGGAAATACTTGAAAAGGTACAAGCCATGCTTGCAAGAAATTCGAATCATGTTAGAATAGCAAAATTAAGATAAATATTAAGCCAAGATGGTATCAAAATAATAAAATTGCCAAAATGGCTTTGTTAAAAATACTACAAGATTTGAAATTGGGAATGGAAATGTCAATAGAAGAATACACTTTGATTTTAAAAGGGAGAATTATGTTTCAGTCTGGAAAACTTCATCTTGCACAGATTCATCTTGCATTGAGCAGAAGTTTTAATCCCTTCAAAAGCTTTAATCTCTTCGTCAATTTGCTCAGCAAGCTCCATTTGTTTGAGACTCTTCGAAACAAGAGTCTCAAGTGCTTTTTCGTCAATGGCTTTAAGGGTAGCTTGTTGACTTTGGGCATCTTCAATTTTCTTTTTAAGTTCTTCAATTTGAGACTCCCTAAGCAAGATTGGTCGTGAAAGGACTTCATGTTTATCCTTCATCTGTGCTTGAGAATACTCCAATGCTTCAGCTTCTTCAGAGAACATAGATGTCTGATCATAAGCAACAGTTAAAGCTTCTTGCTTGGGTCAAACCTTGGTGTCAGCATCATTATCTCTATTGTACCCACTGCTGATTTCATCCAGCATGATTTGCAGATCATAAATTGTTTCTCCAACTTCAGAGGGACAAGTGCTAAGATCTATTTGGCTAAGTAACTTCTTCATAGTATAGCAAGTTGTAGCATCTTCTTTCAAGATTGTGAAAACATCAACTTTGAAGATGGTCCTCTTGACTTGTTGAAGAAGTTGGTCATAAGAGCTTTGAGAGGCAGCGTCTTTCGTTTGGTCTGAGACTTCGGATTGACTTTTATTGGACGGAGAACCCTTTTGTGCTAACATCATCTTCACATACTTTAGGGGATTGGTTCTTTTCATTTCACCTTTCTGTCTCTTTCACTCTTTCTTCCTGAGCTACCTCCTCTTCGTTTCCATTTGTGAAGTATTGACTAATGGTTTCGACTTCGCTTTCTTCTTCTGAACTATCAGCAAATTGAACTATTTTAGGAGAAGAGTCATTAGGAACTTCATCAGTAGGTTTTTCAACCTCAGCACTCATTTTGCCATCTTGTGGAGATCCTTTCGATGGAGGCGAAGTCTCTTGTTCATCAGGAACTTCAGTAGTGTTGGCTTGGGGCACAACAGTCGAAGAACCTTTGTTTAGAACATCACCACTAGAGTCCCTCTATGGCGAAGAAGTTCCAGGAGTTAGAATGTGTCCTTATAGGGAAGAGATATCAGAAAGAGTAACTTGCGTACCCTGCATATGAATCTAATGTTAGCATAAGCATATTATATGTATAATTTCGAATGTGGTACTAGGTTTACCTTTGGATTATCAGTTGATACATTCTGCCAATTTGCTCCAAAACGATATTCTCTAAAGCTTTAGTTTTTTCAATGTCTTTGGATTTAGTTTTGGGAGCAACAGTCTTCATTTCGATTCCAGGTTGATTGGTGGGTTGGTAGCCTTCATCAGTTTTCTTGCTCTTCTTTTTCTTCTTAATTTTGGCTTTGAAAGGAGAGAGCTCAACGTTTTCACTTGTTTCTGGTTCGTCATCACCAGTAGCAGGATCCTCATGCCTTCGTTTCTTTGGAGATTTAGGAGGAAGCCTGTAATACGGTGAACTGACTTTGAGATTTTTGTATCGCAAATGTGCGGATAGCAAGAGTCGCCACCGACTTTTCTTTTATCCAATTAAGGGAAGGTGAAAAGAACAGGAAAAGACCTTCGTTAGATTCTGAGTAAGGGAGAAGGTTATGAAAAGGGAAGGTATTAGCACCCTTTCCATCCGTAGTTATCTACGGCTCTTAGTTGCTCTTAGATCACTTTAAAATTGTGCTTTGGTGTTTGAAAATGTTTTGAAAAGGCATTTCGCTTTGACTTTGTAATGATTCATGTAGGAATGTATACAAAGTGTTCGGAAATGTTTCGTTTTGAAAAGAGTTTGAACTTTGATAAAAGTGTGAAGTGTAAAAATGTTTTGATAGAGCAAGCAACTAAAAGTCTTATTACCTACTCAGAATGGTCGTTTTCATGTTTTTTTACGTTCCTTTAGAATAGCGCTATCCATACCATTAGTTGGTAGGTAACCCTATTCGTTGGATGTAAGCGGGACATTTGAAGGGACATCATATGGTCATAGAAAGCAACTTGTAGGAAGTATCCTAGCACATTCGAAGGACTATCATCATTTTCGTAGGCTTACAATCGAGGGTCAAGATCATGTATTCGTAGGCGACATTGTGGGTCTATGATCTTTGTATCGAAGGGACTATGATGATTTGTTTTGAAGGCAACGGTGCTAGAATACCTCTACGTTCGAGGGACTTGACCATTTAAATTCGTAAGGCAACGAGAGAGAATTACCCTAAGGGGTGCGTGTGTGAAAAGAGTGTGTCAATTCAGATATATGTTATCTTGAAGTTATGAGTGATCTATGTCCAATTTTATCTTGCCATGCATGCCTAATTACTAGCAGTTTATAGGGTGCAGAAATTAAATTGAGGAAAGTAAAGTGCGGAAAGTAAATGTCCTACGCTATTACATGGCTTTGGGGCAGATACATAATTGAAAGTGCGGAAAATAAAAGTCCTAATTAAACTATTACATCCCATAGGCAATTACATAATGGAAAAGAAAAGCAAGAAAAAAAACGTCTGAAACGGTATAACCTGTGAACAGATGCAAAATCGGAAAACGGAAGAAAATTGCATAAGAGGAAAATGTTAGTAAAAATAAGTATTTTTGAATGAGAAAAAGTTTTTTGTGTTAGTGATGACATTAATATGATAAAATAATTTTTTGGTAATTTTTGGAGTTGATTTGATAATTTAAAAACAATTAAAAGCTATTTAAATGATTAATTAGCAATTAAATAAAATATGCATGCAAAAATAATAATTTTTATGCTAAAAATTAAATAAACATTTTTCTGATGATTATGCAAAAAATAAATATTTTTGGTGTTTTTTAAATGCATGATAAAAAATATTAAAGATAAAATAAATTGGATGGAAAATATTAAAGAAAAAATAGAAAATATGAAAAATATAAGTTAGTTTTGCAAAAGAGAAAAAGAATTGGTCCTGTCCAGGTTCGAACCTGTGACCTTGGAGAGCATCTTCACTTCCCAACGCCTTAACCACTGAGCCAACGTGTCTTTTGTGTTTGAAATATGGAAAGAGTGGTTTAAATATGTAAACATGTCCTGATTATAACTCCAAGCCCAGTCAACACGCGTGGACCCCAGTTGGATAGAATGGACGAATCAGAGGGATCCGTTGTGCCATGCCAGCCTTCACCGGTCAGAGCAAGTCAATGACGCCGGAGCCCTAGCTCCGGTCGTCTTCTCCTGCTGGTTCAGTGACCGATCCTGCAAAATAGGTAGAATCAAAGCAAAAGAAAGACCTATCCACCCTAATTCGACCCTTCTGAGTTCAATGGTGCCATCGTTTTGGCTTGAAAACGACTGTATCGTGAGTTTCAAAGAAGAGAACAAAAACTGCCCTAACAATGGCAATCTATGATTTCTACGTGGGAACTTGCATGTAAGGCATCAAACACATTCTAATGAATACCCTGAACTCAAACAAACACGTGAAAACAGTTAGTAATGCATGATTAATGAAAATCGAATTTCAAAGAAATACCAAATCGGAGCAAGCTTGAGAGCACGATTCTGGATGGTTTGGCTTCGAGTAAGGATTGGGATTGCTTGCTGGGATATCAAGGAACACGTTTGAGTGCTCAAAACCCCTTGAAACTGGCTGGAGAGTGGAATACGATTTTGACAATTTTGAGAAAAATTTGAGCAAAGTAAGGGTTGTTGTAGAGGCTAGGGTTTCGTCCTTGGCTTTGTGCAATATGATCAGTATTTATAGAGTGAGGAATGAGTGCAAAGAGAGTGAAAAAAGATATGGTATTCAATGTGAAATTAATTCCTTTCAAATAAAATCAAATTTTGGAAAAAAATTTGATTTTCTCTTCCATATGCAAGCTAGCACGAAATTGGCAAGTATCGTGGGCTATCTTGGACCTTAAGTTTGATAAAAATCCAATCCTTTTGACAATATATCTTGTTTTCATATTTTATATAATTTAAATTTGAATTAAATGGTTTTAAATTCAAAAATAAATCAATAAAATAGAATGTGGTCATGGCAAGGCATCAATAGGTCACAAATAATATCATGATCAAGTTTGGATCATAAAATTATAGGCCCATTTGGAAAAAATTGGATTTTGACAAATATCTCCTTTTGTGCAATTGTTCAAAAATGCCCAACTTCTGAATGGTGTATCTTGCTCAATTTTCCACATTTTTGGATGTTCTTGGACTTTTTAGAAAGCCCTAAGTGTACTCTAACCAACCTCTTTGGTTTCATCTCAATTGGAGTTTCCATTCTTAATAAATCTTCAAAACAAAAAAGTTGACTTTTTGTTGACTTTGAAAAGGACCTGTAATGTTTTGATCCATTCCTTCCAAATGAAGCATTTTTTGAACGTTCTTGTGAGACATGAAGTTGTAGAGAATTGAATTTCCTTCAAAATTAGAGGTGGTGGAAAAATTTCTGAGAAAGTATGAAGAAGTTATGCTCAGTCAAAGTTAAGTTGACTTTTCACTAAAAAACCCTAATTTGGAAAGTTTGACTTTTGTGCAAATCTTGAGTTTTCTTGATGAATCATGATCAACCCTTGATAAAATGATGAATGTGACTTCAAAATGAGGATGTTGACCAAAAATCATGAAGTTTGACTGTATGTTGACCACAGTTAACTTTTTGTCCAATACAACTGATTTTCAACCATCTGAGCAATTGTCTGAGGAATTTTGACCTGTGGGGCTTGAAACTTGACATGGAGAATCTTTGAAGCATATGAGGAGGCATGATGGCCATTGGAGATGTTGGAAGTCCATCTGGACCTGAGAATTGCCAAACCCTAGTTTGGGTTGATTGTCTAGGAGAGGGTTTGTCTGATCAACCCTTGAGGAATCCTTGAGTGTAGATGTATGAAATGTCTTGAGAAGTAGGAGGGAAACTTTTGGGGTATGACAGCGCCCACTAACCTAAGAAAGCAAGAAAGATACTTTAGCAAAAAGTCAAAAGAGAGTTCGAAGAAAAGAAAAACAAGGTAATACATTTTTCAATTTCTTTTTCTTCAAAGTGTCATCTTGTTCTGGGGTGGGGTCATTGGTGGTTTCAATTGTTTGCTTCAAAGTGCTGGTGGAACTTGCCTTAGGGGCAGTTTTTTCTTTCTTCGCAACCTTTATGTCAACAACTGAAAAGGAATGAATTGATAATTAGTCAAAACGAAATATACAATAAGAGGAAATCAAAAGAATTTCGAAATCCTTTGGTTCCACACCTTTGCGATGCTGAGATATAAGAGACATGGCTGATAAGTCATAGCGAATGTGGCCTTTGAAACTGTCCAAATCACATTTGGCCCACATTACCTTTTGGGCAGGTATTTTGGCATCATTTTCATATTGATGAAAAGTATTCCCACAAACGAACCACTTTGGATAAGGAGGAAAAAAGGCCAAAGCCAAATCTGAAGTAGGTAGTTTGGGAAACCTTGGTGGTTGAGTTTTAAAATCCCACCTATACCTATCTTTAGGTTTTAAGTTGGGAGGAAATTTGATTTTTGAAATTTTTTTTTTAATTTTTCCTTCAAAGTTTGTGCTGCTTCGAAAACGGTTCGATGCAGGTTCATGTGATTATAGACAGTGTCAAAGTACTTCGGGAATTCCCAGATTTCTTTGGTATGAGTGAGCCTACCTTGCTTAACATGATCTTGCACAAGCGAAAATGCCTCTATCAGTTGTTGTTGAATTTGAATGGTGCTAAACATATTTTCTGAATAGTAAGAATTCCACCAATTGTAGAAATCTTTAGTCATATAAAAGGCGAGTTCGAAGGGTATTAATGTGAAGTAAGCAAAGCCAGCATAGTGATGCTGATGAATTGTGACCTCTTTAACAACATAAGGTACTCCTGCAATACATATCTCTCGTTTCTTGTTGAAAAGTGGTTCAGGTAAAAGTTGGCACAATCCAAATTGACGTGCTGCGAAATTAGGTTGATAAGCCAATATGCAGACATAACTTCTTACAGTTGTGATCCTAGAAATTATAAGCTTGGGATTTAGAAAAGCACACCATATGTCTCAAATTTCTTCTGCTTTGATGGCTTCTTCGATGGGCATAGTGAACCAAAATGGACCACGACTTCGATTGCAAAATAGAGCCATCGAAGGGAGAAACTTATGCCTTTTGGAGAATATCATCATATAGTTGGTGAAGCAGGTCTTGAAAACTTCTTTATCATCATTGGGAGTCAGTTTTAATAACCCAGTGCCTTCAATGTTTCTATTCGCAATTTCAGGATCTTCTTCATTAATTGTACCAGAAGTTTGAAGGGAGGATTTGAACGTAGCATTCAACCAGAGTTGAAGGAGCCAGAAGGGGCCAGCCAGAAGCAATTTTGTGCCAGTTTCGTAAGTCTTTAACTTGGATACTGCATAGCCTAAAATCTCATATAAGCTCACTTGTAACAAATCACTTACACATACTCTTCGACCATGGTGGAGCTGGTTCGCTAGAGTAATGCATCTACAAGCAACTTGCAGAGATTTGCTATAGAAGACGTATTTCGACAGCCACAATGTTAGAAATGCTATATGTTCTACTTCTGATACCTCCTCTCCAAAAGTATGGTAAAAGTTGATGTATTTCAAAAATCCATCATGTTTGACATCAAAGTCAATGATGTTTTCTTTGTCCTCATTGGGATCGAACGTTTCCCCAATAGGAGAAAGTCCAGTAATTGCGGCAATGTCGAAGAAAGTTGGGGTTATCATCCCATAAGAGAGATGAAAAGTATTGTAAGTACTATACCAGAAATATAGGGATGCTAGTAATAAGGGTTGACTGTAGCTAAACCCTAATTTTTACATTTGAATTAAACTAAGGATACCTAAATCTTCCCACTCTTGGGACTTTTTATTTTCCACTTTCGAAAGCCATTTTTGATATAATTGGTCCGATGAAGGACATGATCGAAAGGGTTTAAAGTTTTTAGTAACATAATCCATGTTTGAAAGCTTCTCTCGTGGGTTCAGAAGAATCCTCCTCAAAAGAATCGTTTTCTTTCTTCTTCACTAGACTTGATTTGTTGACTATGGGTTTTGTTTTATAATAAATAGGAAAAGACCCCTTATTTTGTTCTAAGCATTCAGTAGAGATCAAAGGACCCATAATTCCTAAGTTTCTACCAGAAACAGAGACGTGAAGAATTACCTGGGAAGCATTTATTGCTTTTTGTTCTGGAGAAAGTTTTGGAGTAGTAATTAACTCTTGATTCTTAAAAGTCACAATCTTACTCACAAGCGTGTAATTGAAAGAAGAACCTTTGAGTTTTCCAGATTTCTTAAGGTGAGATGATGTTTGTGCATATGAGGAAGACATTGTTGGAAATCTGTGAGTTCTTGCTGAGAAAGAGAAAATGGTTTTTTTTTTGAAGAATATTTGAAGATTGAAGGAGATGAAAGTGTTGGTTGTGAAGCTGAGTTGCTTTTATAAAAGTTTTTGGCGGTTTAAAAATATTTTGACCTTTCGAAAACGTGGAGTACATTTAGCTTCGTTGGTGGGCCGGAAAGGAGATGGTTTTCAAAAAGTCTTGGGAACTGATGTTTAATAAGTCATGATTAGCAATAACTTCAAAACTTGCACGTTTGGAGAGGTATGGTGAAAACATGTTTTGCAGAGAAGTAGTTGATGGTTGTGATGTCATATACAGTAAAGTCATCATGAGTTAAGTTTATCAAAATCACATGTATGATTAAAAAATGGGTATTTCTTTGACTATCGAAATACACATTTTCGAGGGGTAATTTGTTAGCTGGTAATTTCGATGAGCTATTTTGGTTCGAAGAAATGGGCTTTATGTTATTTGGATTTTTTGTTCAAATAAGGGGAATAAGGTCCAGAGGTTGCATTTTGGCTGACAGGCAAGGAAAATAGAAAGAGTTATGTTTGTTGGAGATTTAGAGTTTATAAACTCTAAGGAAGTTTCGAATGAACAAGGATTTCGAATGCTTTGTTCTGTTAGAAGCTTGAAAATTCGAAATAAAGGATTAAGTAGGTATAGCAAAGAAGTTTCAAATTCAAACGGAAGATTTTAATTTATTAAGTTCATTAAAGATTCGAAATTGAAATAAAGGCGCCATTCCATCGGAGGACGCGTGGAAACCACCGGTTGTAGAAGCCATGCAATCTTCAAACGTGGCATCATTCTAGAGTAAGACTGTTAGGGTCGAAATAGTATAAATATAAGTTTTTAGTTTTAGAATTGTGTGTGTTCACTATTGTACAAAACTTATATACTCAAATTACCAAGTGTAAAACGGAAACGAGTTGCAGTAACATGTAAGTATGGAAACACCATTGTTATTTTCATAGTTTAAATTAAAGTCTTTCATCTTTACAGTTATTTCGTTTTCAGTCATTTCATTTGAAGTTATTCCTTTATTTTTCAATCAACTCTTTTCTTTTCCAGAAATCGTTATTCTTTTATCAAACTTTTACATTTTGTGTGCAAATCATTCGTTTTACTTTACAAAGTCTTTCCTTCAATTTAGAGTCTTTTTTTTATTCAAAGTTATTCACAAGTCTATAATTTACTTTATCAATGTCTTCATGTTTCGATCTATAGTTTGTTAATCATTTTAAATCGAAAGTTATATAATATGTAATAGAATTATTAATAGAGAGAAGAATATGAACATTAAAGCCCAATTCAAACATCAAACACTTAGACACATGTCCTAGGATCAATCTAGTCGATCCTGTAAGTTACCAAAATCATTAATTTGGAGGACTAGCGGTTGTTTACTAGAAATCACTGTAAACACCTCTGCTCCTTTTACTATCTTTGGGTTTGTCCTTAGGAGATCACCAAGCACCTTGTGGATGTATTTATTTCTTGTGTGGGATGATTGATACTTGGCTATTCATGATGTGTATATCATTTGTTTTCTAGATGTTGTGATGTAGGTGGATGATGCAAGAGTTTCTTATTCAAGGAGTCAATAGGTTCATGTGTTTATTTCCATGTCTTCTCTCCTCAATTCTCAAGATTTTTAAAGTATTGTCTCTCATCGAAGACTTCTCTTGTCATCAACTATGGCCTCTTGTCTTAAGTGTATTCTTCATGCTTGGAAGAAATCATTAAATTTGAAGAATTCTCCATGCTATGGCCATCTATCTTGAAATTAGGGTTTTGGACTTCCGAGGACCATATCTTGTTGTTGGCATGAAGTTTTTGGATAATTTCAAAGTCATTTGATTCTTGAAAGGACTCATAATATGAATATGCTTTGATCCAAGGAGTTTAATTGATGAGAAGATTGTTTTGGAGGTCTATGATTGCCAACTCTCTAGATTGATACTTCATCTATCTTGTGTGACTTCAAAGGATCATAAAATAGTCATCCCTTATCTCCTTGAGCTCATTGTTCTTTCACAATGAACCTAAGGATGTCTAATACAACTTAGTTAAATTGGTAAGAAGAGAAAATGCTTAGAAATTTGCCTAAGAAGTCAAAAGATTACAAGTCCTTGATGAATTTATCATCTTGAGGTCATTATTTTTGCACAACAATCTTGAAGATGTGAACTTTATCTCCATTTAAGTTTCAAATATTGAAAGTGCTTGGAAGTTGATTGAAGAAGTCAAAATATTATAGGTCATTTCAAAAAATTTCCTCAATTTCACAAGGCCATAACTTTCCCAATTTTTGAAGTTTTTGGTTGATTCTTTTTGCCAAATGTTCTTTGAGAGGTCTACTTAATATCATCTTTGAAAGTCAAGAGAAAATTTTGAATGGAAGATAATTTTTGAAAATAAAAGATTATAGGTCATTTTTATAAAGTTGGCATGCTTGACCAAGGACTGGCCTAAAAAATCAGTGTCTTTTCACAGATCCTAAAGGCTATATCTCTCTACTCAAGCATCCATTGAAATTGATTATTTTTGAATTGTGTTATACTCTTTGAATACTTCATTTTCCTCAAGGAAAATTAGAAAACGCACAAGGGAATTTTATTCGGCTTCAGTTCAAAGTTTGTTCCAAAATCTATTTCAAGCACACCATCTGTTTGTGCATTTTGCGTTACTACTCATTTTTAAGCCGAATTAAGCCTTGATTTCGTGACTAATTGTGATTAGAAACTTTCCAAGATTAATTAACAGATCAAAACGCAAGGAATGATTGAGTTTTGATGCACATAAGGTCACACTTTCTTCATGGACACGGGTGTGCATGATTTCCATTCAAATGTCATCATTCACCCCTCATTTTGATTCCATTTGCTTCTCCTATAAATAAGAGACACATTCCACTCATTTCCTCAAGCTTTGATAGCCTAAAAGACTCTGCCAAACTTACTCCCTAACCAGATTTTCTGCAACTTCAAATTCATAGTTAGACCACTTTCAGTTTGAAATTTATCACTCACTCTTCTTCCTTGAACCTCACTGAAGATAACAGAACACGAATCGTGCCTTGAATCTTCCTTAATTGTGTTATCCAAGTCCAATTTCAGAACTCTGAAAGTGAACTTTATTTAGGTAGGAATCTTCATCAAATTGTGTCAAATCAAGTTCTATTGCATTATCCTCGTCTCCCTGGTCCTTGTGATCTTTACCATTTGCATTTTCATTAAGTATTGACTAAAAATTTCTGAAAACAAGTACTCGCTATTATTTGAGTTTTTTCCAAATTGATCCTTGCTCGTTTTAAATAAATTTTTCACGAGGGTACCATTAGAATCATCTTGAAGAGATGAATCTAATGATACCGGTCTGAGGAATTGATTTTACAGTTTGTGAAACTCCAATTTTGGAGAGGCTGGAGGTTGAAGACGATGACATGGACGTCTTCAACCAATGAGAATGTGTCGTGTAATTTTTTTGAATTAGATCCGGTGTGTTAGCTTCACCGTGCACGCATATCCGGAGTCCTTGGATCTGACTATTTTTTTTAATTTAATTTTAATTTCTGATCTGGTGTGAAAACCAAGGAGGTCCATATCAAGCACAACGCGTGATCCCTTGGATATGATTACTCACGCATTTTGACTGTGATCTAATGGTCCATATTTTTTGGCTTTTTATTTTATTTTTTGATTTTTACATTTTAAATGTTTTAAACTTCAAAAAAATCATAGAAAATTCATTTTTGACTCAAAAATTATGAATAAATTTACAAAAATATTTTGAAATATTATCTTTCTGATTTTTATTTTTTCATAATTTTATTTTCATATTTGATATTTTTTATGATTTTTCTCTTTTATTTGATGTTTTTAATTGTTAAAAAATACTTTTTGACATTTTAAAATTCTAGAAAGATTATGGAAGGATCCAATGGTCATTTGATAAATATTGGTGACCACGTTTTATTTTTATTTCTGATTTTACTATTTTTTGAAATTTTTGGTTCATTTCACCTTTTTATTTTATTTTCTAAAAGTATTTTTCGACTTTTAAAAATTCTGAAAAAAATTTGTCAACATTTGTTGACCTCTGTTTGACTTTGGATAATTTTCTTAGAATTTTATTTTGATGAAAAAATACTATTTATGTATTTCGTCAATAAAGTCCAATTAAATAACCTAATTTCAATATTATTTTTAATCCTTTTTTATTTTATTTTTATTTTTATTTTATTTTGCTTATTCTTTTTTGGATTTATTTGGAGTCATACATTTCCTCAACATCAACGAAATTTGGGTGTTGATAGGTCTTTTGACCAAATCCACCAAAAACGTTGGTTGATTTTGACAAAATTAGACCAAGTAAATTCATCTGACGCAAAGTAAATTTGTAACTAGTTTCTTCTTCTCCATCTTATTTTTCTTTTGTCCCGATTCGGAAAAAGTGATCAATTGGTGGCATGAGCTTTAGTGTTCAAACATAAGCCCCAAAAGATGACTTGAGCTTTGATCTTGGTTCAACATCTGTGGCGATTGTCGTGTGGTCTCGTTGATTTTTAATCAAGCTTTTGGCAAGTTTCCACTAACCTTGTCCATTTGAAATTCTCAATCATCTTTGATCAAGTGATGTAATAATTCCAAAAACCGGTGATATACTTGACAAAAAGCAATTAAAACTTGTCGTGTAGTCGCGTTGATTCTATCAAGCTTCTGGCAAGTCTTCATGCGCAAGTTTCAAGATGGTCACCTTGCTGACGACTAATTACTAACAATTCGATGATATACTTGACAAGCTTCAAGATGGTCATCTTGCTAACCCTTATTAATTGTTTTTTTAATTTTATGCTCTTTACTTTCCGCTTTTACTTTTATGCTCTTTACTTTATGCACTTTATTTTTAGCATTTACATTTCATGTCATGTTTTCTTCTTTGCTCACTTGAGCATTTTATTTTCTTGTTATTTTGAATTTGCTCACTTGAGCTTTACTTTTCTTTTCCAAGATACCTAATAATTCAACTTAAACACAAAAAACTTTTAATTGGACTTAGTTACTATCCTTATACTCGAAGTTTGATCTTTGGACTTAGGATTAGGACCCTTACCTCATCTTGGAGATATATGTGCCCTTGGTGTTATTATGTCTTGCTTGGTTATTATCTTTGTATACAGGTTATTCTGTTATACTCTATTAAAAGTGAATTTCCTCCAAATATAGCCGTTACACTGCCCGTTTTTCTTGAGACATGAATTCATCAGTGGCATTGATTTATCTGAAGCTTGGTTTTTTTGTCAGGTTATTTGTTGCTTATGTGGTAATCCAAAGGATGAGATATGATATTGGCTCTTGATGTCAAGTACTAGTTTTCTCACCCAGTTAGATGTTTCTTTACCCTTACCTGTTATTTTATGCACTTAGGTTAGCCTCTTCATCTCCTCCCCATTCTTTAATTTTCAAAATCTTCTCTCTTTTTCAAAGGATTCTTATTTTCAAAACTCGAACCGCTTTCATAAAAAACTTGGACTTAGGTCCATGAATTTTCAAACTTCTTTTTCTTAATAAATTTTCAATTCATTCAATAATACTTTGACTTCTCTTTTGTTAAGACTAAAAAACACCTAACCTCATTCAAATTTTTTTAGCCCTTTGTGGCTTTTCTTAAAAAACCATTTTCTTAAAATCAACCAACACACAACTTTAGTCTTTTTTTTACCTGAACTACATTGGGTTTTAATTTCAACATTGCACATTGTTGGTATGTAGGCTTGCAACTCATTGGAAGTTCTATCAAACCAAAAATTATAAAAAATACTTATTTTTCTCCCCCACCATCCATTTTGTACACGTACTCTTTTTTAGCACACATATACAAATTCTCAAAAAGGTTCCTACAGAGTATCGTAGATGCTTTGGGTGCCTAACACCTTCCCTTTGCATAACTAACCCTCGGTCCCAGATCTCCGATCTTTTTTTTTAAAGATTTTATTCGCTCTTTTTCCTAGTCCTTTGGATAAATTAAAAGCGTCGTGACGATTCTTTTGTTATTTTTTGAGTTAAGTCAATTCAATGGCTTATACTTATAGTTTTTGCCGCTACATAAAAGTGGCGACTCTGCTGGGGATGTTTGACCTATTGTTGGACCATCTCTAAGTGGGTTGACCCTATTTTTATTTATTTGTATATATGTGCTATATTTTTGTATATATTGTGTACTTGTTTGTCTGAATGTTTTCTGGTTTTCAGGGGTGCTTGGTGATCTTCTTTTTTCAGAGTTAGGAAAACTTAAGATAGGACGGGAGGTATAGTCATGTTAACTTTTAGGGAGTAATCCCGAAGAAGGAGACATGAGATCCCCCACTCAGTGGAGACCTCCTTGACTATGGTATTTTGTTTACCGATCGATCGGGAAGACATGACTGCTTTCGACCTGAGAGTCCTTAAATATTAGCAACCGTAGAACCCTTAACCCATCCTGGCTATTTATGGGTAGTGCGGAGACTATTACAGAGTTATCCGAAAGTAGTCTCTATGCGATACAAAACTCAGACGAGTTTCACCTGACGATATTTCTAATTACTTAGTACATCGGGAAGTTAGTAATATTTGATGGAGGAATGAAAACTCTGAGGATTCCTTTTAGAACCTTGATCTATAGGTGACAAAGCTTAGAATACCTTGTGGGTAGTACCTTATGACTTCATGCTCGTGACGTCGAACCTATGGACCCCATGTTTGTGATCTTTGTGTGTGATTGTTGCATCATGCATTCATGCATCCATACGCATTTTTTTCAAACAGATGTTCAAGGAACTTAAGACTGACCTTTGCAAATATCTCAAGTATATTTTGACCATAGATTATGGATAAAGGAGGACTCAAAAATACAGGAAAAAGAGAAGAGGAAGAACGAGGAAAAAGAGAAGATCATTCAAGTTAGGTGATCCACTATCGCGCGCGGATCAAAAACAAGTTATTTTGAAAGTATATTTACAGTAACGACAACTCGAGTATCATATTGCAAGGATTCTTATTCTTATTAACTAACTACAGTAATGATTAATGGGGGATTTTGAGTTTCGATTAGGAAAAATAGTTCAAATAAGTGATTATGAAATAAGCTAAAAATGAATCAACCTACTGTCCGGGTTCCCAACTTATCATCGGTAATTATAAATTCAAACCCCAAGCGAATTCCAATCCCTATTCGATTATAGTACCAATTAACAAGCGAAATTGACAGTATATGGTTTATATTCCTTTTATCCGAATTAAGCAAACGAATTCAACACTTATGAATTAAGCAAACGTGATTCGACATACGCAATTTTAACAGTAAAGCAACGTTAAAACGCGAGACAGATCAAGGAAACATAAACCAAACGAATTAAATCAATGACATTATATATAACTTGAATTAAGCATACGAGAGATATAGAAGAATATTGAAATGGAAAAGAAATAAGATTGAAATAATAAAACCTCAAAGTAGATCAATCCTTGGTGATTAGTTTCTCATCACGATCGTACAAAAGCCAAAATATTCTTTTTTTATCGTGAATTATGTGTAAACGTTATTGTAGCGGCTACTAGGTAATAGAGGAAAACAAAACAATTCGGTTTACAACCCAACTGGGTCAAATACATAACCCAGGCCCAAAACAAATAACCCAAAATAAATTATAAATCTAATGCTGCAACTTCAACGGATTTTTCAGGTCTGCTACAGTCTGATTCAGCTTCTGACTTCTTCATGAAATTTATAGCTCTTTCTCTTAGCTTTCCAACATATATTAGAATGCATTGATTCGATACTCGTAGCTCCAACTATGAATTTTTCCGTGATAGCTGTTCAAGCTGAAAATTAAATACGAAAATCAAATTAAACCAAAAATAAACTAAATTAGAAAAACATTATAAAACATAAAAATAAACAAAACAAAACATAGAAATGCTTAAGTATAAACATGGAATAATGTGCATCAAAGTTCACTGATCAAATTACTTTTGCACTCCAAGCAAAATAAAATCAAAAGAAACATAACAGTATCATCAGTTACTCATTCCAGGCTACAAATTCTTCTTCGGTTAAGATTGCATCGATATGTACTAATTTTGCACACTAAGAATATCGTAGGAACACTAATCCATAATTATGCATACATAAGCGTCCTACATATACAAATCAATCTGAATCATGTTATTATACCTAAGCCTAACTTACTCATCCTCTTCTCTTTTATTCTAGCGCAATCACATTAAGCCCGTTATCTCCACACACTCATAGTAAGGAGACCGGTTAGTGACTCTGATCCTTTTTCATGGGGTTCTGGTACCTAAGTGGTATAAACCTTTGCTTACCCAATTGTAGTTGCAAGGGATCAAACTGTAATCCACCCTACCAAATTCAGCATCAAAAACCTCTGAACCAACTAACAACGGGTCTTGAAATCATTTTTTGTAGGTTATACAACCGTTGGGTTAAGTGACCGGGTGAAATTCACCAAACTTAGAAGGTGCATTCCTTTTCTTCTTCTTTTTTTCTTTTTCAAATAGAACTTGGATCACTCGCTTATATTCATCGGCTTCCTTACGTAGAGCATGTGTGAGATGGTGTCGACTGCAAAGATAAACTACTCAAGAGAAGAATGAGAAATCAAAGCTATGTCATAACAAGTATTTAAATTAACTTCCATATGCAGGAGACTTACAATGTTAAGATGATATCGATCTTGTGCACTTTTCCCGAGTCTCACAACTACCCTTAGATTAATCTATAGCCCAAAACTCTCAACAAGATGTAGTTTTTTATTATTTTTTTTATAACTTAAAACAAAACAAGAAAACAAAATAATGCAAAAAAAACAAAAAAATAAAGAAACACAAATGATTCCCTCCCCCAACACTTAAAATAAGCATTGTCCTCAATGAAAGGACATAACTATTAAAGCTGAGAGAAAAGAATAAGAACTCCCTAATCAAGTTGCAGTGAGGTTGGGCGCTTCCAAAGAAAGACCCTCTATTCTTGCATCTCCAGGCTCTGAATTTCCATGAAATAGCTTTCGGAGTTTCCCATTCACATTGAAAACCTTGTCATTAACTGCACTTTTAATTTCTACTGCACCATGCGGGAAGACATTAGTATCGACCAAAGGGCCAATCCATTTGGATCGAAGTTTCCCAGCCATAAGCTTAAGTCGGGAATTAAACAGTAAAACTTGGTGGACCACAAAGAATTCCTTCCTAGAAATCATCTTATCATGGAAGTGCTTAGTTTTCCCTTTATAAATCCTAGAGCTTTCATAAGCCTCTAGTATAAGCTCTTCAAGCTGTTGTAATTGGAGTTTCCTTTCAATACCTGCTTGTTGCATCTCTAAATTACAACTTTTCACCGCCCAATAAGCACAGTGTTCTATTTCTACAAGAAGATGATATGCCTTACAAAAAAAACAGACGATAAGGAGACATCCCAATGGGTGTCTTGAAAGTTGTTCTTTGAGCCCAAAGTATGTCTTCTAGAAGGCGGCTTCAGTCCTTCCTGTTTGGATGCACCATTTTCTCTAAAACCTATTTGATCTCTCTGTTTGAGATCTCAGTTTGCCCATTAGTTTGTGAGTGATATGCAGTAGATACTTTGTACATAACTCCATACTTCCGGAGCAAAGCTTCCATGGTGCGGTTATAGAAATGAGTGCCTTGGTCACTTATGATATCTCGCGGTATTCCAAACCTGCAAAAGATATTAGACCTGACAAAATCTGCAAAAACTCTAGAATCATTAGTCCTAGTGGGGATAGTTTCCACCCATTTGAAACATAATCAACATCAATAAAAATGTAAAGAAAACTAAATGATACATGAAAGGGACCCATGAAGTCGATTCCCCATACATCAAATACCTCACAAAAAAGCATGGGTTGTTGAGGCATTTCACGCTTGCGAGTGATGGTTGTACCTGCTATCTGGAACTCTTTACAAGTGCGGTAAGTCGCATAAGCATCCTTAAAAATAGTGGGCCAGTAAAACCTAAATCTAGGACTTTTCTTACAGTCCTTTAAGGGCCAAAGTGTCCCCCGACTTGAGATGCATGACAAAAATTCAAAATGGATTCAATATCATAGTCGGGGACACATCTCCTAATTACCTGATCACTACCAAACTTCCAAAGATATGGATCATCCTAAACATAATATTTGGCATCACTCTTGAGTTTGTGAATCTGCGGCCTGGATGCACTTGTAGGAAAAACACCAGCAACAAGAGAATTAACAATATCTGCAAACCAAGGAGTAATCCCATGCAAAAATAAAAGGTGTTCATCGGGAAAGTCATCTCGAATGGAAAAAGGATCTTCATCTCTCTCTATCATGATCAAGTGATCAACCACTAAGTTCTCAGCTCCAATCTTGTCTTTAATCTCTACATTGAACTCCTAGAGCAACAACATCCATGGTATCAATCTCAGTTTTGCATCTGTCTTCTTCAACAAGTACTTCAATGCTGCATGGCTAGTAAAAACAACAACCTTGGAACCTAGTAAATATGATCTGAATTTATCAAGAGCAAAAACAATATCTAGAAGTTCTTTTTCAGTGGTGGTGTAATTTGATTGTGCAAAATCTATAGTCCTAGAAGGATAATAAATAACATGGGCAGCTGTCATACCCCAAAATTTGCCCTCCTACTTCTCAAGACATTTCATACATCCATACTCAAGGATTCCTCAAGGGTTGATCAGAAAAACCCTCTCCTAGACAATCAACCCAAGCTAGGGTTTGGCAATTCTCAGATCCAGATAGGCTTCCAACATCTCCAATGGTCATCATGCCTCCTCATATGCTTCAAATACTCTCCATGTCAATTTTCAAGCCTCACAAGTCAAGTTTCCTCAGACAATTGCTCAGATGGTTGAAAATCAGTTGTATTGGACAAAAAGTCAACTGTGGTCAACATACAGTCAAACTTCATGATTTTTGGTCAACATCCTCATTTTGAAGTCACATTCATCATTTTATCAAGGGTTGATCATGATTCATCAAGAAAACTCAAGATTTGCACAAAAGTCAAACTTTCCAAATTAGGGTTTTTTAGTGAAAAGTCAACTTAACTTTGACTGAGCATAACTTCTTCATACTTTCTCAGAAATTTTTCCACCACCTCTCATTTTGAAGGAAATTCAATTCTCTACAACTTCATGTCTCACAAGAATGTTCAAAAAATGCTTCATTTGGAAGGTATGGATCAAAACATTACAGGTCCTTTTCGAAGTCAACAAAAAGTCAACTTTTTGTTTTGAAGATTTATTGAACATGAAAACTCCAATTGAGATGAAACCAAATAGGTTGGTTAGAGGACACTTAGAGCTTTCCAAAAAGTCCAAGAACATCCAAAAATGTGGAAAATTGAGCAAAATACACCTTACAGAGGTTGGGCATTTTTGGACAATTGCACAAAGGGAGATATTTGTCAAAATCCATTTTTTTCCAAATGGGCCTATAATTTTATGATCCAAACTTGATCATAATATTATTTATAACCTATTGATGCCTTGCCATGACCACATTCTATTTTATTGATTTATTTTTGAATTTAAAACCATTTAATTCAAATTTAAATTATATAAAATATGAAAACAAGATATATTTTCAAATGGATTGGATTTTTATCAAACTTGAGGTCCAAGATAGCCCACACAACTTGCCAGATTCGTGCTAGCTTGCATATGGAAGAGAAAATCAAATTTTCTCAAAATTTGATTTTATTTGAAAGGAATTAATTTTACATTGAATACCATATCTTTTTTCACTCTCTTTGCACTCACTCTTCACTCTATAAATACTCAACTATTTGCACAAAGCCAGGGACGAAACCCTAGCCTCTACAACAACCCTTATTTTGCTCAAAATTTTCTCAAAGTTGCAAAAATCGTGTTTCTTGTTCCAGCCACTTTCAGCCTCTTTCAATCACTCCATTGTGTTCCTACGGTAAGTTTGAGTAAGTATACATCAAAAGCCATGATTGAAACTGCTTGAATCGAGCCATACACATTCATACATATTCAAAACTTTCTTGAAATTGCATTTTTATTATCTGCTTGTTTTAATCAAAACTAATCATTCTAATGTGTTCATGAGGTTCCATAGATGTGATCTGGGTCATCGTTCTCAAGCTTTAACGTCAGAAACACGATTTGCCATAGTTAGGGTTTTTCGAGTTGTCTTCTTCGAACCGGCTTGTACAGGTCATTTCAGTCAAAACCAATACCACCATTTGATTCAGAATGGTCGATTTAGGGGGCTAGGGTATCCCTTTGCCATTTATTTTCGTTATTTCGCAGGTTTCAGGTTTTGGTTGGCCGGAGAAGACGACCGGAGCTAGGGCTCCGACGTCGTTGACTGAAGCGAAGACCGGCGAGGCTGGCGTGGCGCGATGGAGAGTCCTGATTCGTCCATTCGTTCAAACTGGAGTCCACTTGCTGACTGTGTGTTGAACTCAAAAATCTATGACACGCGTACACTTATATGCACACCTTTGCAAATTCCAAATACCAAAAGCACTTTGGTCCAGTGGTAAAGGCAAGAAGATTGCAAGATGCTCTCAATGGTCACAGGTTCGAGCCTGGTCAGGACCATATTTTTACTCTTTTCCAAAACTAACTCTATTTTTCATATTTTTCTATTTTTCTTTAATATTTTTCATGCATTTTAATTTATCTTAAATATTTTTTTATCATGCATCTAAAAAACACCAAAAATATTTATTTTTTGCATAATCATCAGAAAAATGCTTATTTATTTTTTAATATTATTATTTTTGCATGCATATTTAATTTAATTGCTAATTAATCATTTAAATGACTTTTAATTGTTTTTAAATTATCAAATCAATTCCAAAAATTCCCAAAAAATTATCTTATCATATTTATGTCATTACTAACACAAAAACTTTTTCTCATTCAAAAATACTTATTTTTGCTAACATTTTCTTCTTATGCAATTTTCTCGTATTTCCCGATTTTGTATCTCTTCACAAGTTATACCGTTTCGGACGATTTTTCTTATCTTTTTTTTAATTATGTAACTGCCTATGGGATGTAATAGTTTAATTAGGACTTTTATTTTTCGCACTCTCATTATGTATCTGCCCCAAAGCCATGTAATAGCGTAGGACTTTACATTTCCGCAATTTACTTTCCGCACCCTATAAACTGCTAGTAACTAGGCGTGTATGACAAGATAAACTTGAACATAGATCACTCATAATTTCAAGATAACATATCTGAATCTGACACACTCTTTTCACACATGCACCCCCTTAGGGTAATTCTCTCTCGTTACCTTTACGAATTCAAATGGTCAAGTCCCTCGAACGTAGAGGTATTCTAGCACTGTTGCCTTCAAAACAAATCATCATAGTCCCTTCGATACAAAGATCATAGACCCACGATGTCGCCTACGAATACATGATCTTGACCCTCGATTGTCGCCTACGAAAAATGATGATAGTCCCTTCGAATGTGCTAGGATACTACCTACAAGTTGCCTTCTATGACCATACGATGTCCCTCCGAATGTCCCGCTTACATCCAACGAATAAGGTTACCTACCAACTAATGGTATGGATAGCGCTATTCTAAAGGAACGTAAAATAACACGAAAACGACCATTCTGAGTAGGTAATAAGACTTTTAGTTGCTTGCTCTATCAAAATACTTTTCACACCTCACACTTTTTTCAAAGTTAAAACACTTTTCAAAACGAAACATTTCCAAACACTTCGTATACATTCCAGCGTGAATCATTCCAAAGTCAAAGCGAAATGCCTTTTCAAAAACATTTTGAAGCACACACACAGAAAGCAAATTTTTTAAAGATGAGCTAAAAGCAACTAAGAGCCCGTAGATAACTACGGATGGAAAGGGGTGCTAATACCTTCCCTTTTCATAACCTTCTCCCTTACTCAGAATCTAACGAAGGTCTTTTTCTGTACTTTTTACCTTCCCTTAATTGGATAAAAGAAAAGTCGGTGGCGACTCTTGCTATCCGCACATTTGCGATACAAAAATCCAAAGTCAGTTCACCATATTACAGCAGCCTTGTCAACTCTTTGTGCAAAGTCAACCCCAACAGCATCATACATAAGCTCAAAAGGAAGGGTCCAGTCTGGAGGCTGGATGATGGGAGCAGAGGTCAATGCTTTCTTAAATAAGTGAAACGCTTGTTTGCATTTGTCACCAAATTTGAAAGTGACATCATTCTTCAACAAGTTTGACAGCAGAAGAGCTATCTTGCTGAATTCCTTGATGAAACGCTTGTAAAAACCTGCATGACCTAGAAAAGAACGAATCTCGCGAATGCAAGAAGGGTAAGGGAGTGTAGAAATCACATCAATCTTAGCAGGGTCTACAAAAATTCCTTTTTCAGAAATTATGTGACCTAGAATAATTCCCTACTCAACCATTAAATGACATTTTTCATAATTTAAAACAAGATCAGGTTTGATGCATCTTTCTAAAATAAAGTTTAAACTGCTCAAGCATGCATCAAAAGAAGGGCCATAAACAGTGAAATCATCCATAAAAACTTCCATGCAATTTTCAATAAAATCAGCAAATATGCTAATCATGCATCGCTGGAAAGTTCCAGGAGCATTGCAAAGACCAAAAGGCATCCTCCTGTAAGCAAAAGTACCAAATGGACAAGTAAAAGTGGTATTTTCTTGGTCTTCTGATGCAATATAAATATGAAAATAACCTGAAAAGCCATCAAGAAAACAATAATGCGATTTACCAGCTATTTGTTCAAGCATTTGGTCAATGAGCAGTAATGGAAAGTGATCATTTCTAGTATCCTGGTTCAATCTCCTGTAGTCAATACAAACTCTCCAACTATTCTGAACTCTAGTGGGAACACATTCATTCTTTTCATTTTTCACCACTGTAAGTCAAGATTTCTTATGTACAACCTGCATTGGGCTTACCCACTTACTGTCAGAGATAGGATAAATGATACCTGCTTGCAAGAATTTGGTTACCTCTTTCTTCACAACATCAAGAATTAAAGGATCAAGCCTCCTTTGGGGACGCCTTATTGTTTTCGCTCCATCCTCGAGTAAAATCATGTGCATACACATCGAGGGACTAATACTTGGAAGGTCAGCTAAGATCCACCCAATTTCCTTCTTGTGCTTCTTCAAAACCTGTAAAAGTGTGTCTTCTTTATCGAAATCAGGGTTAGAAGAAATAATAACAGGGAGTTTTTCATTACTCTCTAAATAAGCGTATTTCAGGTTTTTACGGAGCTGTTTCAGCTCTAAGGACTGGGGCTGCTCAATGGATGGAGTGTTTGGGGAAGCCAGGATGTCAAGAGCATCAGCTGCAAAAAAAACTTCATCGAAACATTTTCACTTGACGAAAACACATCAGCCTTCAAGGCAACATCAATCTCAGCACACACAACATAAATGTTAGTGTCAATACAATCAAAACATGAGTAAATATCATCAAAACCAGATAAAGATGGAAAATCAAGTGAAAATAAATCAGAACAAGTATCCTCAACCAATTCAGAGATCAACTCAATATGAAAAACGGAATGCTCCTCTAAAGGGTGTTTCATGGCATCAAAAATGTTACATTTTGCGACAATGTCACCAAATTCCATGGACATGGTTCCATCGTAAACATCAATTTTTGTTTATCCGTTTTCATGAACGGTCTGCGTAAAATGATGGGAGCTCTGGTTGTCTTAGTTTCTCTTTCCATGTCCAGAATGTAGAAATCTGTAGGAAAAATCAAATCGTTAACTTGAACAAGGACATCATCCACTACGCCGGCGGGGCGAGCATTATTACTGTTCGCTAATTGAATGATTAAACCTGTATGCTACAAAGGACCAAGAAAAAGGTTATTATAAATAGAAGTATGCATAACATTAATGCCTGCTCCTAAATAAAGCATGTAATTATCAAATTTACTATCCCTGATGGTACAAGGAAAAAACTTCCTGGATCCTTCTACTTTTGTGGCAAGACCGGAGTGAGGGATGAAACATTTTGCTCGCTTATAGCCTTTTCAGATGAAGGTTTGGGATGAATAAAAGCATAAATATTTCTTCCCAAGTTAACTTTTTCACCTTCTTTCATCCATCTCTTGTTTGTACGCAAATATTTAAGAAACTTTGCATACTTTGGAACCTGCTTAATTACATCAAAAAGCGGAATATTTACCGCAACTTTTCTGAAAACATCCATATCTCTCCCTCTTGGACTCCCTCATCAATTATTTTATTTTTCAGAACTCTATGTGGGAAGGGGACTGGTGGCACATACTCCTTTTCTTTATCTTTTTCAGTTTCTACCACAACAGAAGAAGGTGAAGAAAGTTCATATGAAACAGGTTCAGATGGAGAAGGTTCTGATGTTACCTCAATAATTTTTTATTTTTTTAGGGGATGGTTCTCTAAACTTTCCAGATCTCAAAGAAATTGCACTCACATTAGCATTGGGTCCTTTCGAATTGACAAATGTTTGGGCTGGAAGTTGGTTCAATCTGTGGGCTTGGAGGGCATTTATTTGAGTAGAAAGATGTCCCGTCTATGTATGTAGGTTCTGAAAGATGTCTCGTCTATGTATGGAGGGCATTTGATGACAGACATTTTTTTACAAGGTCCTCTAAGGAAGGTCTGGAAGGTGCAGGGGTGGTAGCTGGTGGAGTATTTTTGTAGTTGTCGTAGGGGTAGCTGTAACGGTTGTTGTGTGGGTTGCTGGTTTCCATATCGAAGGTTGGGATGGTTCCTCCAATTGGGACGGTATTGGTTGGTGGAAAGTTCAGGAGTGTTGTTGTATCTATTCTAGTTGTTGCATTGAGTGTAAAGATTTGCTGCATAAGCTTGAGCAACTCAGTTTTCGACTCGTCTTGCAAAATTGGACAAAAATCAGTCGGGTGCTCAGAAGAAGTACAAATACGACACACAATTATTGTTTGAGGTTTGGCTAGTGCTAGCTGTTTGACTAAGGCGGTGAGCTCGTCAATTCTGGTCTCTAAAGCTTTGTTGGAAGAAACCTAAATTTGATTAACGCCCTTACTTTAAACAGAATTGTCTCTAGTGGTGAATTGTAGGGAATTAAGAGACATATTTTCAATAAGGGCTTTGGCAGCAGCTGGAGTTTTATCAACAAGTGCTCCACCACTAGCAGCATCAAGAATGTTCCTATCCGTTGATAACAAACCCTCATAAAAGTACTGGATGAGTAGTTTCTCAATAATTTGGTGCTGAGGGAAGCTGGATACCAAGTGTTTGAATCTCTCCCAATACTTGGTCAACGACTCATTACCTTGTCTAATACCACAAATCTCCCTTCTTATCGAGGCATCTTTGGAGGCAGGAAAGTATCTCTCCAAGAACACTCTTTTCAGAGCATTCCAGCTTGCGATTGAATTTTGCTCAAGATAATATATCCAATCCTTTGTTGCACCCTGCAATGAAAAAGGAAAAGCTCAAAGTTTGATGTGATCTTCAGTGATTCCTTTAGGCTTCAATGGTGTAGAACACACCACCTAGAATTCTTTCAAATGTTTGTGCGGATCCTCACCTACAAGACCACTAAACTTGCGCAACAAGTGTATTAAACTCGATTTTAATTCAAAAGGAACAACATCATCATATTCAATACACAGGCCATTATAATTCACATCAGGGGAAGCCAATTGCCTTAAATTTCTTTGGTCATCCATATTAAAAACAAATTCAGAATGCGAAGTAAACAAGTTATGCAAATAGTCAGACTCAAAATCAGACTCAATTGTGGGTGGTGAACTAGTGGTAGCCTAGACTACTCTACGTCGTGTGTGAAAAGTTCTCTCTAATTCAGGATCAAAAATAATAATGCAACAACAATTGTGAAAATGCCAACAATGTCCCTAAATAGTCAAAAACAAACACAATGAAGGAAATCGATTAAAATTAAAAAAAAAACTAACACCGAAATTAATCTAATGGCTAAAATATATAATTTTAAGAATTTTTTCGATTTTTTTCGACTCTATGAAAACAGTAAATAAATCATTAAAAATAGAAAAAAGAGGAATTTGGCAATTTGAAAGCAAAGAGCCATAACTACTTCGTAGTAAGGGACAAATGATCAGTGATTTTTTTGGCGTCAAAGGCTCGGAACAGATTTTCAATTGGACGCAATTTTCTAAAAATCCAATTTTTTAAATTATTTTTTACTCTAAAACGCAAATTTGGCAAAACCCTAAAGAAAGTAGGACCTAGACACGATAAATCTAAACCTATGACTCTAAAATTAGTTAATAATCTCAAGAATCCTCGACAACGGTGCCAATTTGATCCATTGTCATGCGCGGATCAGGAACGAGTATTTTGAAAGTATAGTTACGATAACGACAACTCGAGTATCGTATTACAAGGATTCTTATTCTTATTAACTAACTACAGTAACGATTAATGGGGGATTTTGAGTTTCGATTAGGAAAAATAGTTCAAATAAGTGATTATGAAATAAGCTAAAAACGAATCAACCTACTGTTTGGGTTCCCAACTTATCATCTGTAATTATAAA
The DNA here is from genome assembly GCA_021764765.1 of Vicia sativa. Taxonomy (NCBI): domain Eukaryota; kingdom Viridiplantae; phylum Streptophyta; class Magnoliopsida; order Fabales; family Fabaceae; genus Vicia; species Vicia sativa. The sequence continues at coordinate 64,820,411 of CM038797.1, read as the reverse complement.
TTCAAACCCCAAGCGAATTCCAATCCCTATTCGATTATAGTACCAATTAACAAGCAAAATTGACATTATATGGTTTATATTCATATTATCCGAATTAAGCAAACGGATTCAACACTCACAAATTAAGCAAACGTGATTCAACATACTCAATTTTAATAGTAAAGCAACGCTAAAACGCGAAACAGATCAAGGAAACATAAACCAATTGAATTAAATCAATGACACTATGTATAACTCGAATTAAGCATACGAGAGATATAGAAGAATATTGAAAGGGAAAAGAAATTGGATTGAAATTATAAAACCTTAAAATTTTGGAGGAAACATGAACAGTAGATCGACCCTTTGGTGATTAGTTCCTCATCATGATCGTACAAAAGCCAAAATATTTTTTCTATCATGAATAATGTGTAAAAGTCACTATAGTGGCTGCTAGGTAATAGAGGAAAACCAAACAATTCGATTTACAATCCAACTGGTTCAAATACATAACCCAGGCCCAAAACAAATAATCCAAAATAAATTATAAATTTAATACTGCAACTTCAACAGATTTTTCAGGCCTGCTACATTCTTAATCAGCTTTTGACTTCTAAGTGAAAGTCGTAGCTCTCTCTCTCTTAGGTTTCCAACGTGTATTAGAACACATTGATTCGATACTCGTAGCTCCAGTTATGAATTTTTTCGTGAAAGTTGTTAAAGCTGAAAATTAAATACGAAAATCAAATTAAACCAAAAATAAACTAAATTAGAAAAACATTATAAAAAATAAAAATAAACAAAACAAAATATAGAAATGCTTAAATACAAAAATAGTAAAATGTGCATCAAAATGCACTGATAATTAGGGCAAGAGATTTTTGGCGGTAGAGAAATTAGAATCATCAACCAAGGTAAGGGCGGGTTTCTAACACTAAAGATTTATATGATGGTGGGTTATGGTAGAGTTAGGTTGAATTATTGTATGATCATTCTTTCTGTGAATTTTGATGTGTTATGATTTGTATGTGTGATGATAAATTATGACAAATTGGTGTGGAAACTTCAATTTTGATGATATAAAAGGAACCCCAATGATAGTTTTGATTTATGTGTGTTAGGTAGGAAAATATCTATTATTTTATGTTGAAAATTTATGTTTTGAAGGTTTTGGAATGGATGATATCGCAACATGGATGTTGCAAATTTTTTTGAAAAATAACAGTGGTAACCGGTTACCGCGTGACAAACTATAGTTTTTGGGGATTTTGGGAAGGGGTAACCGGTTACCGTATATGGGTAACCGGGTTCCCATAGTCATTGGGCAGAATGACTGTCTTTTTGAAAATAGCAGTAGTCGGTTACCACCAGGGGGTAACCGGTTACTACTGAGTGAAAATAAAAATTTTGAAAATCTGTAAAAATTCATAACTTTTTACTTGGTGTCCATTTGACATGCCATTCAAACCTATGGGAAGCTAAAAATATTTTCTAACCAATAAAAATGATTTGAAAACAATATAAAGAGATTTTATGGACTTTGTTTTATATTGATGTTTATGGTAATTGCGAAGTTGTGCATATGACGATGAAATTGAAGAGTTTTATGATGAGATGTTGTTGCGACGTTGTATAAATAGCGATGTGTAATAAAAAATGTTGATTGTTTGTTAGGTGACGTGTATTGTGTCATTTCATGATTTATTATGACATATTTGCATTCCATTGCATATTCATAAGCGACGATGAAGCCTAAATGGCAAGTGATGCTGAATCCTAAATGGCAAGTGACGGTGTAGCCTAAATGACATAGCAACATTGTTATGGTACCATATGCATATAGTTAAGGAAGTTGGTCTCATTGCATTCAAGATGTTGTTGCTGGCTAAAATGTGATTTAATTAACTGTGAGGTGTGATTGTTGAACTTGTGATGTGTATTGATGTCGGTGTATGAAGTATGATTATTATAATTATGTATGATATACTTTATCTATCCGTTATCATATTTTCTTTTATATTGCTACTATATCTCACCCTTCTATTTGAATGTTGCCTCCACATGGGTAACGCGCAGGTGATCAGGATTAGAGTTTCTTGAGGTATGAAGTAGTGTCTTATATTGTGTAGATTGAGTCGGGTCTTGCTCTGATACGTATCATCAGGGATGGAAACATGTTTTATTTAGTCGATGTTTCTTGAGTAATTTTGACATTCTTGTGAACTCTCTTTTAATTTGAGAATTTTGTTGATTTTGATAATGATTGGATGATGTTGGATTTAAATGTGAATTCTTTTCTGTTGCGTTAATGAAGTTAATTTACTGAAGACTATAATGACGATGTTTTCAATTCATCCGAATTGCGTGTTATGTATCATTTTGTTGTTAAACATTGAGCAAATTGGTATAATTTTGAGATGATAAAATGTGGCATCCTATTTTGATGTTGTTTTGAATTTTATTTCACTCTGATTTAATTAAATTATTTCAATGGGGAAAATAGGGTGTTACATTTGGTATCAGAGAAGGTCGGTCCATCCAGCCAATTTTCGATTATATAATTATCGCTTGATTATATAATTGAAGAACTCATTTGACTATTTTTTTGTGGTCCGATTTTGCATTCGATGCGCAAGCTCTTATTCCATTGCTTTGTATTCCTTTGACATAAATGATTTTGTGCATGTGCTCTTTGATACAGATGTGTCAACACACGTTCCATTTTCCACTGTACATTGGTTAATGTTTTTTGTGCATGTATTTTTGGTATAAGGATGTGTCGACACATATTTCGTATGGGTTTACCTTGGTGCATTGGTTAATGTGCTTTTTGCATGCGTTTCGAGTGACTCGGATATGTCCGTCATATATCCCTTGTCTTGTGTACACATCATTGTGCACATTATTCGCTTGCATCCTATGATAGTTATCCGATGTAAGTTTTCTATTGATATTCAAATGTGTCCACCATACATTCCCATCATGCTTATTGATGCTTCGACGCATAAACTTACCGAGTTTTCTTTGTTGATGCCAGCTGTTTATGAAGTTTTCCGGGTTTCTTTGCTATTGCTTAGCTATTACTGATTGATATCCTTTTAGTATTTTCTCGTACCCTTTTACCGAATTCTATTACTGCTTTCTAGAGAGCATGAGAAGTAGGGATTTTTACTGCTTTTCTTGCTATGAGAAGTAAGAATAGAGATGCATGACGGGGATCTCCGTTGTTGATTATGTCAGAAATCCCTCTAGTTTATTTAAAGACCTTGTTTTGTGCAATTCTGCATATTATGTGCTATTTTTGTGTGGTTTGTTTAAAATCCTACCTTGGTAGTAGGTATTCTGAAGGTGTGTTTACATTTATGCTCAAAGACCTCAAAGAAGTCACTTCCCCTCCCCCATCGAAGTCCTCAAGAGAAGGCACGCGGTAAGGGTCCACAATTGACCCCCGTACTTTCGTCTGTGTCATCCTTAGATCACGAGGCACCGCAATGCTTCTTGTTATCGAGTCATCTCGTGGATGAGGGTTCCCCTTTCTGACCCACCACGCTTTGTTTGGAGATCGCGCACGCCCGCACTGACACTCTCATTATACTCATATATTCTTCCTACTTGGTGACATGATACCAATTCTTGGACATTCTCTCCAACCACAAGGCTTGTTTCTTTCGACTAAATCTTTTCCATGTTTCCCTCTCCCTCCCCGCATATGATTATGCATTGCATTGTTTTTGTGCTTTTGCCAAAGCATTTGTTTGTTTCCTCCCTTAGGATCACCTGGTTCTTCAACCAAGTTAGACGTTAGGACAATTTTCCCCTAGGACCGCTCGGTTAGAATAATATTCAAGCTTAGACATTAGGATAATTATCCATGTATGCTAACATAGGTAGATATTTCCTTTTCATCCTTGACATAGGGCCACCTTTGTATGATAACATTAGGGATAAAGCTAGATAGTTCCCCTTAGATGTTTTCTTCCCCTTTATGCATATTAAGACTAAAACTATTTCTTTATCAAATCTCAAAACATGGTAATAAAACTTAAATCCTTTTGCCAAGGTAAAAACAATTCACCAATTGCAAACCATTTTGTCTTCGGACCTTTTTCTTTTAAAACCTTTTCGATAAGGGTATTTCATTTCAAATTCGAGCAAGTCGCTAAGTGTGCGAGCGGACGAGATTTAGTCTTTTGATAAGCTACAACGCCAAGCACGAATTGCAATCCCAATCACAAGGATGCAAAACACTATTACTCATAAAAACATTGAAACCCACCAAATTTTTTGAGGATACCTACATAGTGCTTTGATCCCTAATTGCACGAATGGGGTACATAGGCCCTAAAGGTTCGAAACTGCGACAAGCACATTACAAAAACCTTTGTACATAATACTTTTCTCAAGTCAAGGAAACTAAGGCTTTGGCATTAATCTAGAAGCATGAAGCCTTTAGAATGGAGGAAGATGAGTTTGTGGAAACAATGTTTTCAAGATTCCAAATGCTGGTTGCAGGACTCAGAGTTATGGACAAAGGTTACACTACTGCTGATCTTGTTAAAAAGATTATCAAAAGTCTGCTTTAAAATTGGAAAAGGATCTAAACAACACCAGTCTTGAAGAACTCATTAGTTCTTTAAGAAGTCATGAGATCGAGCTTCAACAAGACGAACCTCAGAAGAAAGATAAATCCATCTCTCTCAAGTCTAAGTCCAAAAAGACAATGGTTTATCAAGCAATGGAGGAATAAGAAGAATCTGAAGAAGACTCGGATGAAAATGAACTATCTCTGATCATAGGAAGATAAACAAACTGTGGAAATATAGACAGAGCAAGTTCATAGGATCAAGGAATTATAGAGATAGACAAAAATCTACATCTGACCAAAGAAGAGATTCGGAAAGGAAAGTCATATGCTATGAATGCAATGAAATTGGGAACTACATAAATGATTGTCCTAAGCTCAGAAGAGAACAAAAAGCGAAGAAAAATTTCAAAGCTAAGAAAGGTATAATGACAACATAGGATGAAATTCAGATTCAGAAGAAGATGTTTCTGATGAAGAACATGCCAAAATGGCTCTTGTGATGGAGACCAGCACTAGTGGATCAATATCAGAAGATGAACTACTTTTTGATTAGGAGTTAAACTGTGATAACAACGATGAGGTACTTTCTTCTCTTTCTTGGTCTTAATTAGAATTAGGATTAACTGAACTTATGAAAAGGTATCATCTTCTTCTAAGCAAGCACAAAGATTAGAAAAAAAACCTTTGTGACTGCTATTGTATCCCAAAATTCACCCTCTTCATTTTTCAATAAAATAATTGGCTTACATTTAATAAATAGGTGCATTGCATTGCATATCATTTATTGATCATGTAGTGATGAGTTTCAAGGCATCTCAATTGTGGAAGAAATTGTGCGTTTCAGGCATTTCAGACTATTTTGAGCCAAAGATTGATATTTTTCGGTTTGTGTGATTGATACACGATCTTCTGGTCATAAGGTCATCTCGAGATGATTCCACAGGCGTTGGGATCATTTCAATTTATTCTCCAGCTTATCTATTCAAATTGAGAGCCTTTTCTTTAGAGAAGAATTTTGACAGTCCATTTTCTTAGTAAAGCGAATTATGGTTTATCGTGCGTTTCAAGCATTTCAGGTTGCATATCTCTCAGCTCGTCTGGTATTTTATGATGATTTTCAACTGGAAAGTCCCTCTCAATATTATCTACAACTTTCATGCACAAGTCGGAAGCCAATTATGTGAAGAAAATCTTCAAAGAAATTGATCTTTCATGTGGGATAAACTGAATTTTATGGCTGAACCGTCTTCTCGATACGCTAAAAAATTCATAACTCCTAGCTGGAAAATCGAAACTGAGCAGGGCTGGTGTTTAAACTTCCATATCAAATACCTATTCAACTTCCTTGGTTAAGCCAAGAGTTGATTCCTTAGCAATCAATACCAGGATTTTATTCTTTGGAGTTGATTTTGAGAAGAACCGAGCATTTTTATCTAACGCGCAATGTTCAAAAAATCATATCTCGCTCGCTTTTCATCCGAACGCGATGGGACCGATGTCAAACATTCACAAATTCTGTTGGCTTCGATTGTTATGAACATCCCGAGTTCGAATTTTGATTAGAAGATCCTCGTTCGAGGCAATTTCCCCGAGTGGCGCAACAAAAAATTTGCATGTGTCAGATGCCTGAAAAGTGTGCTGAAACTTCAAAAATTCATACCTCTAGCAAACAATTTTTCGTTTCAGGCATTTTTTCGTGAAGAGTCCGAGTTCAAATTTTGCACGGATATCGATGTTTTGGGCTGTGTACGAAAATAATTCGGATAATCGCGATTTGGGCCTAATCTTGGATCCAAGGCACTCCAAAGCCCAACTTTGCCACCTATAAATAAAATTTGCCTCTCACAAATTACAGGAGGAAAATCATTTGTTAAATTTCACTCCCAAACTCTCATTTTTCTCTCTCTTTTCTCTCTCAAAAATCAAAAACAAAAAATGAATATTCCCTTTCTTCTCTTCCAAGACACCCTACTCCACCGACCTCCACCCTCTCTAGGCCGAGCACCTCTGCACCTGACCATTCTCTTCTGGCCAGCAGCCTTCTCTGGCCGACCACCCCCTCCCCGGCCTGATTTCGCCTGGCGCCTTCCCAGTCGTGCCCTTCTCCCTCTTGTAAGGCGTGTCTCTGCTCTCTCTTCTCACTTCGTCCTCCCTCCTTCCCCGGACAAGCCTCTCCGCCCTCCTCCGTCCAACTGCCCAGAACACCTTTCTTTGCCCTCTCCTTACCCGGCCTCTCCTTCTAACTTCCTCTATAGCTTAGTTTGTGCTCCTATTGCACAAGGAAGCTCTTCCTCCATCAATTAAAGCTAGGTTTTGGTATTTTCTTCAAGAATCAACGCCTTCCTCTCCAATTTTCTTCAAATTCTCATCAATTCAAGGATTATTCTCCGATTTTCTCATCAATTTGAGTTAATTCTATAAGAACAAGTAAGTGATTCTTCACATAATCACTTATTTTAAGTGATTTTTCAAAAGTAGTTTATTCTTAAATTGATTTTAGGGATTAGTTGCAATTGATCTATTGATTTCGATTCTTGATTAATTGTGTGAAAATTGACTGAATTGAACTTGATTTTGGAACGTTATTGTCTCGGTGAGAAGGAATTTTGTACATAGAGCATACATACACTTGCATGTAGCTTTTTCTTTGCATATAAGCTACTTGAATTGATCAGTTGCATCATAAATTGTATGCTCACGTATTAGATTGCACTTAGGTTGATTAATTAGGTTGAATTCATGAGAATTAAGCTTGATTTGTGAATATTTAGTGTGTCGAAATGTAGTTTTCATACATACACTTGCATGTAGCTTTTTCTTTGTAAATAAACTACTTGAATTGATCATTTGCATCATAATTTGCATGTTCATGCATTGATCTATAAGTACATTTAATAATTGAATCAAATTCATGTGTCGAAGCTTACTTTTAGTGACTCGAAATGTGTCGAAATGTCATTTTTATGCACTTTTCATGTGTTGATGACACATTCTTGATTGTTTGAAATTGAAACATTATGACATATTGAATACTTGATTCTATTTGGTTTTTGATCCATGTTTTTCATCATGAATAAATGTGGTATAGGTTGAACATTCATTGATTGCATTTTGTATGACATTCATTTACATCTCATTCATAAAAAAGAGGCATAAACATGTGAATAAATGTGCATTTTCATGCATATTTTTGCATTCATGTTCACTTAAACAACTTTGATTATTCGTATATTGTTTCATATTGATTTGTTTTGAGTTATTTACCTCATGTGTATGAATTAATCTCCAATTCTTCCTCATTTCAAAATCAAAACAAATGTGAATAGGACACTAATTCGATACATGAGATTTCACTTTCCATAAGTCTTTTTAGGCATTTTTGTGAGTCAAACCTCATTTTTTCTCAAAGGTCCAAGGTAACAATACTTGTTCCCAACATTTTGGCATGTTTTAAAACCATTTTTGATGGTTTCGGAATCGAATTTCAAGTGTAATATGCCTAAAACGATGTCACTGCCCCGTTCCTTTAAGGTCCGAAAAACGTCGCTTCCACTCGAAACTAATTAAAACCGCTCACGTTTTTGAATTTGTTGACGTGTTTGCAAGCAACCATGCGATTTTTAATCGATTCCAAGAATTTGAATTTTTTGCTCCGATTTTGAATGAGTGCTTTCTCAAGCCAATTTTTGTGATTTTATTTCACTTCTTATATGCTTATACTAGTGTATTATCATGTGAATAATCGGTTTTGCATTTGGTGCTTTCTTTAAGGCACTTGCTTTGTTATTTCTAACACTTTATTTCATGTGCGAGGTACAATGAGCATTATACTTGATATTTGGATGTGTAGGATCCATATTTCACTCATGCGCACACGTGTATGCATTCTATTGTCTACTTGCTTGACTACCATATTTCTTCCTAGTTATCAGATCGAGTTGGATGTGTAGAATCTATATCTCATCCTTGCACACATGTGTGTGCATTCTTTGTCTGTTTTGTATGGATTGCGTTTCTTGAAGGTTCATTGGATCTACGTCAAATGTGTATAGATACACGTTCTTGACCGTGCATATCAATGCACGTACTTTGTCTATATTGTGTGGATCATTTCTTGCAGGTTCGACACGTTCTTGACCGTGCATATCAATGCACATCCTTTGTCTGTATTGTCTGGATTGCAATCTCTTGCAGGTTTATTTGCTTCGGGTGTGTATGACATACATTCCGATTATGCTTTTGGTGCCTCGACGCATTGCTCACAAGTTTCTGTATTACTTGTCGACAATACTTGAAGTTTTCCAGAATATTTCTTAGCTTTCTTTTGCTTAACGGATTGTTATTCGTTTGGTATTTTCTACACCTTTTTATCGCATTCTTTTACTGCTTTTCTAGAGAGCATGAGAAGTAGGGTTTTACCGCTTTCTTTTGCCATGAGAAGTAGGAATAGAGATGCATGATGGGGCTTTCATAGTTGGAGCATGTTCAGGAACCCCTTCGATTTATTTAAAGACCTATTTAGAGAAATTCTTTGTGCTAACTGTGTGTGGTTTGTTTAAAATCCTCTTTCGTGCATAGGGAGGTGCTTTTCAGTTGTGTTTACATTTGTGCTTGCAAAAGTCATGAGTAGTTAGGCAACCCAGTGTGGCACCACCAAGCAAAGTCCCACTTTGATACTTTTTGATATATATATATATATATATATATATATATAATGGGTATGCAGAAAGGGTTCGCAATCAACCACCACACAGTTCTAGTCTGTGTCAGCTCAGCTCACGCAAATCGTGATGCTTCCTTTTATGTAGTCAATAATAAAAGTGGCAAGAGTCCCTTATTCTGATTCTCCATGCTTTCTCTTGGGGTTCGCATTTGTTACTTTGACACCTTCACTCATATGCTCCTTACACTTGATAACTCATATCATGCTGTGATACCTTTCTCCCAGAGGAAACTCCTGGTGGACGCGTTTAATTCCATTTGTGGCTATGGTTTTTCTTCGAAAGTTAGCTCCTGGTTGACTCTGGTATACTCATTACCGTCACAGGCTATGGGACTTCTTTCATCTTCCCCACGCATGTGTGTAGCATTTGTATGTGTATTAAATTGTTTGTGTGCTTCTTCTAAAGCACTTGCTTGCCTCACCCCTTTGTATCCCTTGGTTCTTTAACCGAGGTTGATATTAGGATAGTTTCCCTAGGATTGCTCGGTTAGAGTAGTTTTTCGAGCTTAGACTTTCATCCTTAACCTTATGATCAATCTTTGCATGATAATATTAGGGGTAGAACTAGTTAGTTTCCCTTGATAGTTTTCTTCTTTCTTTTGCATCCTTGCATGTAATAAAACTAAAACTTGTTTTCTTTTCTTTCGAAAATCAAAACACTTAATAATGGTTCAAACTCCTTTCGCAAAGGTAAAACCAACCAACCTCACTTCAAACCTTTTTGACTTCGGACTTCTTTTTCTTTTGAAAACCTTTTCAATAAGGGTGTTTCCTTTCAAATCCAAGCATATTTCTAAGTGTGCGAGTGACCGAGCATAAGACTTACGATAAGCTACAACGCCAAGCACGAGTTGTAATTGTGAGGATGCGGAATGGTATTTCCCATAAAAACAATTGCAACCCACCAAAAAATATGAGTCAAACTACGACGCTCTGACTTTCCCATTGCACGAGGGAATACATAAGCATCTTGTCACGGGGCTCGATTGAGCAAACTTTGTAAATACTTCCTTCTTTTCCCCGTGTTTTCTTTATTTTCTTTCTTTCACATGCATTGTACCAATTAAGCGATACATAGATATAACACACCCATTAGACAGAAAATAGAAGTGGATACCGTAGAGTACTACGGGCGTGTGGGGTGCTAATACCTTCCCCTCGCGTAATAGACTCCCTTACCCTATCTCTCGGTCGTAAGACCGTGGTTTCTCCCTTTCAGGTTTACTCAATGTTTACCTTTCTCCTCAGGCGGGATAAAAAACGTTCGATGGCGACTTCATTGATATTCTATCAGATGATTTTAGCTAGGTAGTTTTAGTGGCGACTTCACTAGGGATGTGGCAGACCTCTTACTAGTCCGTCCAAGAGTCGATGCTAGTTTTATTTTCTTGTCTATTGGGTGTTTATTTATTTACTTGCTTTATCGCATTATCCTTTGTATACTTGCATTGCATCCTATGTGATATTTTATCACCTCCATATATTGTATTTGCTGTTGTGTTGGATCTGTTTCTGGATTAAGTGGGAGTAACATTAGGTAAAAGGCCCTGTACCCAGGCTATGAGCGACATATAGATACACATAGGACTAGAGTGGAACATGACGGCTACGGGTGTAGATCTAGTAGTGCAGTCATGTCGTCCACGCTCATGGGAGGTTTCAATCAAGGTGATATCGTCATCACGTAGGTGTTACGATGGTGGTATCCCTAGGCGAACCTGATCTTGGAGTTACCTTGACCTTACCCAAGCCTTAGTATAACCCGTGAGTGGGGCGAGATCATTATTATTATAGGTACCGATGGTGACTGTTGGTGACTTGATACAGATGGTGACATGGTATTTTCTGTTGGTGACTGTGGTTCTATTTAGTGGTATTTTCTAGCCGTTACTCTGTCTGTGGTCTCTATTTTCTTCGACCAGATCAGAAACAGTACAACAGAAAGAGCAATGTCATAGAAGTCATAAACCCTTGATCAATGCACATTGCACCTTGCATCATAGCATGTTTATTTTCTAAAAGAAATGTCGGAAAAATATGTTATTTATCTAACCCTGCATGCATATCATTTCCAGGATTTTCTGTGATCATTGTCATAATCGGTGATTGGTGGAACTTCCATGTTGTATTGGCTTCCATGATCTATGGCACAGTGATCTTTCCGGTTGTTGAAAAGTTTGTGGACTTTGTTGCTATATCGGTATTCATGAATAATAACTCGATTCCTACTATCTTGGTCGACCCCTATTATGCCATCCACTCTCGTCATGGAAAGAAGGGGTGTGTCTATATGCCTTTTCTTTATCGGTGGTTCAAGACACATATGCCAAATAAAGGGGCATTTGTAGACTGTGATAAGATGATGTTGTGATCCCGTCAGATCGTTTCACGGACTTCCTACGATATAGTATGGAATAGCATCATTGTTAATCGTGGAGAGTTCCCAAACATGCCGCTAATGGGAACCAAAGGGTGCATCAACTACAATCCTATATTGGCTCATCGTCAGTTAGGATATACTTTGAAGGAAGAACCCACTGATCTCCAGATGATAGAAAGTATTTTCTTTGCAAAAGGAGAGGATCCGATTATACTGAACAGGGTTGTTGTTGTGTGGCGCCTACTTCATAGATGGGGCGCGGTTTTCTTTGGCCAGAAAGGGAACTATGCACTTGCTCCTTATGTGAATTGGTTGAAAGAACGAGTCGTAACGGTTTTGTTACCTTTTCAAAGGGAGGCATCGTTATATCCTGAACTTGATGTTATAAGGGGAGATCCATCGTCTGATATTGTTACCTCTTCTTCGTCACTCGTTATAGATATTCCAGGGTTTGTACGCACTGAGCTCTACAAGAAAATCCAATCAGAGAATTCAACTTTGAAAGCGCAACTGCAAGCTCAAGCCATGGATTTAGCATTTGCTTTGCAAGGCAAGAAGAAGTTATCCGTTGAGATTAAGCAGAAGGATCAAGTTTTGAGTGCCTATGGTTTTCTCGAGAAAATCAAAAAGGTTAGAAGCAGCAGTTCCTTCTCTTCCAATTAGTTAACCAAAGATATTGAAAAGACCCAAGAAAGGCTAGAAAACTTGCAAGTTGCCAATGGGAAATTGAAGGAAAAGCATAGCGAAGAGATTCAATTCTTAAGGAAGCAGCTCTGCAAAGAAGAATCTGATGCCAAAGAGTCTCTCAGACAAAAGAAAGAACTTGAAGCTGAACTTCAGAGTCGACAAAATCAAATGGTTATCCTTTCCAAAGAGGTTGGAGAGCTGAAGACTCAGTTGCAAACATCCAGAGACTAAGGATATGTAGTGCATGCAATGCTCAGAGGTCGAGATATCCATATGTTGAGATTGGTTGCTGAGATCCAGGAGTTTAAAGTGCGATTGTCTTCTTATCAAACTGATGCAAACATTATCTGATGTAATTTATATTTATTATGAACCACCTCCAAGATTGTTAGACGGGATTCGTTGATATTATGTTTGTATTAATACTCTCTGATTGTGGGATTTTGTATGAATTTTATTTCATCTATGCAATGAGGAGTTGATTGATTGTGTTCGGTCTTGATGATTATATTGTCGTTTATACTTTCATTATTCGATGCTTGATAAGAAATTGCAAGAATATCCTGGAAATGATCATTTCATGCATCATGATTACATCCATACATGTACGTACATATGCATAACAGGTGATTCATGGCGGTTTTCTTATCTCCTCCTTTGGTATTTTTCAGAGTTTGCTTCTTTAAATTCTCACCGATACAACACCAGAAGGAATTCAAAGAGACAAATGGAACATATACAGGAGGATATGGCAGATATGAACACTAGGATGGACACCAGGGTCAATCAATTGTTGGAGATCACTCAGAACATGGCTACTCAACAGGTTGAGTTGAGGGCTCTAGTTATGAGAAATGTTATTGAAACCAACGAGAGGGCCCAAACTGTGGTCAATCCTCTAATCAACAACGTCCCTAGCAACGGCCCAGTCGACAATCAGGTTGAAAATGGAGTTGTAAATCAGAATAATGGGATGAATAGAGGTCCAACTGGTGGTCCTACTCAGGGTCCATCAAATCAGGTGGTGAACCATCCTGTACGTGTTGAAAACGACAATGGAGTTGTGCCTCCACCCATGATGAATTTCCTGGTTGAACAAGTTGTTGTGCAGCCTCGCAGGGGAATTCTGATCCTTATTCCTCAGCCCGAGGAAGATGATATGGAAGATTGGTATTACAATGCTGATGAACAAACTGAATCTGACAAGAAGTTGCATATGCTCGAGGAGCGTATGCGGGCTTTTGAAAATCAAGGAGTTATGGGTTTTGATATGACTGATCTGGGACTTGTGCCTGGGCTGAAAATTCCTCCCAAATTAAAAGTACCAGAGATCACTAAGTATAAAGGGAATACATGTCCCAAGATTTACATAAGTTCTTACTACCGGAAGATGTCTGCTTATTTCCAAGGATGAAAATCTCCTGATGTACTTCTTTCAGGAAAACTTGGTTAATGGTCCTTTAGACTGGTATATGAGTCTCGAGAGTTCTCACATTCAAACTTGGAGAGACCTAGTCGAAGCTTTATGTCGTAATACCAATATAAAAGGGACATGGCTCCCACGAGAACTCAGTTGTAGAATCTATCCCAGAAGGCTAATGAATCATTCAAGGAATATGCGCAAAGGTGGCACGAGATAGACGCGAAAGTTTAGCCTCGTATGGTGGAGCATGAAATGGAGAAATTGTTTGCTGATACTCTGCAGGGGCAATACTATGCAAGTTGCAGTATGTCCGGGTCTTTTGCTGACATGGTAATGTTTAGCGAACGAATCGAAGTTGGATTCAAATTGGGGAATATCCAAGACACCAGCGTTGACAAAGGCCATTCTAGTGGTGCCAAGAAAGCATTTGGAGGATATAAGAAGAAAGAACGTGAAGCCAGTGCTCTCTATGACAAAAAGGGAAAAGGAAAATACTTTGAATCTAATCATCAAGTTGCAGTTGTGACTATACCCACTCGGGAAGCTCTCCAACAGCAGGCTTATGAGCGACCAAGAGTGCAGAGGAATTTTGATCCTCTATCAATGTCACTCGCTGATGTTTTTGCCTATCTACAGCAGTTGAAAATGATTGAACTTCATACTCTTAGGATTTATCCTAATAAGTTGCCGAAGAATTATGATACTAATGCCCGATGTGCCTTTCACTCCAATGCATAGGGGCACACCATTGAAAATTGTATTGCATTCAAGCACAAAGTTTAAGACTTGCTTGATTCTGAAGCTATTAATTTTGGCCCGCCACTGACTCCGAACATCACTCAACATTCGTTGCCTCTTCATGGTGGTTGTAATACGGTGGGAGAACTGACTTTGGAATTTGTTTTGCTTTTGATCGCAAAATGTTGCGGATAGCAAGAGTCGCCACCGACTTTTCTTTTATCCAATTAAGGGAAGGTGAAAAGAACAGGAAAAGACCTTCGTTATATTTTGAGTAAGGGAGAAGGTTATGAAAAGGGAAGGTATTAGCACCCCTTTCCATCCGTAGTTATCTACGGGCTCTTAGTTGCTTTTAGCTCATCTTTAAAAAATTTGCTTTCTGTGTGTGTGCTTCAAAATGTTTTTGAAAAGGCATTTCGCTTTGACTTTGGAATGATTCACGCTGGAATGTATACGAAGTGTTTGGAAATGTTTCGTTTTGAAAAGTGTTTTAACTTTGAAAAAAGTGTGAGGTGTGAAAAGTATTTTGATAGAGCAAGCAACTAAAAGTCTTATTACCTACTCAGAATGGTCGTTTTCGTGTTATTTTACTTTCCTTTAGAATAGTATTATCCATACCATTAGTTGGTAGGTAACCCTATTCGTTGGATGTAGAAGGGACATTCGAAGGGACATCAGATGGTCATAGAAGGCAACTTGTAGGAGTATCCTAGCACATTCGAAGGGACGATCATCACTTTTCGTAGGCAACAATCGAGGGACGAGATCATGTATTCGTAGGCCACGAGGGACTATGATCTTTGTATCGAAGGGACTATGATGATATGTTTGTAGGCAACGGTGCTAGGATACCTCTACGTTCGAGGGACTTGACCATTTATTCGAAAGGCAACGAGAGAGAATAGCCTAGGGGGTGCATGTGTGAAAAGAGTGTGTTAAATTCAGATAAGTTATCTTGAAATTAGAAGTGATCTACGTTCGTTTTTATCTTGCCATACACGCCTAGTTACTAGCAGTTTATATGGGTGCGGAAAGTAAATTGCGGAAAGTAAATCCTAGCTATTACATGGCATTGGGGCAGTTACATAATAGGAGTGCAGAAAGTAAAACCTAATTAAGCTATTACATCTCATGAGCAGTTACATAATATTGGAAAAAGAAATGTGAGAAAATAATCCTAACTATTACAACCTGGAAGTAGATGCATAATAATCGAAAAAGAAAAGAAATTCGCATAAGAGAAAAAATGTTAGTTAAAAAAAAGATTTTTGAGTTAGGAAAAGTTTTTTAGGTTAGTAATCCTAATTAGATGATAGAAAAAAAATTTGGGAATTTTCTGGATTGGTTTTAATAAGGAAAAGTAATTAAAAGTCAATTTTATGGTTAATTAGCAATTAATTAAAATATGCATGCAAAAATATTAATTTTTATGCCAAAAATTAAATAAACATTTTTCTGTCCTAAATGCAAAAAGAAATTATTTTTTGGTGATTTTTTGATGTGTTATAAAATTGTTTGAAAAGAAATTAAATTAGAAAAGAAAAAAATATGAAAAGAAAAGTTAGAGAAGAGAGTCAGCACGCTTCTGGATGGAATTCTCCTGTGGGATTTATGGGAGTCCGGTGGAGGTGCCCAAATTGGGATTTTGGGGCTTTGAGGCGCCTGTATGCACTGGGCTTTTGGGAAGATCGCCCGTATATGCACTGGGCGTAGGTCGCCAAGGAGGCCGGTCGGAGCATATGGGCATGCCTTCTGGGAAAACCTGAAATTTCAAAACATTATGTAAAAAGAGAGGGTTCGAACCCATGCCCTTCTGATCAACCAACGCGCTGCTTTGCCATCTGAGTTGAGTGAGCCATCTGTTAACTATATAAAACAAAAAGAATACAAAGGGTTTCTGGGAATCCTTCATAACAGAAAGTGCGCGCAGAGTCATCTTCTCCAATTCAAATGTTCAGACTTTTGGCTACGGTTTCTGCTTCTCCGTGGCTAAATCCCTGCAAGTCATAACTCAAGCAATATGCAATATAAATTAAATGTAAATCCATGGATTGATTGCAAATTGTCCCCTGAACATGAATATGTCCTTAGATTGGTCCAATTTTTCCTATTCTGAGAACCCCTAATTTGAGCTTAGGAACCCTAACAATGGTGAAACTCGGTTTATGCATCGAAACTCAAATCAAACCATCCAGATATCTTGCAAACATCATTTTAAACACGAACAAACAATCAAAACATGTTAAATATGCATGAACATCAAAAATCGAATTTGAGTTAGAAAGGTTCAAACCGAAATTGTGATTTCGTGATTCTGCACGTTTGAATGGCTTGTGAGTATCTGGATCGATTCAGGGGACCTCCAGGAATATGTTGGAATCCTTAGAATGCCTTGAATTGATCTGAAACTAGGGCTTCCAATAGCTTGCAATGCACGGTTTTTTTGAAGTTGGGTAGGGTTCTTGGAGGCAAGGATTTCGTCCTTTGTACTTGTGGATGCATTGTGTACTTATAGTAGAGTGAATTAGGTCAAGAATCATGAAGAAATTATATGCCAATCAATGAGAAAATATTTGATTTGGAATGAAACCAAATATTGCCTTTTTTGATCAAATCTCATTCAATTCCTTTGCCAATCAATGCAATTTCGAAATTAACAACTTGTATGGCTTGCTTGGATCTCAAGAATGAGAGAAAAATCCACCTTGCAATTAATTTTGATTTTCCATATTTTATTTAAATTAAATTCGCTTTTAAATGATTAAAAATCCAAAATAAATAGAAAATAAAAGATAAATTCATGGCCTTGGGCTTGGAGGTTCCAATTCAGCTAAGGAACATGTTTTGTTAGTGTTTTTAAGTTGGCATTAATTTTGGTAAAACTAGGCTTTAGCAATGTCATGATGGATGTCATGACATTCAGAGATTGAAGATAAATCCTACCTGCTAAGGATGTTAAAAGACAGCGAACTAGAAGCTAAAGTCACCGGAAATTCAGAAAAATACCGATGTCATAATGATGTTATGACATTCGAGACATTCGCTAACTGCTTGTTCTTGAGATTTTTCAGGAAGTTTGTTGAGCTGCTAAATATTGTTTTTCTGTTATTAGAAAGCATGCTCACGTGGCTGCTAGGTTAATCTTAATTAAACCTAAATTGGTTGTTGAAAAGACCATGTTTTTAGGATTAAATTAAGTGAACCCTAGCTATCTTTATGGAAGCCCAAAACTGAAGTTTCAGGACTGCTTCATTAAAAGGAATTCAACCCTTACAACTGTGTTGTGCCCTTTGAATGTATTGAAGAGATAGCAGCTTGTTTTTGTGTACTGTTAGGATTAGTAACAGTTGGTATTTGTAATTCTAGTTTCTCTTGTGAGCCAAGCAACTATCAATTGATAAGTGCATTGGACTAGGATTTGTTTGTAAGGGTAGTTTATCACTCAAAGCTTTAAAGCACGAGTGTTTGTCTCTTGATTGAAAGCTTTGAAGCCAGATCAAGATAGTTTATTGAAGTGTGTCTTCACAATTCAATTAGTCAATAGGTTGATATCACTGTTGTGATTAAGGGGGAGTGAGTGGGTACTCAGATCTAAGTAGGACTTAGGTTGAAGTTGCATTGGGTAGGTTTAAGTGAAGGAGATAAACTGGTGGTTTATTCACAATTAATTCTACTAATAGTGAATTTCCTCCTGGCTTGGTAGCCCCGGATGTAGGTGTAGTTAGACACCGAACCGGGTAAACAACTTATTGTGTTCTTTCTCGTTATTTATATTTACCGTAAATTGTTAACGAGAGTCGATAGTGTGTCATAACATTCTCGTGACATCACGATCCGCTGCCAGAATTTTAATTGGCATCGAGGCACCGCCTGTTATTTCGGGTGAGATCTAGGGATAATAGTTTACGCGTAATGGATAAAGAAGGAGGATTTGGAGGAAGACCACCTATTCGGATGGGTCTAATTATGATTCCGGAAGCCTCGTATGGTTGCCTTCTTAAGATCAGTGGACATTAAAGCTTGGAGAGCTGCTGATAAAGGATGGAAACATCCCACCAAGCTTGAGAAAGATGGGACTACTGTCTTGAAACCTGAGGAGGAATGGAGCAAAGAGGAAGAAGAGCTAGCTCTAGGGAACTCTAAAGCATTGAATGCTGCTCAATGGTATTGACAGAACATCTTCCGGTCCATCAATGTGAGCTGGCCAAGGATGTTTGGGACACTCTCAGAACTACTCATGAGGGGACATCCAAGGTGAAGATGTCAAGACTTCAGATGCTCACTACCAAATTTGAGAATTTGAAGATGAAGGAAGATGAGAATATTCATGAATTTCACATGAATATTTTGGAAATTGCCAATGCCTCAGGAGCACTTGGTGAAAAGATGTCGAAGAGAAGTGGAGAAAGATTCTCGATCCTTGCCTAAGAGATTTGCAATGAAAGTCACTGCAATAGAGGAGGCTCAAGACATCAGCACCTTGAAGGTTGAAGAACTTATTGGATCCCTTATGACTTTTGAGATGGGAATCAGTGAAACTGTTGACAAGAAAAACAAGAACATAGCACTTGTATCCAACACTAAAGAGGGATGCAAGGTGGAAGATGAAGAGAAGATATCAAGCTATAGCCATGCTTGGAAGGCTTCAATTAAGCGATCGAGGGTTGATCCAAAGTCAAGGTCAAATGTCAAGGACATTCCATCGACATTAGCGATCTTATGACTCAAAGAAGATCCAAGTCGAGGAAAAAGGAAGTCAAGGCGAGAGTCCAATGTCATGGATGTGAAGGATTTGGACATATTAAAGTGAATGTCCTACCTTTCTTAAGAAACAAAAGAGAGGAATGAATGTTACTTGGTGCGATGGTGAATCAAGTAGTGATCTCAAGAGGAATCACCAAACTTGTCACCGCATCTTAAAGTGGCAATCCGATAATGACTCTAGTGATGAGGAAGTGACCTTTGAAGAACTTGCGATACTTACAAGAAACGTGTATCGGGTGAAGTATGTCGACAAAATGAAAAATAGAAAAAGGCGATTGAGAAGTTGGAGGCGAAATGTGAAGTCGAAGTCGAGAAGAAGGAAAATACAATCACTATAAGTCATCTCAACGGTGAGATTATAGTGTTGAATTCCAAGCTTGATCATATGACTAAGTCATCAAGATGTTGACAAATGGAACGATAATGGAAGAAATTCTTCACTTGGACAAAATCTTGAAATAAGCATGGTCTAGGATATGTGGTGAAAAGGCACATTAGTGACAAGAAAAAGAAGAGACATGGGAAACCAAAGCCGAGCGGATGTCACAACAGAAAACAGAAATGTTCTGGCTGGGCATGTAGATGCAAAGAAATTTGCGATAACGGAAGAAGACCGGACCTAATAGGCCAATGTCAAAGCAGATGTCACAATATTGGGGTCAACATCAGGATCAGAGAAACATGAATAAGAAGTTTCAAAGATGGAGATGTCACCATTGTGGAAGGTTTGGACACATAAAACCCTTCTGCTATAGGTTACATGGGTACCCTAATCAGACTCCCTATGTTAAGCCTAAGAACATCAAAGTACCCTACACTCAAAAGTGGAAGGAGAGGACTGCAGCATTGATAGCACACACCTCTCTCAGAGTGTCTGCCAAGGAAGATTGGTACTTTGATAGTGGGTGTTCCAAGCATATGACTGGGATAAAAAACCTTCTAAATAATGTCAAACCTCACTCTACTAGCTTTGTTACTTTTGGGGATGGAGCTAAAGGAGAAATCAAAGGTGTTGGAAACTTGGACTGCTCTGGAGTCCCAAATCTAAATGGAGTGTTGCTGGTAAAAGGCTTGACTGCTAACCTCATAAGCATAAGTCACTATGTGATATGGGATTTAAAGTCAACTTCACGTGTCCGAATGTCTTGTAATCAATGATAAACAAGAAGTTGTTATGAGAGGAGTCGATCAAAGGACAACTGCTACATGTGGAATCGAGAACACCAACCTCTCTCGTGTGCTCTGACAAGGATGAAAAGGAGGTAAAGCTATGGCATCAAAACTTGGACATCATCTCGGAGGAATGAAAAGATCATCACTATGGAGGCCGTCGAGGGATACCAAAACTTCATATTGATGAAGGAAGAGTCGTGGTGAATGTCGGGTTGGAAAGCAAACCGAATGTCACACCCAATGTCTAGACATCGACCACTTCCAGTGCTAGAGCTGCTACACATGGATTTGATGGGGCCTATGCAGGTTGAAAGCCTTGGTGGAAAAAGATATGCCTATGTTGTTGTGGATGACTTCTCGGTTTACGGATAAACTTCATCAAGGAAAAATCGATGTGTTTGATGTCTTTAAGGAGCTATGCAAAGACTTCAAAGAGAGAAGGAAAGTCGTATTGTCGAATAAGAAGTGATCATGGAAAGGAGTTTGAGAACAACAAATTTGATGAATTACGCCCTCGGAAGGAATTAATCATGAGTTTTCTTCTCCTATAACACCTCAACAAAATGGGGTGGTGGAAAGAAAGAATAGGACTATACAGAATCCGAGCAATGATTCATGCTAAGAAACTTCCTATTCATTTTTGGTGAAGCTATGAATACTTGCTATGTTCACAATGTGGTCACCCTAAGAAAGGGATCTTCCTCCACCCTATATGAACTATGGAAGGAAGAAACCAAGCGTGAAATATTTCCATGTATTTGGCGATAATGCTATATTCGACGATCGTGATCAAAGGAGAAAATGGATTCTAAGAGTGATGAAGGCATTTTCCGGGATACTCCACTAACAAGAGAGCATATAGGGTATTCAACTCGAACCCGGTTATGATGGAGTCTATTAATGTCATTATTGATGATCATCATCGAGAACACAATGTCCCATATGATGTTGAGACATGGTTTGAGACATCACCTCAAGTACCTGATAAGGAAGATGTACCTGATCCTTCTCCTCCAAAATCTGAACCAGAGGAAGTTAACAAAGATCCTTCCATCGAATTCGAAAGATCATCCAAAGGATCTCATCATTGGGGACCCAACCAAAGGTGTCGTTACAAGATCCAGCTGTCTCAAACTCTTGCTTTGTGTCAAAGATAGAGCCAAAAATGTCAAAGAAGCTCTAAGTGATGAATTCGGATTGAGCAATGCAAGATGAATTGAACCAATTCAAGCAACATGAAGTATGGGAATTAGTTCCTAGACCAGAAGGAACAAACATCATTGGCACAAAATGGATCTACAAGAACAAGTCTGATGCGTAGGACCGTCACCGGAATAAAGCTAGACTTGTTGCTCGTGGTTACACCGGTGTTGAGGGATTGACTTTGATGAGACTTTTGCACCGGGCTAGACCGGAATCAATCGAGCTTCTTCTAGGGGTTGCTTGCATTCTGAAATTCAAACTATTTTAGATGGATGTGAAAAGTGTCTCCCTAAATGGCTACTTAAATGAGGAAGTATATGTAGAACAACCTAAAGGATTTGTGGATCCAAGTTTCCCTGATCATGTCTACAAATTAAGGAAAGCCCTATATGGACTAAAGCAAGCTCCTAGGGCCTGGTATGAAAGGCTAACCAAGTTCCTTACAAACAAAGGTTACAGAAAAGGAGGCTTGGATAAAACTCTCTTTGTCAAGAATGAAGGAGGAAAGATAATGGTTGCTCAAATTTATGTGGATGACATAGTGTTTGGTGGAATGTCAGACTCAATGGTGAAACATTTTGCCAATCAAATGCAAGCTGAGTTTGAAATGAGTCTCATGGGAGAGCTGACCTACTTTCTTGGACTGCAAGTCACACAGATGGAAGACTCAACATTCCTTTCACAGAGCAAATATGCAAGGAATATTGTCAAAAAGTTTGGAATGGAGAATGCCAGCCATAAAAGGACTCCTGCTCCCACACATGTGAAGTTATCCAAGGACACAAATGGTGAAAAGGTAGACCAAAGTTTGTATAGAAGCATGATAGGGAGCTTGTTGTATCTAACACAGACCGACATTGCATTTGTGTTGGGGTATGTGCAAGATACCAAGCTGAACCTAAAGTGAGTCACATTAACCAGGTGAAAAGAATTCTGAAGTATGTGAGTGGAACCTGCAGTTATGGTATCCTATATTCCCATGGATGTGAACCAATTTTGTCTGGTTATTGTGATGTTGATTTGGTAGTCTTGATGTAAAAAAAGTACTCGGAGGATGTTTCTTCTTGGGAAACAATCTTGTTTCTTGGTTCAAGCAAGAAGCAAAGCTGTGTCCTTGTCCACTGCTGAAGCTGAATACATAGCAGCTGGTAGCAGTTGTTCTCAAATGGTCTGGATGAAGCAGATGTTGTCTGAGTATAATGTCAAACAGGATGTCATGACATTGTACTGTGACAATCTGAGTGCTATTAATATTTCAAAGAATCCTATTCAACACAGTAGGACTAAGCACATTGACATAAGACATCACTTCATCAGAGACCTTGTGGAGGAGAAAGTGATTAAATTGGACCATGTAGTCCCGAACTTCAACCGGTGACATTTTACTAAAGCTCTTGATGCTAGTCAATTTGAGAATTTAAGGAGCAAACTGGGCATTTGTCAATATGAGGAATTGTAGCAATTAAAATTGCTTACAAGGAGGAGAAGAAACCTTGTATTTCAAATAATTATGAGTGGGTCACTTCATTATTTCCCTCTTATTTTTAAAGGTTTCAAGAATATCAAGAGACACCTCCATATAATAACCTCTTATTGAAAGTATCATACCACCACCCAAAGATACTTTCAAATTCTTTGTCGATTCCTCAATATATCTCGTAGAAATATGTCTTCCTCATCTTCTTCATCCCAAGACTCATTGTTCATCTCCCACCATGGTGAGATTAGGGCCGCAGCCCATGAATGTTGAACCCGTGAAGGCCTCTCATCACATTCAATGGCAACGACTCAAGAATCGGCATGCACGGAAAATCCAAAGATCATCGGTTTCCGGTAAGATTTACGTTCATCCTCATCTGTTCCCCGAGATAAGAAATAGGAAGGTACCATGTATGTAGAAGAAGCCATTGCTAGGATAGTCACCGAATCCTAGACGAAAATCACCTTGTACACAGGTTTCGTTCCTTAATCAAAAGCACGCTAGCCCTAGTTTAGCGGTGATCCAGATGTCACAAGGATGTTATGACATCGATGATCACGTCGAGCAACTCATGTGGACTCGATATTCTTCCGATTTCCTGTCAAAGCAAAGGGTGGTATTTACGGTTCTCAAGATGAGAAAGTAACCGAATCGAACTTCTTCAAAGAAGTATAGAGCTAAATTTGTGGCAGCTCAAAATGCAAGAGAACACCAATTGCCAAGAAAAGGAAAGCTCATGGACGCAAAGTCGATCAAGCTTCGCTTCAAGATTCAGTGAACTAGCCGGTAATGTTCTTGATGTCGCTAACAATGAAAGTGCCTCTTGAAAGAAAGGAGCAACCGATTAAGTTGTTGTGATGATACTTTTATCTTGTGGTTCTTTGCTTTTGTCAATTTTCTTGTTATTTTTCTTGTTCTGTGTTGTTTCCTTTTCCCAATTTTGTTTGGATGATTGTAACTTTTGTTGTGATTGTACTCTTGACAATTGTTGGTACCTCCTTTAATTAGTTGCTTGAATGCTTGGGGCAATTGTATTGTTTCCTTTGGCCCTTTATGGCTAAAGGGGAGAAGAATCACTGTGAAACTAAGAGCAACTGTGTGTGACGTGGGACTTTGGGAATTGTATGGTTAAATTGCTTGGGGCAATTGTGGGAATTGTGGGATTTTGTATGGGTAGAATTTATCTTATCTCTAGGTTCTAGTTTATTTAAGCTTAGAACTAGTTTGTCTTCTGCATATGTACTCGATAGGTTAAGTAGTTTTAGCCAAAATGTGCCAAAGGGGGAGTTTGTTAGTGTTTTTAAGTTGGCATTAATTTTGGTAAAACTAGGCTTTAGCAATGTCATGACATTCAGAGATTGAAGATAAATCCTACCGCTAAGGATGTTAAAAGACATTTCACTGGAAGCTAAAGTCATCTGGAAATTAGAAAATAGTCGATGTCATAACAGATGTTATGACATTCGTGACATTCTGCTGCGAACTGTTTGTTCTGAGATTTTTCGGAAGTTTGTTGAGTGCTAAATATTGTTTTTCCGTTATTAGAAAGCATGCTCACGTGGCTGCTAGGTTAATCTTAATTAAACCTAAATTGGTTGTTGAAAAGACCATGTTTTAGGATTAAATTAAGTGAACCCTAGCTATCTTTATGGAAGCCCAAAAAAGTTTCAGGATGCTTATAAAAGGAATTCAACCTTACAACTCTTCGCCCTTTGAATGTATTGAAGAGATAGCATTTGTTTTTGTGTACGTTAGGATTAGTAACATTGGTATTTGTAATTCTAGTTTCTCTTGTGAGCCAAGCAACTATCAATTGATAAGTGCATTGGACTAGGATTTGTTTGTAAGGGTAGTTTATCACTCAAAGCTTTAAAGCACGAGTGTTTGTCTCTTGATTGAAAGCTTTGAAGCAAGATCAAGATAGTTTATTGAAGTGTGTCTTCACAATTCAATTAGTCAATAGGTTGATATCACTGCTGTGATTGAGGGGGAGTGAGTGGGTACTTAGATCTAAGTAGGACTTAGGTTGCAGTTGCATTGGGTAGGTTTTAAGTGAAGGAGATAAACTGGTGGTTTATTCCTGAATTAATTCTACTAATAGTGAATTTCCTCCACGGCTTGGTAGCCCCGGATGTAGGTGTAGTTAGACACTGAACTGGGTAAACAACTTATTGTGTTCTTTACTGTTATTTATATTTACTGTGTAAATTGTTAGCAGAGAGTCAGATAGTGTGTCATAACATTCTCTGTGACATCACGTATCTGCTGCCAGGAATTTCATGTTTGAATCATGAAAAGTTAAGCCCATTTGCAAAAAATTGTAATCACCTATGGGGTCATGCTATTGGAAGGCTACCATTCTGTTAATAAAATTTGAGCTTTTATCCAATGCCTTTGCAATCTAATTTTATTCAGCCATAAAAATTTTCTTTTATTATTGAAAATGCATTTCAAAACAAGCAGATTCGTTAGAACATGCTTACGAAAAAAATTTGCAATTTAAATGTGTTTACTTCGGATGTGAAGCAAAGGGATAAAATGGAACTGTCCTAATAACAAACAAGATTTATAATATTGAAGTTGGTACCGTCAGGACCTCTATAACATTTTTTTGTTCGAATATGAGATATAAGTACAAAGCGGATTGTTTCCACAAAATGTCCCATTTTTCCCCAGAAGAGTTGGTAAGAGTAGCGATCTAATGAGACATGGTGACACCCCACGGGATGCTTCCATCAGAAGGAACCTAGGAATGTTTACGATATACCTGCAGTTTCTTTTGAAGTTTGATGCGATAAAAAGCTACCCTTCGGTTGATGGTTTGTTGGCCGAGTGTTGTCCGTGCACTAGTCGACCTTCCATGATGATCTCCAATAAAATGTCCATATGCATCTCATGTACATACATACATCATGCATAGCTAAATTTCAAATCATTGCTTATTTGCATACATTGATGTTTTGCTGATATTCGGTCAGAGTCTATATCCTCTCTCCAATAGAGTACCAACTTTAGGCAGAAAGAGTTTTCACTTCTTTTTTCCCCTCATATCTCCGCCTTTTCAGATCCTTTCCCCCAGTGAGTTTATGGTTTGAATTTTAATCTCAAGGAAGTGTTGTTTGTCTTGATTGGACTGTAAACTCGGGATGACGAGTGCATTTATTTTGCACGAGAAAATTTTATCTCCTTAGTGGGTTTGAACTTGATCCTTCCCCAGGAAGTCCGTTCTTATTTCCCCATAATATTACTACCATCTTCTCTCAATGGCAAGTGATGGTCTGCTTATTTGTGACCACCAATATTCCCCAGAAAATCTGTTAATTCCATTTTGGCTTCTTGTCGGTAATTCTACAAGGAATATCTCGCTGAGGATTGACCATATCTCTCCAGTAGGTTGAATACTTGTTGATGTTTATCATTGATGGGTGATTTACAAACTCATTCTTGGAAGTTCTTTTTGGGTGATTTACGAGCTCATTGATGAATGTTTCTTTTCGATATCCCTCTGAGTGATTTACAAGGTCATTGTTGATTAGTCGTTTATCTCCGATGGGTGATTTACAAGCTCATGGTTGAACATCTCATTGGGAGATTTACAATCTCAATGATAAATGTTTCTCTATGATGTCTCCTTGGGTGATTTACAAGCTCATTGCAAACTAATTCTTATAGCTGTTTGCAGCAAGATTTGTTTACCGATGAATGGTAGCCTTGTCATTATGGAAGGCAGTTTGTCAAAGATTTATTTTTTGATGAATGGTAGCCTTGTCGTTATGGAAGGCAGTTTGTCAAAGATTTGTTTACCGATTAATGGTAGCCTTGTCGTTATGGAAGGAAGTTTGTCAAAGATTTGTTTACCGATGAATGGTAGCCTTGTCATTATGGAAGGCAGTTTGTCAAAGATTTGTTTACCGATGAATGGTAGCCTTGTCGTTATGGAAGGCAGTTTGTCAAAAATTTGTTTACCGATGAATGGGCAAAATCTTAGCTCGTTGATTATATGACCTCTTTGATACCCTATCGGGATGAAATATTATGATTAGAGAAGAAGTTTCATCTTGTCCATGTTGAAGCGCCAGAACTCTTTGGAGAGTCAGTCTATTATTGATGTTGTCTTCTTACCACCTTTTGGTTATAAACAATTATTGGTGTTTATTCTGGATTGATGGTTTACTATCTTTAGAAAGTTGGTATCGTTCATTTGTTTTTGTTAACTCCTCTGTGAGGAGATAGTTCTCCGTCTATCTATGGATCGTTGTTGTTATTCCCTTTCAGTTTCCTTGCCCTGTATTAAGTCGATAATATTATAAAAAAGTTGGTTTCCCATTCCCCAGTGGGGTCATGTTCCTCTCTCTCCCATAAGATTGAGCTTCTTTCCCCAGTAGTTCGTCTTCTTGGATGAGTTTTCTTTCTTAGCGTGTCTCCATTAACTTTGTTTCCCCGTGGCGTTTTGTTGCCCCTGTGAAGATCATCATGTTACATTGCATAACCATTAAGCATTGAATAATATCTTAGGTCCAAAAATATGGCTCGTATTATATTTAAGTATCTTCTATCCCGTTGAGGCGAAGGTTCCCTTCTTATCTCCAGATAGAAGACACTTAAATAAGGGCAGATATTGTACCCCAATTTTTTCCCTAATATTCATTCATACTTCATACCATTGCATTACACTAAGATCAAATGGTCTCTCTCTCCCTCTGTTATCTTTAGGTTTGCCTTTGGGATATCACCAAGCACCATTGAATGTATGTGATGATTGATGTTTGACTAACAATAATGTGTGTATACTTCACTCTCCAAATGTTGTATTTGAATGGTGCACAAATTTTTCTTGTTCAAGGAATCTATAGGTTCATGTGTTTATTTCCATGCCTTATCTCCTCAATCCCCAAGATTTTTGAAAGTATTATCTCCCATTGAAGATTTCTCTTGTCATCAGCTATGGTCTCTTATCTTGAGTATATGCTTCATGTTTGAAAGAGATCATCAAATTCAAAGAATTCACCATTCTATGGTCATCTACCTTGAATTAGGGTTTTGGACTTCTGAGGACCATACCTTGGTGTTTGTGTGAAGTTTTTGGATGATTTCAAAGTCATTTGATTCTTAAGAGGACTTATAATATGAATATGCTTGGATCCAAGGAATTTGATTGATGAGAAGATTGTTTTAGAAGTCTATGATTTCAAAGTCTCTATATTGATGCTTCATTTATCTTGTATGACTTCAAATGATCATAACTTGGTCATTCCTTGTCTCCTTGAGCTCATTCTTCTTTCACAATGAACTTAAGGATGTCTAATACAACTTAGTTCAATTGGTAGGAAGAGAAAATGCCTGGAAATTTTCCTATGAAGTCAAAAGATTACAAGTCCTTGATGCATTTCTCAAATTGTTGGTCAATCAACTTCAAAAGATCATATCTTGATCATCATTTATCACCTTAAGGTCATTATTTTTGCACAACAATTTTGAGGATGTGAACTTTATCTCCATATAAATTTTAAAGATTGAAAGTGTTTGGAAGTTGCTTGAAGAAATCAAAAGATTATAGGTAATTTCATGAAATTTCATCAACTTCACAAGGCCATAACTTTCTCAATTTTTGGAATTTTTGAATGATTATTTTTGCCAAATGTTCCTTGAGAGGTCTACTATGACACCCCAAATTAATTCAATTATTAAATAATTAGAAATTTAATTATTAATTTAATTAAAGGTTTAATTATTGGCATTTTTGAATTAAAGGATTTAATTATTTAATTAATTAAATGGAGTGTGGAGGTGTAAAGTTGAATTGTAGGGTGTATGGAGTAAAAGACTCTACTTAAATCCTAATTTATTTATTTCTATTATTTGACAAATAAAAAGGAATAAATAAAGGAATAAAAGGAAACAAGTGAGAAAAGGAATTAGGATTGCATTCTACGTGAAATTGGAGAAGAGAAGAGAAAAGAGGAGAAAAAGCCAAACGCCGAGAATTCGAAGATTCATCGCGAGGTAAGGGGGGATTGAATCTAATTTTTATGCCTTATAGGTTTTGATAATCGATAGAATAATTCAATCCATTAGGAATCTCGAATTAGAATAATTGAATATGCCCTAATGTTATAATCCGACATAAAACCTCAATTGGGATTGGTATGAACGGTGAATTTGTGTAATATGATTCTAGGATGATTAGAAAACATGTTTCTATGATCAAAAGTATGTAAAATTTCATGAATAAATTCTGTTTTATGATGATATGAGGGTTGGTGATGATTGGATGTAATGGTGATTCGTAACAGTGAAGAAAAACTGGATTCTGGGTGAAAACAAATTGTATGAATCGACACAAGACAATATGAATCGATGCATGCTGTGAAATTTTAGAAAACCAGAAGCTTTGGAAATCTATGCATCGACTCATAGAGTCATGCATCGATTCATAGGAAGGAAAACAGGGCCATGTATCGATGCAAAGGAGTTATGGATCGACACAAGGGAGTTATGCATCGACACATGATGCGTATGTGTCGACACATACTGAACAATTTTTGAAAAATGAAGAACTTTTAAGTTATGCATCGATGCATACTAATTATGGGTCGATACAAGCTGTATATGCATTGATGCATAGCCTTATGCATCGATGCATACTGTGTTGATACATAACATGGATTTTTCTGAAAACGATTTTGATCATATCTTTTTAACCGTAACTCCGATTTAGGCATAGTTGGTATCGTTGGAAATATTAGAATGAGTACTATCTGTTAATAATATTTTCAAAACCAGTATTTGAAATCTGGAAGAGTTAATATAGTTTCCGTAGTAAGAATACGTTGTAAATTCTTGGTTATCCGTTGCGTATACTTGTTGTGTGTTAATTCCATGTATTGAGATTAATGTTATATATCATGACTTGTTGTTATCATGTGTTGATTGATGATGTGGCTATGTATGGCATGGAGTGGAATTATGTTGTAATCATATTCTGTGGATTGAATGTTGCATGCTTAATGATGTGCGTGCATATGCATTTTGGTGGAGTTAATTCCCATTGTGTGGAATTTGGCTCGTATTGCCAATAACCGTACCCGGGTGATTGTGGGTGGTGAAGCTGGATTCATGTCCGGGTGATTGTGGATGAATCGATGTTGGTGACTTGGTCACTGAAGCAACTCGATTTTCAAAAAAATCATTTAAAATGAATTTTCAAAAAAAACAATGAAATCGCCACCTGATTTTATTTGTTCTAGAAAGAACGGGAAAATATAGATAAAACCCACAAAAATTGGATAAGGCGGTCTACAAGACCAAAAAGGATGGATTCGGGAGTCGGTTACACAAGAGGAAGGTATTAGCACCTCTTACGTCCATCGTACTCGATGGGACCCATTTAGTTCAAAATGTGTTTGTGTGTGTATCGCTAATTTCTAAATCATGAATTTAAGAAAGAAGAAAACGGGATTTGTTTGTTATTATTTTGAGTTTGACACGGTTTCGAAACCGCGTGCCTACGTATTCCCTCGTGCAATGGGAAAGTCAAAACTCCGTAGTTCTGGTTGAAAATGTCTTGGATTGTTTGTATTGATTTTAGAAGAAATGTTTTTGATTTTTTTTGATAATCGCATATGAGCGAAAAATGATTTGAATGGGTGGAATTGATTTTAATGGTAGATGACAAGTACCAAAACGTCGGGATATCCTCTAACGATTCGATACTCGAGATTGGTGATTGAGGTCAACCGATCTTCTCTCATCCAAAATCTTTATTATGAAAGGAGTGAGGTGAAACGAAGTTCACCTTTATTAAGTGTTATGGAATAAAGTATTTAAGTCATTGGGTTACCCTCTAATGGCCCAAATACTTTACATTTTAATTAAATCGTCGGGCGAACCTCTAACAATTTAATTAAATTCCATATCACTATGTTTTTTTTGTTTTTTGTAGAAAAAATTGATTTTTGAAAACAACTTCAATTAATTAATTTAATTTGAAAGTGTTTTAAATGTTCAAGTGTACGGAATAAAGTATTCGAGTCATTGGGTTTCCCTCTAATGGCCCAAATACTTTACATTTTTTAATTAAATCGTTGGGCGAACCTCTAACAATTTAATTAAGTACCATAACACTATTTTGAAAATTGCGGCGTTGGACGTAGAGAAATGATATTTCGGGTTACGGTTAACCAAGTATATGGACTTGATTAACCATGAGACCCTGGTGCATGGTGGTTGGTATATGGACCAATTATTTTTTCGGGTTATGATTAATCAAGGCAACGAGGGCCCTAATTAACCTCGTGAGGATGGCCATGCCATCCCCAACCATGAGACCCTTTGGTGTGGGTAACCAAAAATGAGAGAGATAGCGGAGGCGTTGTTGTTTTTATATTAATGTGAGAGCGGAGTGTGCAATCGAGTAATAAACAAACAAGCGGATAATGTAATAACGGAAAATAAAAGAAAATAAATTAACACACAATACAAATCGGAATT
The DNA here is from genome assembly GCA_021764765.1 of Vicia sativa. Classification (NCBI taxonomy): domain Eukaryota; kingdom Viridiplantae; phylum Streptophyta; class Magnoliopsida; order Fabales; family Fabaceae; genus Vicia; species Vicia sativa. The sequence continues at coordinate 64,788,786 of CM038797.1, read as the reverse complement.
TAAATAATTATTAGTATAGATATTCTTTTACTTGATGAAAAATCAATTAACAATTTAATTGGTAATTCAACAAATAAAAAACTACCATATGCCAAAATATTATTTAATACATCATTGTATAATAATAAAAAAAAACTTGCATAATATTAATTTTAAAGAGAAAAGTTGAGAAGTGGGCCTGTTTGAAGCTTTAAATCTGGGGGTGTAGATAGCAATCTGAGCCCAAGCCCAAGAATGCTGCTGGATCCTGTGTGAGTGCCTCCATGGAAACAGAGTGTGGTCCACCATTCTGGAGCGTCAGATCTGTGCCTCATCAGATCTGATGGCCTTGATGCAGGAGGGTGCAAAACAGATACAGTAGACATACATACACCAGACTTGAACAAGCCACACAGGTGGTGACAAGTGTCACCACTTGGACTAAACAACTCATCTTAAAACTAAACACCCTATTTACTATATTAATCTATCTATTAGTTAAATGAACATTGACTAATATATATATAAAAAAAAAGTACTTAAGCTAATATTTATATTTACTAAATAACTAAAAAAATCTTAATTATATTTAACATTAAAACTAAACTAATCTATTTAACATAATAATACAAAACATCATACACAGATTTCATAAAATAAAACAAAACCATTTTTAAATTAAAATTAGAACAGTTCATAATCCAAAACTATATTTTATAAAATAAAAATTAGTTTTCCTTCTTTTAAAAACTAAACTAAAAAATTAGTAAGTTAAGTTATTTTATAAACAAGATTTACATAATAGAAAAATAAACACAGACAGATTCTTACACTCCTCATCTCTCACGGTTCAACCTCTCGAGCTCTCTCATGCAAGCCCTTACCGCCGCTCACCTCACGATCCCCAAACCCTCGCCGCGATTCCGTTTACCCTCACCGATTTCCTCATCGGTGCCGTCGCGGTTCTCTCGGCTACGATCTCACCGCTCGCTCGCTCGCCTCTGTTTTCGCCTCTCATCGTTCTCTCCGCGATCTCACTGGACTCTCTCATCTCTCGTTATCGTTGCCGCTCTCGATCTGTTGTTCTTTCTCGATTCGCTATTACTGTTATTTGATATTTTCTGAAAAAAAAGCTGTTGTGTTTTCGTTTTTACAGATTAGAAATGGAAAAGGGGTGAAACCCTAACTCCTATTTGGCTAAATCGGTGACGCTATGACGGAAAATCGATGCTGGAAACAAGAAAAGAATGAACAGAAGCCGATTCTGAGGTCTGGATGACGGTGGACGGCGGCTTTCAGCCGCAACCCCGGTGAGATCTTTTCTGTTTACCTTGAGTTTTGCCTCTTCTTCGTTTTTGCCTTTCTGAAGGGTCTCTTTCTGGAAAATGATGATGGGTCTGTAGATAGGTATTGTTCTGTGTTTGGTTTTTGAGGAATGTGTTCTGGGTTTTTGCTTGTTAGTATGCTGTTAGGGTTCTTGAGGAATTTCGGCTAGGGTTTTGCTTGTGAACAGTTGTCTTTTCTTGTGTTAAAACTTCAATGTTTTTTATACTGTCAGCAGTTAGGGTTTCTTTGTTCTGATCTTTTGAAAAACAAGGCTTTTGCTTGATGGGCTTGCATCAATTTGTGTTGGGCTGATAGTTTTGATGCTGTATTTTCTGATATGTTGGCAGTTCTCTGTTGTATTCCCTGATATGTTGGCTGTTGGTGTATTGTTTATGGTAAAATTTTCCTTAAAAAGTGTCTACCCTTGCTGCCCTGTGTAAAGTTACAGCACTGTCATGCCAAAACTGTTTTGAAAACTGCTTTTCCTCATCTTCTTTCCACACCTCCTTATTGTGAACCAAGGGTGCCCTTGTGGATTTGCAATAGCGAGTTTATGGCCGATGATTTGTATATGAGGCCCCGGTTTTGAACGATCGAAAACCCTCGCACAACCTGATTCCGGAAAGAAAATCCTAATGATGAGATAGGATTATGTATTCTCTTGTATCTCTGCTGCCGTTTAAATTGCTAACGGTTTCTTTGTTTGTTTCATGTATGCGAAATGCTACGAGTTCGGAAGAACAATGAAGGACAGTTTGGAGGATTGGAATGCTCGAGCACGAAGACAAAACACATTCATGAAGACATTGGCAGCTTGGAAAATTTCAAAGAGTGTAGAACACACTAGTATTCAATAGGAACTTGTGACTTGTATCCGAAGATTTGATAAGTTGTAAATACATGTTTCTTGATTTGTTCTTACATTCTTGTACAAATACAACCTTGAAATAATGTGATACTCTTGAATTTTCATGAATGCAAGATTTAAAGATTATGTGCCAATTTGAATTTTTAGTTCTAAATCTTCAAATGCTACTAATGTGAGCTTTATCGTTGTAACAATTGTATGAAAGTTGGAAATCCGTTGTGAACAAAATATTCCCAAAAATTTGTCATGAACCAAAAGTAATTTGGTTGAACAAACCATGTCGAAATGTTGATTAACAAGTGTATTCAATTCCACTTCAATCTACAACTCCAATCCGTAGCCTTGAATCAAATGAGTGATAACATGGTCATTGCATTTTTTTAGAACTTGAGAAAAATTGTCATGTATGATCTTGATTCAAGTTCTAAAAAAAGAATGAGGTCTTAAGAGAACTTATGAATGAAATTTGAATATGTATTCAATTTCCTAAATCCCCCTTCGAACTCAATAATGCACATTATAAAAGCTTTGAATTTGTGATCAAAAAAAACTCAAAATCCAAGTTATCTTGTAATTAAATTAATCCCATTTGAACTTCCCGGCCACAAAAGTTTCCATTCTTATCCATTCTCGTAGAAATTCAGACCTTTTGCTTCTTGAGACAAAATTGAAACTCTAAGTTTCAAATGGAACTCTTGATCAAAACCTCGATCAACTTGCGATTTCACCTTTTGAATTAATCGATAGGTTCCACTTGAAAATAATGGAATCATCAGCGCATTTCAAATCGACCCATATTCGATGGAGTAAAATTCGGAACCAAGCGAATTCCAAAAGGAAGCTCTAGTTTTTTCATAGAATGCCCCGAATCTTGTGAGCGATGAGCGCGACGGAAAAGATCTCAACATGCGGCGGTCGGCGTTCAAATCTTGCAAACAAACCCTACAGGCGAACATCTTCACATACATCACTATCGCCAAGAAGCGAATAAAGTTGACGAGCAAACCGAATGCACTAGAACTGGAATTGTTGATCAATAATCGGATAATCATAATCCACCCTTTTACATCTTGAACAATGAATTCGAAACAGCAGTAGAACCCAAACTCGTGATGAATTGATCTCCTGAATCAGGAGGTAAAGACATTTAATATAACAAAGCTTCCATAGTTCCATCAAGAGACCATTCAATTCAACAATCGAACACCAAGCCCGGCCGATAGATATGAGCGAATAAGATTTAACATCAAACCTCATCGTTTTCAAATATCCTCAAATTGGTCGAAAACACCACGCCTTTTCTGCTCAACAGAGAAATCTTTGGGAATCAACTCCAATCCGTAACCACAGAACCAGTGACATGAATGCATGTGAGTGTCATGATAAATGCAAAGCCTAAACCAGATAAGATCGATATAGGAGGGCAAATTTTGGGGTGCAACAGTTGCCCCTATTTAATCATCTTAAACCTGAAAGTGAGATTGGTGCTAGCCTTTCGAGCTTTCAAGGTAGAAGAAGATTAAATACTACAAGAACCCAAAAATTTGCGCTCCGAAGAACAAGTATAAATGTTTATGTTTTTTTTCGGATTTTCAAAATTTTTTTGATAATTTTTATTTTTCTATTTTTTGTGATGATTTTTTTTTGAACAGTGGGATTTGGAACAGAGATTCTGGTATGTCAGGTAAGGATATTAGACATACACTGGAAAGAGATCGACCGAAGACGACTCCAACAAAGGTTTCGAAATATACATGCCCGGTAAGGATATTGGACACATAAGGATCGAATATACATGTTCGGTAAGGATATTGAACACATATAGAGAGCATATGTCAGGTAAGGATATTAGACATACACTGGAAAGAGACCGACCGAAGACGACTCTAACAAAGGTTTCGAAAGTATACATGCCCGGTAAGGATATTGGACACGTAAAGATCGAATATACATGTTCGGTAAGGATATTGAACACATATAGATAGCATATGTCAGGTAAAGATATTAGACATACACTGGAAAGAGATCGACCGAAGACGACTCCAACAAAGGTTTTGAAATATACATGCCCGGTAAGGATATTGGACACGTGAAGATCGAATATACATGTTCGGTAAGGATATTGAACACATATAGAGAGCATATGTCAGGTAAGGATATTAGACATACAGATAGCATATGTCAGGTAAGGATATTAGACATACACTGGAAAGAGACCGACCGAAGGCGACTCTAACAAAGGTTTCGAAAGTATACATGCCCGGTAAGGATATTGGACACATAAAATCGAATATACATGTTCGGTAAGGATATTGAACACATATAGATAGCATATGTCAGGTAAGGATATTAGACATACACTGGAAAGAGACCGACCGAAGACGACTCTAACAAAGGTTTCGAAAGTATACATGCCCGGTAAGGATATTGGACACATAAAGATCGAATATACATGTTCGGTAAGGATATTGAACACATATAGGAGCATATGTCGGGTAAGGATATTAGACATACCTTGGAAAGAGACCGGGAAGCGACTCTAACAAAGGTTTCAAAGTATACATGCCGTAAGGATATTGGACACATAAGATCGAATATACATGTTCGGTAAGGATATTGAACACATATAGGGAGCATATGTCAGGTAAGGATATTAGACATACACGGAAGAGACCGACCGAAGACGACTCTAACAAAGGTTTCGAAAAATACATGCCCGGTAAGGATATTGGACACGTAAAGATCGAATATACATGTTCGGTAAGGATATTGAACACATATAGATAGCATATGTCAGGTAAGGATATTAGACATACACTGGAAAGAGACCGACCGAGCGACTCTAACAAAGGTTTGAAGTATACATGCCGGTAAGGATATTGGACACATAAAGATCGAATATACATGTTCGGTAAGGATATTGAACACATATAGGGAGCATATGTCGGTAAGGATATTAGACATACATAAGAATGAGACCGGAGCAGACTCCTTTGGGGAAGATATATGGAATGGTAAAATCGTCGATCGAAGGCAATTCACGGGAAAGAGGCCAAACAAAGGGGACTCTAGCAAGGATTGCCAAACTATGTTGGGCTTTAAAAGTTCTTGAATATGCAAGAAACTACAATATCCCTCGGGCCAAGGCGGGTGTAATTCTTCAAGAGTGGCAATTATATGAATTACCACACACCAAGTATGGATACTCAAATAGTTGAGAAGCAAGAAAGGTTGACACCTCTTACTCACTCTAACGAGCAAACACGGGTAAGAATACCAAAAATAAGAATTTGCAAAAGCAAGGCGCTTGGTAAATATATTGAATTGAATGATGTAGGAGACCGACCTTGGGTCAAAATCTGATAACAACAAGAAGAATTTCTTGGGAACTACTTTGGGAATACCACTTGGGGATTTTTATAAATTTCTCTTGGAGGCATAAAGGTACTAGAAACACTTTAATCGGCTTATGCTTAGATGCATGTTTGAGAATATTATTTTTAGCGTAATGCTCCATATCAATGGAAATGCTACGCATTTTTGAGGATGCTATGTAATGCAATGATACATGTTTTAATGATTCATCCAGGACTAAAGGCAATTGTGAGCTGCCGAGGGAACATCAACCCTCCATGAATTGAATATAAATCATCTGGTCTTCATCAAAGAGACGATAGTCTGGACCCTGACAGGGGGATTGTAGAATAGAAGTATCCTCTCAATGATCAACATCACTGGGGAAGTAACTCTTAGAGATCGACATTCATCTGGGATGATGACCTTGTTGCATGGAATTCCTGACTTTAGCAACTCTGGAATACGAGCTATTGCATAGGAGGAGTCGACGACATCTTCTGGTACAAGTGAGTCTTTGAAAATCATCTTGCTGGCGTAAGCCGCTCTCTGCGATCTTCCGCGTCGGGGAAGGGTGATAACATTTGAGAGTACACATATGTTATGGATATCCCTCGTGGGAGAGAAAGAAGTTTTGTTGGAGATTTAAGCTCAAACGTGCAACGCTCTTTATTTAAAAATCTTTGCATAACAAAATCTGTAAAACAGGAGATATAACAATAATTCTGCTACAGTGATCAACTGTTTCAATCGTTAATGCCGTGTACCGTAATTCGAGTAACTTGAAATTATGCCATGTGCCGTTGGGCACTAATGTTTTATGTGCAAAGTTTATTAAAAACATCGGACGTCGTTTTGTAAACAAAGCAGTTAAAAATACATGAAAATAAGGCGAGATAAATGATAGAAAAACACGGTTTGGATGAAAGTAATTTTATTGATTGATTAGCCCGTAAATGAGCATTTACATCAAGCAAATCACGAAAAGAGGCAATTGCTTATACATCAAAGTCAAAAGAAAAGGTGACAATAAAAATCATGGATTTTGTCGAATCACGAATCCGCCATACTCTTCACAACTTCAATATCCCTTCATATCGAGCCGTCAAGAAAATGCTCGATTAGTGACCCTCCATCTCTGGATTATCGAGTTATTGTAAAAACCCAAGCAGTGTCGTGCAGTTGTGATCGTTCGCCTTGAATCCCTAATTTTTACTGGACCGCCCTTTCGGGTTTCAATCCAGGATACCCTTTTTGCCCAAGCCGCCCTTTCGGGTTTTCGACTTGCGGGTGTACAATCTTTTATATTTATCCTAACTTTTGCCCGAACTTCTTGGTTCGTCGGGATGCCCTTATTTTGCTTAGGCGGTCAACCTAACGGGTCTCTTTTTATCACAAGTATTTTTGACTACATCTGCATTGATCGGGTGAAAATCCTCTCCATCCATAGTCGCGACAACATAGCTCCTCAGGAAAACTTTCTTCACAACATACGGTCCTTCATAATTTGGAGCCACTTGCCCCGCGTCTGTCTTGTTAGGAGGCAAAATTCTCTTGACACGGTCACCGACTTGGAAATTCCAGGACACACTTTCTTGTCGAAAGCCCTTTTCATACGCTTACGGTATAGCTGTCCATGACAAATAGTCAATCTCTTCTCGTCGATGAGATTCAATTGATCAAGTCTTACGAACCCATTCAGCTTCATCGAGTTGCACATCTGTTAAAATCCTTAAGGAAGAATTTCAACTTCCACAGGCCTTCCATACCGTATACCAAGGAGAAAGGTTGCCTGTTGACGTGCGTATCGAAGTGCGATAGCCGTGTAAGGCAAATGGTAGCATCTCGTGCCAATCCTTGTAAGTGACAACCATTTTTTGCACAATCTTCTTGATATTCTTGTTTGCCGCCTCCACAGCACCATTCATTTTTGGACGATATGGAGAAGAGTTATGATGTTTTATCTTGAAATCGTCGCACAACTCTTTCATCATTTTGTTGTTGAGATTCGAGCCGTTATCAGTAATGATCTTCTCGGGAACCCCATAGCGACAAATGATATTATGCTTGATGAAGCGTGTGACCACTTGTCTAGTGACACGAGCATAAGATCTTGCCTCGACCCATTTGGTAAAGTAGTCAATGGCAACAAGGATGAATCGATGTCCATTCGAAGCGGTGGGCTTAATTTCTCCAATCATATCAATGCCCCATTGCGAAAGTCCATGGAGAAGTCAAAACATTTAATGAAGAAGGTGGCACATGCATCTTATCGGTAATAGATTTGACATTTGTAACATGTTTTAGCATGGTTGTAGCGATCGTTCTCCATGGTGGACCAATAATAGCACGCTCGGGATCTTCTTGGCCATGGTGTGTCCACTAGAATCGTCCGAAAGAACCTTCATGAATCTCTTCTATAATCTTATTTGCTTCGTGTCATCCGCATCGAGCAAAAGCAGTCATAGTTCCTTTTGTACAACACACCGCGTTGAGGAAAAATTTGGCGAGTACTTGCGCGGGGCCTTCTTATCAACGATGGAAGCATCATCGGGTATTCTTTCGTCTCGAGATACCTTTTGATGTCATAGAACCAAGGTTTTCATCTGCTTCACCTTCACTTCATAGCGAGCGAGCTCATCCAACCTCATTATAGTGATAGGCGGGCATCATTCGCCCATCGACCTTAAACATGGATGACAAAGTAGCCAAAGCATCGCCAAATTGTTCTCCTCCTTGGGATGTGATCAAAAGTGATCTCGTCGAAATAAGGGATCAACTTCAAGACATGATCTCGGTATGGAATCAAATTCGGTGGCGGGTCTCCCAATCTCCATTGATTTGACTAATTACCAAAGCGGAATCTCCATATCTGCCAAGATTTTGATTCTTAGGTCGATGGCGCTTCATCCCAAAAATACAAGCTTGTACTCGGCCACATTATTGGTGCAATCGAAGCAGTTACGGCGTTGAATGGAATATGAAAACCGGTTGGAGAAGTGATAATGGCGTAACACCATTTCCCAATGCATTTGAGGCTCCATCGAATGCCATCGTCCACCATGAGCAGCTCGGGTCCCTCTTCGAGGGCAGGAATGTTACAATCTCGATATACATAATGTCTTCATCGAGAACTCAAACTTCATCGGTGATAGTCTTCTTCTAATGGTTCTTGGCGAGATAGTGCGCCACACTACCTTTGATAGCTTTACGAGTAGTGTATTGGATATCATATTCGATCGGGATCATTTGCCACGGGCTATCCTTCTGTGAGGTGGCTTCTCAAAGATATACTTTATCGGGTCCATTTGGAGATCAAGAAAGTAGTGTGAGTCAACATGTCTTGTCTGAGTCGTTTCTGCCCATGCGAGTGCACAACAAGTCTTTTCAATAATGAATACCTCGATTCGCATTTTGTGAACTTCTTGCTCAAATAGTATATGGCATGCTCTTTTTGTCTCATCATGTTGACCGAGCACACAGCCCATGGAATTCTCCAACACGGTCAAGTACATAATCAACGGTCTACCCTCCACCGGGGGTGAGAGAATTGGAGGTTCTTGTAGGTACCCCTTTATACTGTCGAACGCCGTCTGGCAATCATCGTTCCACCTGGTTGTGGGATTCTTTCTTAACAGCTTGAAAATGGGCTCACAGGTGGCTGTGAGATGGGAAATGAACCTAGCGATGTAATTCAGTCTTCCCAAGAAACCTCGCACTTCTTTTTCTGTCCTTGGCTCTGGCATTTCTTGTATCGCTTTTATCTTTGCAGGGTCAACCTCGATTCCTTTCTCGCTCACAATAAAGCCTAAGAGTTTCCCTGATCTCACCCCAAAGGTGCACTTACTCGGGTTCAACCTCAGCCTGAACTTTCTCAACCTTTCGAACAATTTCAACAAGTGAACCAGGTGTTCTTCTTCTGTTTGGGACTTGGCAATCATATCATCCACGTAGACTTCAATCTCTTTATGCATCATATCGTGAAAGAGAGACCATAGCCCGATATGTTGCCCTGCGTTCTTCAAACGAAGGCATCACCTTGTAGCGAAAGTCCCCACGGTGTAATGAAAGTTGTCTTTTCCATATCATTGGGCGCCATCTTAATCGGTTGTAGCGGAGAAACCATCCATGAAGGAGAAACTTTAGCTTGAGCGGTATTATCGACCAAAATGTCAATGTGCGGAGAGGAAGTCATCCTAGGGCTAGCTCTATTCGGATCCCTATAATCAACACATCCTTACCTTGCCGTCTTTCTTGGCACGGTACAATGTTTGCAACCCATGGGGATAAGAAACAACCTTTAGGAAACTGCTTCCATCATTTACGAACTTCTTCTTTGATCTTTCTTGACATTTGGATGTGTGAAGCTTACGCTACCGTGGGCAGCCTTCTTTGAGGGCAATTCATGCATGACGATGTCGATATCTAACCGGGCATATCTTCATAAGACCAAGAAAATATGTCCACGTACTCATGTAGCATTTCGACAAGCTTTTGCTTAACTCCATCTTCAATGCTGCCCCATCTTGACCTCCTTTCGAGCATCCTCGGTTCCTAGATTGACCACTTCTAGATCCTCTTGGTGCGGTGGATGACCTTTTCTTCTTGCCTCAACATCACGGCTAGTTCTTGAGTAATTCACGTCCTCTTGGCTTCCTCTTGACTTGATAAATCGGTTCGTTGAAATCATAATGAGCCACGGAATCATCGTCGACAAAATCCGGGTCCGTCGAAGGACCGCATCTGCGTTGTTGGTAATTTTATTTTTATTATTATTTTTTAATTAAGTTTTTTTTAATAAAAGAAAAGATAAAAGGTTTGTATAAAAAGTAAAATTTGATATTGTCACCTTTAAAAGAAATGAGTGAAGAAAAAAACAAAGAGAGAAAAATTTGAATGCAAAAAAAAGGACGTCCTTCATTAATGATAAACTTGAAAGTTAAAAACATGGTGGCCCTACAGCATGATCACTACGTCTTGGGCATAACGTAGGAATTATGGAATGACATAAAAGCAGTTACTCTTCAAAGCGGGTAACCACCAACATCTTCAAGCCAATTTGAAAGCTCACGTCACGGAGCAGTTGGGTAGATCCACTTGTCCACATCATAGTCACCGTCCGCTTCACCATCAATGGCATCAACATCTTCAATGGATTCCACCTTTGACAAACTTGGGGAGGAGACACTCCTTTGCTGCAGGGTGGGCGAGACCTTCATTCAGGAGCAAAACCCAACCCCTCTTATCCGTGCGGGTAGGAAGTTCTAGCACTCTTCCCACCCTTGGGATGTCACTTGACGATAGCTGAGCACCTTGTAGGATGCCATGGAGACTTCACCTTTTGCAATGGGATCTTATCAGCGTCTGGCCTCGAAAGCTTGGCATGGAGTTTCGTGGATCTCTCCTTCAACTTCAACATACGAAAGTTGCTCGGATGATGACGACATAATCTTCTTCACCATAAATGGTGACCACCTTTCCATTAATTAAGAACTTCAACTTTTGGTGCAAGGTGGATGTCACGGACCACCCATGAATCGGGCGTCCAGCAAACAAAAGTAGGAGGATTAATATCCATGACGAAAAAGTTGCATCAAAACACGTGGGCCTATCTTAATAGGCGGGTCCACCTCGCCAAACCGACCTCTTCGACCCATCAAGCGCCTTAACTATCAGATCAGGGTCTCGGCCTGACACCTTCATAATCCAACTTCAAGAGAGTAGACTTGGAAGAACGTTGAGGATGATCCGTGTCTACCGCACAGGATAAAGTAGTTCTCGCTATCTCCACGGAAGCGTGTGGCGCTTTGTTATGCTTCCTTCCCTCGGGAGGTAAATCAATCGATAAAGAGACCGTTACTTGCGAAATCTTTCACAATGCCTCCAAATTGGTTAAAGATTTCTTGAGGAGCGAAGGGCGTTCTAACAAGCGCATCGGGCGTTGCGGTGCGGCTCGGAATCCTCAACAAAGCTAAGATAGAGATCTTGGCGGGCGTTTGGCGAGGGTCGATTATCTTGTAATCGCTCTTCTTTATACCTTCATTCTTCAACATCTTTGGTTAATCGGGGCTCGAGCAGGTTGGAATCTTTGGTGTTGACTCACCCCAATCATGACTCCTTTCCCTTTTGCTTTAGCCTTGGCGAAGCTTGAGATTTTCTCAACTAGATTGGGTGGAGAAGATTCGTCCACTTGGTAATCACTTTCTTCCGCAATGTCATGCCTGCTCAAATCCTCAATCTTCTTTTCATCGGACTTTCTCCTTGAGGTCTCCACATTCAATTTCTTGCCGTCACGGTAGTACTCGGACCCATAATTCCACGGGATGGCCTTTTCGCTAGTATAGGGTCTTGGACCGGCAAGTGATAATCACGGGAGGTTTCTTAGTCGGCGGGGATTGTAGCAGGAATCCTTCTAGAAGTGGCGGGGATAGTGACCACGTCAACCTCATCTTCATCATTCTTCATATCAAGTTCTTTACGACGACTGAAGAGTCCCTTGATGTCGACATGAATCTCGTCTCTCAACTTATCCAACCTTCACTTGAATTAAGCATTGTTTACAACCATCATCACAACCGGAAATCTCCTTCAACAATAATTGCTTCTTTATCCACCACAAGGGTGGTCAAACCACTAACATCCATTATCGAGTTCGGACTTCCATCTTCAAATTGCATTATGACATTTCCACCATGAGGAGGTAAAGGGTCTTTGAATGACATTAGGGGTGGGAGGAGGTCCAAAGTTGATTGCCTCTGTGTCAAGCAGGTTCTGAACTTTGTACTTGAAAGCGATACAATTCTCGATAGAATGCCCCTGGGCATTGGAGTGGTAGAGGCAACGAGCATTTGCATTAAAGTATTTTGGCAGGTTATCTGGGTCAATCTTCAAAGTGCGCAGCTCAATCATATTCAAGCTTTGCAAATGAGCAAACACATCTGCATAAGACATTGGCAAGGGATCAAACTTCTTCACGGGTCTAGGTGGTGGTTGTCTTGGAACAACATCTTGTTTTGGAACACTAGCGGGAATAGTTCTGACAACTTGGCATTGCATTCTCGCTTCTCCTTTCCTCTTCGCTCATCTGATCGCTCGACTTCTTCTTTCTTCTTGGTAACCACCAAAAGCCTTCTTGGCGCCACCAACTTGATTCTTGTCGGTACCAACATCTTGGATTTTCCTAAATCCCCATCTCAACTCTTTCACGAACATCACCATGTCGTGAAATCTTGGTTAGGCGCAAGAGGCATAGTGCGGCCCATCTAGTGTGCGGTAAACATTTCCACCATCTCGTTCCACCATTGGGGTTGAACTTTAGCGACTACCTCGCGCCACCTTTGCGTACTCCTTGAAAGATTCGGTTTTCTTGAGCTAAGTTGTGCAACTGGGTCCTCGTGGCGCCATATCGGTGTTAAAGCCATAGTGTTGAACAAAGCTACAACCAACTCTCTCAAGTTCGCTTTGGGAGCAATCAAGGCCCATATACCAATCAATGGTCCATCGGTCAAACTATCTTGGAAAAATGCATCAAGAGCTTCTCATCCTTCGTGTAGGCGGACATCCTCCTAAGTAGTACCTCAAGTGAGTTTTAGGACAAGAGTTGCCCTTGTACTTGGCTACGGGATTTTAAATTTTGGAGGAATCCTCACTCCTTGAACCAATCCCAAGTTGGTCATGTCGAAACCCAAAACATCCCGATTCTCAAAGGCTTGCATCGCTCCTCGAGCATCTTCAACTTCTATCGACTTGGTTGGCTCCTCAACATTGGAAAACCAATCTTCAAAGTTATCTTCATCATCTTTGAGGAATCGGAATCGAGCAGTCCTTCTTCTGGTTGAGGCACCAACACGAGTTACGGCGGCGGCGTGTGGGGGTAGGCGGAGGAGGAACCACCGACATGATCCGTTTGAGCGACTGATTCTCGCCGGCAAGATCAGCAAGACCGGCGTTGACTTCAAGCTAATTTCGACAAATCATTCCATGAGCAACTTCTTGATGGTGACCACAGGGCCTCACAACGAGCTCTCGACTCCTCTTGTTGCGAGCCATGTTACGAATTATCTCCATCAATTGCCCATCCAGTATCCATTCTTGTCCCTAGGCGGCCATAAACTTCCATCTTCTCCATTAGTTTCTTCAAGTTACTTCTTGTCGGGTAGCGATGAGCGATGAAACACAGTAGTCTCTAAATGCGTGGAGAAGAAAACCAGCAGCGATAAGATGGTGGTCTCGATACTATTATGTATGATATGCTATGTGGTATGCATGCATGCCCATGATATGTTTTTGTACATTTTATTTTCGGGGACTCTTTGAAGACTCTTTAGTTAACAATAAACATTAGAAAAAGCTGATTAAGCGCAATTCAACGAAATCTCATAGAAACTCAAAGTGTTAGTTGTGACTACAAGGCTTTTCAAGCTCAAGCAGAGCAATAAGATTCGTCTTGGAATTTAAATCATTACAATAATAATTAGATTCAAATATTCAAATAAGATAAGTGGCTAAAAACTAGAAAGCAGCTGTCACGAGGGCTTCAAATCTCTAGTTTCCCTTGAACACATTCACCGCCTCTTGTGAGAGGAAGAAATCACTCACGGAGGTATCGGGTTGTCTTGAGGTCTTCTAGGGCCGACAGAGTCTCAAGGTCGTCAACAATCAAGCGGTTACACATGTCAACCATTTCTTTGTACTTCAATAGAAATGCCCATTACATTCTTCTAGAAAGGACACTAGTTCATCCTTTTCATCTAACAGACGATTCAGCTTTTGGATCTCATCAATCCAACCTTGGCATTGCTCTCTAAGGCTTTCGTAAGCATCCCTTTTACTATTTCTTTCTTCCCTCGTAATGTTCAGCTCTCGAACCTTTTCAGCTAATTCGATTGCTTCCAATTCTCGAGCGATCTGAGACTTCTTCTTTGCGGTTATCTCATTTTAGCATTTTATTGGTTCGTGCTAGAAAGCTTCTAACTTTGAAATCTTTGCTTGAGCGTGCTTTCAATGCTCTCTTTTCTTCACGGCCTTTTCTTCATCTAGATAAGCTGGCCCTTTGATCTTGGCAGGTCTTCAATTGTCGTGGAGGTCCCTTGCCCCACTGCGGCCTCCTCAAGTTTTGAACATCTCATCGGAGCTCTTCATCCTTTTCATTTTGTATCCTTCTCCCCTCTAACTCTTCTTTCACCTCTTTGAGGTTAGCCTCCAAGTTTTCACTCGAGAAAAATCGAGAATTAGAGCTTTGCGCTCAATCTTTCCTCCTCCATCTTTACGATAATTTCACGAAGCCTCATATTCTCCTCTATTGGCACATGGTGATTCAGGGTTCGGGATGATCAAAGGTACCTCCACAAAGTAAGGCAACTTGATTTCTTGGACTCTCTCTATCACCCACTGGCGATAAGACCTTCCATCGATTCCGCCCCTCTTGATTAACTCTCGGCTCTCCCTATGGATTTGACCCCAGCTCTTGGATCTTCAATACTTCGTTGCGGTCCTTTTTACCAAGCTCGTGTACAATGAAACTTTCCAAGTGCTCAAGCCTTGGTTCGTTTTCCATCGGATACCCCAATTGTCTTGTTGCAAGTCTTGGGTTATAATTGATGCAACCCATAGACCCGATCAAAGGAACATTAGAATACCACCACGGTGGTGATAACATCAGCGAATCCCCACGGAGAATGCCACATCACACCATCGGTACATTAGTGAAGCCAATTTTTGAGACCAAGATAAGTTTCTCAGGATCTTCTCCCACGGTCCACTCTGAGGGATATGAGATGTCAACCATAAATACAGCAGTGGAGAACAACAGAACCACCCGCTTCTTGATTTCTCTCATGGAGATGGTAAGAACATCGATAGCAGTGCGAGGAGCAGGTTCTTCGACATGAATATGCCAATAGCGAGACGGGCTCAAGTAACCAATTTCATTAGTTGGAAACAAAACCACCCCAAAGATGAGCAAAGCAAGTATGGAGCTGAAAGTCGGCGATCGTCTTGAACATTCAAACTTAACAACTTATCTTCCAAAATTTGCCTCGAATACCTTTATGCGTAATCCAAGGTGCCACCTCCCTTACGGAAGAAACAAAGCGGCTACCTTAGCCTTATCGAGGTCTTCCCTATGTTGAGGAAAGGGTGTCGTCCTTCAAGGCCAATTAAGTTCTCTCGAACTCTTCAATTGTAGGAACAAGTGAAAGTCTTGGAATGTGAAGCATCGAAGAGGGATCATAGTACTTTGCCAAAGCAATCAAAGCTTCCATGTCTACATTGGTAGTCAAAAGATCTAGGATGTTCCCAAATCTTTTCCCAAAATAAGCTCTCTTGACATGAGGAATTCTTTCACTTTGAGTTATCGGCTTCCCAACTTGATTCTTTGAATTTGAGACATGGAGCGATCTTCACGGTTGGATTCATTCTTCCTTTACGCTTCTTGCACCAACAAAATCTATAAGGTTCCACGAAAATAAAGTTATATGCTAAATGGTTTTGTGCAAATGTATGCAATGCATGTTGCAAATTAAATAGAACTGGTTCATAGGATCGGCGGTCATGGTTTGACGTCTGATTCCCGGGTAAGGCTAATCTTATGTTTTGCTAAATGTTTCTTGGGGTCTCGGATCCTTTTACAAACACTATCATCGAGAGGCCTACGTGGCGATAGTATTTGTAAGTATACCCAAGCGGCTCTTAACGGGATGCTCCAAATTCAACATTTGAGCGTTTTGGTCTCAGTTAGGACAACATGAACAAACTTAGAGTTATAGGTCATTTGTCCAAGATTGATGTCTGCATGCTTGGGAACAACCTCCTTAAAACAACCAACTCTAAGCGGAGTCTTGGCCGGGCCAACAAGACAATGGAGTCAAGTGGACCTAGGCTCACATGACCCTCTATTCCTAAAGGTGACCTAGAAGCACAGGTAGTGGGCTTATCTATGTAACAATGCCCATGAGTTCCCATCACAATAATATATCAACAAAATAATATACAAAGTATAGTGGAAAATAAGCAAATAAACAATAGATAAGCATAAAGAAAGCGATAAACAAACACACAAACATCGAAGAACTAAACTAGGGTTGACTCGCTTAAAAAAGTTTTAAAAATTATCCCGATGAAGTGCCAAGCTGAAGCAACTCGATTTTCAAAAATCATTTAAAATGAATTTTCAAAAAACAATGAAATACGCCACTAATTTTATTTGTTCTAGAAAAAGCGGAAAATATAGATAAAACCCACAAAAATTGGATAAGGCGGTCTACAAGACCAAAAGGATGGATTAGGAGTCGGTTACAAGAGAAGGTATTAGCACCTCTTACGTCCATCGTACTCGATGGGACCCATTTAGTTCAAAATGTGTTTGTGTGTGTATCGCTAATTTCTAAATCATGAATTTAAGAAAGAAAAGCAGGATTTGTTTGTTATTATTTTGAGTTTGACACGGTTTGAAACAGCGTGCCTACGTATTCCCTCGTGCAATGGGAAAGTCAAAACTCCGTAGTTCGGTTGAAAATGTCTTGGATTGTTTGTATTGATTTTAGAAGAAATGTTTTGATTTTTTGATAATCGCATATGAAAAAATGATTTGAATGGGTTGGAATTGATTTTAATGGTAGATGACAAGTACCAAAGCGTTGGGATATCCTCTAACGATTCGATACTCGAGATTGGTGATTGAGGTCAACGATCTTCTCTCATCAAAATCTTTATTATGAAAGGGTGAGGTGAAACAGTTCACCTTTATTAAGTGTTATGGAATAAAGTATTTAAGTCATTGGGTTACCCTCTAATGGCCCAAATACTTTACATTTTAATTAAATCGTCGGGCGAACCTCTAACAATTTAATTAAATTCCATATCACTATGTTTTTTTTTTGTAGAAAAAATTGATTTTTGAAAACAACTTCAATTAATTAATTTAATTTGAAAGTGTTTTAAATGTTCAAGTGTATGGAATAAAGTATTCGAGTCATTGGGTTTCCCTCTAATGGCCCAAATACTTTACATTTTAATTAAATCGTTGGGCGAACCTCTAACAATTTAATTAAGTACCATAACACTATTTTGAAAATTGCGGCGTTGGACGTAGAGAAATGATATTTCGGGTTATGGTTAACCAAGTATATGGACTTGATTAACCATGAGACCCTGGTGCATGGTGGTTGGTATATGGACCAATTATTTTTGGGTTATGATTAATCAAGGCGAGGGCCTAATTAACCTCGTGAGGATGGCCATGCCCATCCCCAACCATGAGACCCTTAGAATTTGGTGTGGGTAACCAAAATGAGAGAGATAGCGGGCGTTGTTGTTTTATATTAATGTGAGGCGGAGTGTGCAATCGAGTAATAAACAAACAAGCGGATAATGTAATAACGGAAAATAAAGAAAATAAATTAACACACAATACAAATCGAATTTAAATAATTATTAGTATAGATATTCTTTTACTTGATGAAAAATCAATTAACAATTTAATTGGTAATTCAACAAATAAAAACTACCATATGCCAAAATATTATTTAATACATCATTATATAATAATAAAAAAACTTGCATAATATTAATTTTAAAGAAAAGTTGAGAAGTGGGCTGTTTGAAGCTTTAAATCTGGGGTGTAGATAGCAATCTGAGCCCAAGCCCAAGAATGCTGCTGGATCCTGTGTGAGTGCCTCCATGGAAACAGAGTGTGGTCCACCATTCTGGAGCGTCAGATCTGTGCCTCATCAGATCTGATGGCCTTGATGCAGGAGGGTGCAAAACAGATACAGTAGACATACATACACCAGACTTGAACAAGCCACACAGGTGGTGACAAGTGTCACCACTTGGACTAAACAACTCATCTTAAAACTAAACACCCTATTTACTATATTAATCTATCTATTAGTTAAATGAACATTGACTAATATATATATAAAAAAAAAGTACTTAAGCTAATATTTATATTTACTAAATAACTAAAAAAATCTTAATTATGTTTAACATTAAAACTAAACTAATCTATTTAACATAATAATACAAAACATCATACACAGATTTCATAAAATAAAACAAAACCATTTTTAAATTAAAATTAGAACAGTTCATAATCCAAAACTATATTTTATAAAATAAAATTAGTTTTCCTTCTTTTAAAACTAAACTAAAAATTAGTAAGTTAAGTTATTTTATAAACAAGATTTACATAATAGAAAAATAAACACAGACAGATTCTTACACTCCTCATCTCTCACGGTTCAACCTCTCGAGCTCTCTCATGCAAGCCCTTACCGCCGCTCACCTCACGATCCCCAAACCCTCGGCGCGATTCCGTTTACCCTCACCGATTTCCTCATCGGTGCCGTCGCGGTTCTCTCGGCTACGATCTCACCGCTCGCTCGCCTCTGTTTTCGCCTCTCATCGTTCTCTCGCGATCTCCTTTGGACTCTCTCATCTCTCGTTATCGTTGCCTCTCGATCATTGTTCTTTCTCGATTATTCTTGTTATTTGATATTTTACGGAAAAAAGGCATTGTGTTTTCGTTTTCTGATTAGAAATGGAAAAGGGTGAAACCCTAACTCTATTTAAATCGGTGGCTATGGCGGAAAATCGATCTTGGAAACAAGAAAGAATGAGCGAAGCCGATTAGAGTGCGGATGACGGTGAATGACTTTCGGCAACCAGTGAGATCTTTTACATTTACCTTGAGTTTTGCCTCTTCTTCGTTTTGCCTTTACGAAGGGTCTCTTTACGGAAAATGATGATGGAGTGCAGAGATAGGTATTACGTGTTTGGTTTTGAGAATGTGTTACGGGTTTTGCTTGTTAGTATCTTTGTTAGGGTTCTTGAGGAATTTGGCTAGGGTTTTGCTTGTGAGCAGTTGTCTTTTCTTGTGTTAAAACTTCAATGTTTTATCTTGTCGTGATTAGGGTTTCTTTGTTCTGATCTTTTGAAAAACAAGGCTTTTGCTTGATGGGCTTGCATCAATTTGTGTTGGGCTGATAGTTTTGATGCTGTATTTTCTGATATGTTGGCAGTTCTCTGTTGTATTCCCTGATATGTTGGCTGTTGGTGTATTGTTTATGGTAAAATTTTCCTTAAAAAGTGTCCTTGCTGCCACATGTAAAGTTCTGACCTTTGTCATACCATTGTTTTGGCCTTTTCCTCATCTTCTTTCCACCTCCTTATTGTGAACCAAGGGTGCCCTTGTGGATTGCAATAGCGAGTTTATGGCCGATGATTTGTATATGAGGCCCCGGTTTTGAACGATCGAAAACCCTCGCACAACCTGATTCAGGAAAGAAAATCCTAATGATGAGATAGGATTATGTATTCTCTTGTATCTCTGCTGCCCGTTTAAATTGCTAACGGTTTCTTTGTTTGTTTCATGTATGCGAAATGCTACGAGTTCGGAAGAACAATGAAGGACAGTTTGGAGGATTGGAATGCTCGAAACACGAAGACAAAACACATTCATGAAGACATTGGCGACTTGGAAAATTTCAAAGAGTGTAGAACACTAGTATTCAATAGGAACTTGTGACTTGTATCGAAGATTTGATAAGTTGTAAATACATGTTTCTTGATTTGTTCTTACATTCTTGTACAAATACAACCTTGAAATAATGTGATACTCTTGAATTTTCATGAATGCAAGATTTAAAGATTATGTGCCAATTTGAATTTTAGTTCTAAATCTTCAAATGCTACTAATGTGAGCTTTATCGTTGTAACAATTGTATGAAAGTTGGAAATCCGTTGTGAACAAAATATTCCCAAAATTTGTCATGAACCAAAAGTAATTTGGTTGAACAAACCATGTCGAAATGTTGATTAACAAGTGTATTCAATTCCACTTCAATCTACAACTCAATCCGTAGCCTTGAATCAAATGGTGATAACATGGTCATTGCATTTTTAGAACTTGAGAAAAATTGTCATGTATGATCTTGATTCAAGTTCTAAAAAGAATGAGGTCTTAAGAGAACTTATGAATGAAATTTGAATATGTATTCAATTTCCTAAATCCCCTTCGAACTCAATAATGCACATTATAAAAGCTTTGAATTTGTGATCAAAAAAACTCAAAATCAAGTTATCTTGTAATTAAATTAATCCCATTTGAACTTCCGCCACAAAAGTTTCCATTCTTATCCATTCTCGTAGAAATTCAGACCTTTTGCTTCTTGAGACAAAAATTGAAACTCTAAGTTTCAAATGGAACTCTTGATCAAAAACCTCGGTCAACTTGCGATTTCACCTTTTTGAATTAATCGATAGGTTCCACTTGAAAATAATGGAATCATCAGCGCATTTCCAAATCGACCCATATTCGGTGGGTAAAATTCGGAACCACGAATTCCAAAGGAAGCTCTAGTTTTTCATAGAATGCCCCGAATCTTGTGAGCGATGAGCGACGGAAAAAGATCTCGACATGCGGCGGTCGGCGTTCAAATCTTGCAAACAAACCCTGCGGCGAACATCTTCACATACATCGCTATCGCCAAGAAAGCGAATAAAGTTGGCGAGCAAACCGAATGCACTAGAACTGGAATTGTTGATCAATAATCGGATAATCATAATCCACCTTTTACATCTTGAACAATGAATTGACGTGAACCCAAACTCGTGATGAATTGATCTCTGAATCGGGAGGTAAAGACATTTAATATAACAAAGCTTCCATAGTTCCATCAAGAGCAGACCATTCAATTCAACAATCGAACACCAAAAGCGATAGATATGAGCGAATAAGATTTAACATCAAACCTCATCGTTTTCAAATATCCTCAAATTGGTGAAAACACCACGCCTTTTACGCTCAGAGAAATCTTTGGGAATCAACTCAATCCGTAACCGGAACCGGTGACATGAATGCATGTGGTGTCATGATAAATCAAAGCCTAAACCGGATAAGATCGATATAGGAGGCAAATTTTGGGGTGCTTGAGTCACGTTTTGGTACCACATGCATTTTGGTCGCATTGCATATGTAATTATAACATGTTAGGATGTTTTCCAGTGTTGTAATTACATTGATTGTATTTATGTGCATAATGAACTGTATGGCATCGTATTTTGTGGATTGTTATCTGGTTATGCTAATGCGATTGGAATAATGCATTGATTGTTTTATTGTTTTAAAAGCGTATAATGCATTTAATTTTGATGAAATCTCACCCTTACTTTGATAATTTCAGATTGACGTGATTAGCTGCTCAGGATTTGGTGAGGATGGCTTATAGAGCTATGCTATTTAGATTTGTCCGCGTGTCAGTGTCATGCTCTGGTAGATGTAACACTGGGGAACGATCGTTTTTTTGGAATTTTAAGGGATTAAACTTGTTTCTTTTGGTTTATGTTTGGAATGATTATGAATTGAGTTTATTCGGATTACATTCTTTCCGTTGTGTAAAACATAACGTTGGTTTTGAATTATATTTTATAAGTTCTTGATAAATGCATGAATCTTGATTTGTTATTTGGTTTTGGAATTTTTAAATTGTGGCCTTCGTTATGTTAAACTCGACTAAAGATATATAAATCGCGGGAAATTAGAAGGGTGTTACAATAGTGGTATCGAGCATAGTCGGTCGTGTCTTAGAGTCTTTATCTCTTTGTATGTGACTAGTGCAAGGTAACAACTCGATTCTTGTGTCTTGATGTGATTTTTGTAATGTTACGAACAATGGCGGAAGAGGTAGCAGGAGAGATGGTCTTTGCTATTCTTTGAAGCCTTGGGAATGTTAGCGGTGTGCTTGGAGGAATCGGTTGGGAGGAGGTATTGGTCTGATGGCGGTTCGAAACTTTCGGAGCGATCCTCCATTGTTCAAGGCATTCATGATCCGAAGGTGCTCGAGAAATGGTTGAAGGAGATCGAGAGGATCTTGAGTGATTATTTGTCTTGGAAGAAATGAAGGTGAGTATGGTACTCACATCTTGGCGAGGAAGTTGATGGTGGTGGGTTGCTACCGGGTGAAATGGAACAAGATGGCATTGCATTGACTTGGGGTATTCGGAGGGCTTTTGAGGAGATACTTTCTTGAAGACATTCGGGGCAAGAAGGAGATTGAGTTTTGGAGCTCAGCGGAAACAAGTGCAGTGGTGGTATGCTTGAAGTTCTTGAGTTGGCGTACTATGCTCATTATACTAACGATGCGGATGGAGAATTTTCCAAATGTGTCAAGTTTGAGAATGGTCTACGTGATGAGATCAAGCGGTGTCGGTGTCAGCGTGTCAGGAGGTTTCTTGATTTGGTGAACTATAGTAGGATTCTAGAAGAGGATCTTGCTAGTACTCGGACGAATGCTCGAGGACATGTTGATCGTAAGGGAAAAGCGAGATGGATCATGGAAAACCTTATGATAAGAATAATCATAGATCCGGTGGATGGAAGAAGCCTAGTGGGGGAGATTCTGGTTCTTCCATTAAGTGCTACAAGTATGGTGAGATAGGACATCGCATGATAGACTATAAGAGTAATGATAGGAAGTGTTTCAAGTGCGGGAAACTCGGGCATGTGGCCAATGATTGCAGAGGGAGAGTAGTGACTTGTTACAACTATGGCGAAGAAGGTCATACTCGTCTACAGTGCACTAAGCCAAAGAAGGAACAAGCTGGTGGTAAAGTGTTTGCTTTGTCAGGATCAGAGACTAAGCCAGATGATCGGTTGATTAAAGGTACATGTTTTATTAATGGCATACCTTTAATTGCGATTATTGATACTGGAGCGACACATTCTTTTATTGCTTTGGATTATGCTAAAAGATTGAATTTGGATATTTCTAATATGGATGGAAGTATGGTTATTGACACTCATGCGTCGGGTTCGGTGACTACTTCATATGTTTGTAGGAATTTTCCTATTGTAATTTTTGGTAGAGGTTTCGGTATAGATTTAGTGTGCCTACCGTTAGAACAACTTGATATCATCCTTGGAATTAACGGTTGGAATTCAACGAGGTTCATATCAGCATTTTGAGAGGCGGTTATTTTTCACGAAGAAGCTAGAGTTGAATATGTGACTATGTCGATCAAGCGAGATGAATTTGGTGTCAAGGATGGTCTTTGTGGTGTTTATGTTGTATTCTTGACGGAGGTGAAAGGAAAAGCTAAGAGTGATAAATTGCCGTGGTGAATGAATTTCGAAGTGTTTTAGGAAGATGTTAGTGGTGCCACACGAGAGAAGTGGAGTTTACTATAGATTTGATTCACGGAACTATGCAGTGTCGATGGCGCCTTATCGCATGTCGGCATCTAAATTATGCGAGTTGAAGAAGCAGTTGGAGGAATTTCTTGAGAAGAGTTTATTAGTCCTAGTGTTTCGAGTGGGATCTCGGTGTTGTTGGTTAATAAGAAGGAAGGTACAATGAGGCGTGTGTTGATTATGGCGGTTGAACAAAGTGACAATCAAGAATCGGTATCCATTGCGAGGATTGATGATTTGATGGATCGTTAGTTGGAGCTTGTGTATTGACAAGATTGATTTGAGATGGATATCATCAGTTCGTGTGAAGGCGGAAGATATTGACGCATTTAGAGCGAGTATGGACATTATGAGTATTTTGTTATGTCGTTTGGAGTTACTAATGCACCTGGTGTTTTCATGGAGTATATGAACAGGATATTTCATCCGTATCTTGATAAATTTGTGGTAGTACTTATTGATGACATTCTGATCTATTCGAAGAATGATGAAGAACATGCAGAACATCTTAGAATTGTGTTGGAATTGTTGAAAGAAAAGAAGTTGTATGCGAAGTTGTTTAAGTGTGAATTTTAGTTAAGTGAAGTAAGCTTTCTGGGTCATGTGATTTCCAAGAATGGTATTGTTGTTGATCCTACAAAGGTAGAAGCGGTATCTCAGTGGGAAGCGCCGAAGAATGCTTCTGAAATCCGTCGTTTTCTTGGTCTTGCAGGTTATTACAGAAAGTTCATTGAGGGATTTTCGAAGTTAGCTTTGTCGTTGACTAAGTTGACAAGAAAGGGTCAGGTGTTTGTTTGGGATGCTGAATGTGAGAAAGGATTCCAAGAGTTGAAGAAGAGGTTGACTAGTGCTCCGATTCTGATTTTTCCGAATCCGGCAGAATCTTTTGTTGTGTATTGTGATGCGGCCTTGATGGTATTAGGTGGTGTTTTGATGCAAGATAAGCAAGTAGTGGCTTATGCTTCGAGACAACTGAAAGTTCATGAAAGGAATTATCTGAATCAAGATCTAGAGCTGGCAGCAGTAGTATTTGTTTTGAAATTGTGGAGGCATTATCTGTATGGTTCTTGATTTGAGGTATTCAGTGATCATAAGAGTTTGAAGTATCTTTTCGATCAGAAAGAGTTGAATATGAGGCAGAGGAGATGGTTGGAACTTCTCAAGGATTATGATTTTGGTTTGAATTACCATCCTAGTAAGGCCAACGTTGTTGCAGATGCATTGAGTAGGAAGTCCTTGCATATGTCTATGTTGATGGTTCATGAATTGGAATTGGTTGAGCAGTTTAGAGATTTGAGTTTGGTATGCGAAACTACTTCTGATAGTGTTAAATTGGGAACGTTGAAGTTGACTAGTGGTATTCTTGAGGAAATTCGAACTGGACAGAAATCTGATGTTGGTTTGGTGGATAAGTTGACATTGATCAACCAAGGTTAAGGAGGTGAATTCCGAATTGACGAGAATGGTGTTATGAGATTTGGTGACAGAGTTTGTGTTCCGAATATTGCAGAACTTCGGAAGAGTATTTTGGAAGAAGGACACTGTAGTGGATTGAGTATTCATCCCGATGCTACTAAGATGTATCATGACTTGAAAAATTTATTTTGGTGGCCTGGAATGAAAAAGGAAATTGCTAAGTTTGTTTATGCTTGTTTGGTTTATCAGAAGTCAAAGATTGAACATCAGAAACCATCGGGATTGATGGGCAGTTGTTTGTTCGAAATGGAAATGGGATGGCATTTCTATGGATTTTGTATCTGGCTTGCCTAGGACAGCAAAGAATTGTGATTCTATTTGGGTTATTGTTGATTGGTTAACGAAGTCCGCTCACTTTATTCCGATAAGAATGGATTATCCTATGGAAAGGTTGGCAGAATTGTATGTTGAGAAGATTGTAAGTTTGCATGGTATTCCTTCTAGCATTGTGTCGGATAGAGATCCGAGGTTTACGTCTAAGTTTTGGACAGGATTGCAAGAAGCTTTGGGTACTAAGTTGAGGTTGATTTCCGCTTATCATCCTCAGACAGATGGTCAGATGGAGAGAACAATTCAATCGTTAGAAGATTTGTTGAGAGCTTGTGTGCTGGAAAAAGGTGGAGCTTGAGATAGCTATCTACTGTTGATTGAGTTTACCTACAACAATAGTTTTCATTCGAGTATTGGTATGGCTCCTTTTGAGGCATTGTATGGTAGGAGGTGTCGTACACCGTTGTGTTGTCTGATCACGGAGAAAGTGTTGTGATTGGACCGAAAATTGTCCAACAAACTTCGGAAAAGATCAAGATGATTCAGGAGAAGATGAGAGCTTCTCAGAGTCGTCAGAAGAGTTATCATGATAAGAGGAGGAAAGATCTTGAGTTCAGTGAAGGAGATCATGTGTTTATGTGAGTTACTCCGATGGTAGTATTGGTCGAGCCTTGAAGTCAAAAGTTGACTCCGCATTTTATTAGTGCATGTCGGATCACCAAGAAGGTTGGAAGAGTTGCTTATCAGTTGCTTTCCGGTAAATCGCTTGCAAATTTGCATGATGTCTTCCATGTATCTCGGTTGAGGTACATTCTGATCCGTCTCACGATATTCGGTTAGATGATATCTGGTCGAGATAATCATTGTTGAAGCATTACTGCGAGAATTGAGGATCGAAAAGTGACAATTGTGTGGTAAAGAGATAGCATTGGTGAAAGTAGCTTGGGGAGGACCAGCGGTGGAAATGTAACTTGGGCGGAGAGCGGATGAAGGACTCGTATCCAGAACTTTTAAGTCTAAGGTATGTTTCGAGGCGAAAACTCCTTTTAATGGGGAGAGTTGTGACACCCAAATTAATTCAATTATTAAATAATTAGAAATTTAATTATTAATTTAATTAAAGGTTTAATTATTGGCATTTTGAATTAAAGTTTAATTATTTAATTAATTAAATGGAGTGTGGAGGTGTAAAGTTGAATTGTAGGGTGTATGGAGTAAAAGACTCTACTTAAATCCTAATTTGTTTATTTCTATTATTTGACAAATAAAAAGGAATAAATAAAGGAATAAAAGGAAACAAGTGAGAAAAGGAATTAGGATTGAATTCTACGTGAAATTGGAGAAGAGAAGAGAAAAGAGGAAAAATAGCATAGAATTCGAAGATTCATCGCGAGGTAAGGGGGGATTGAATCTGATTTGTATGCCTTATAGGTTTTGAGAATCGATAGAATAATTCAATCCGTTAGGAATCTCGAATTAGAATAATTGAATATGCCCAAATGTTATAATCCGACGTAAAACCTCGATTGGGATTGGTATGAACGGTGAATTTGTGTAATATGATTCTAGGATGATTAGAAAACATGTTTCTGTGATCAAAAGTATGTAAAACTTCATGAATAACTTCTGTTTTATGATGATATGAGGGTTGGTGATGATTGGATGTAATGGTGATTCGTGACAGTGAAGAAAAACTGGATTCTGGATGAAAACAAACTGTATGAATCGACACAAGACAATATAAATCGATGCATGCTGTGAAATTTTAGAAAACCGAGCTTTGAAATCATGCATCGACTCATGAGTCGTACATCGATTCATAGGAAGGAAAGCAGGGCCATGTATCGATGCAAAGGTTATGGATCGACACAGGGTTATGCATCGACATGATGCGTGTGTGAACACACTTTGAACAATTTTTGAAAATGAAGAACTTTTAAGTTATGCATCGATGCATACTAATTATGGGTCGATACAAGCTGTATATGCATTGATGCATAGCCTTATGCATCGATGCATACTGTGTTGATACATAACATGGATTTTTCTGAAAACGATTTTGATCATATCTTTTTAACCGTAACTCCGATTTAGGCATAGTGTGTATCGTTGGAAAGCTTAGAACGAGTACTATCTGTTAATAATATTTTCAAAACCAGTATTTGAAATCTAGAAGAGTTAATATAGTTTCCGTAGTAAGAATACGTTGTAAATTTGTCGTTATCCGTTGCGTATACTTGCTGTGTGTTAATTCCATGTATTGAGATTAATGTTATATATCATGACTTGCTGTTATCATATGTTGATTGATGGTGTGGCTATGTATGGCATGGAGTGGAATTATGTTGTAATCATATTCTGTGGATTGAATGTTGCATGCTTAATGTGCATGCATATGCATTAAGTGGAGTTAATTCCATTGTGTGGAATTTGGCTCGTATTATAATAAGCTTGTGCGGGTGATTGTGGATGGTGAAATGGATTCATGTCCGCGTGATTATGGACGAATCGATGTTGGTGACTTGGTCACATTTGGTACCACATGCATTTGAGTGCGCATTGCATATAATTATAACATGTTAGGATGTTTTCCAGTGTTGTAATACATTGATTGTATATTGCATAATGAACTGTATGGCATCGTATTTTGTGGATTGTTATCGGTTATGCTAATCGAGTGGAATAATGCATTGATTGTTTTATTGTTTTAAAAAGCGTATAATGCATTTAATTTTGATGAAATCTCACCCTTACTTTGATAATTTCAGTTAGCGTGATTAGCTGCTCAGTTTGGTGAGGATGGCTTATAGAGCTATGCTATTTAGATTTGTCCGTGTGGGTGTGTTGTCTACGATAGATGTAACCTTTGAGGAGCGATCGTTTTTTAATTTTAGGGATTAAACTTGTTTCTTTTTGGTTTTGTTTGGAATGATTATGAATTGAGTTAATTCGGATTTACATTCTTTCTGTTGTGTAAAACATAACCGTTGGTTTTGAATTATATTTAATAAGTTCTTGATGAAATGCATGAATCTTGATTTGTTATTTGGTTATTTGGAATTTTAAATTGTGGCCGCTTAGGTTATATTAAACTCTGACTAAAGATATATAAGTCACGGGGAAATTAGAAGGGGTGTTACATCTACTTCATATCATCATTGAAGATCAAGAGCAAATTTTGAATGGAAAATCATTTTTGAAAAGAAAAGATTATAGGTCATTTTTAGAAAGTGGCATGCTTGACCAAGGCCTGGCCAAAAAAATCAATGTTTTTTCACAAATCCTAAAGGCCATATCTCTTAATTCAAGCAACCATTGGATTTGATTCTTTTTGCGTTGTGTTCTAATCTTTGAGTACTTCATTTGGCTCAAGGAAAATCAGGAAACGCACTAGAGAATTGGATTTGGCCTCATTTCAAAGTTTGTGCTAAAATATGTTTCGAGCTCACCATCAGTTTGTGCATTTGCACGTGTAACTTGTTTTTAAGCCAAGGTAAGCTTTGATTTCATGACTAATTGTGATTAGGAACTTCCCAGAATTAATTAGCACATTAAAATGCAAGGAATGATTGATTTTTGATGCACATAAGGTCACACTTTCTTCATGAACACGGGTGTGCATGATTTCTACTCAAATGTCATAATTCACCCCTCATTTTTATTCTATTCACTTCTCCTATAAATAAGGGACACATTTCACTCATTTCCTCAAACTTTGATATCCAGAAAAACCCTTCCAAACTCTCTCTCGAACCATATTTTCTACAACTTCATTTTCACTCTCAAAGCCATTCCAGCTTGAAATTAACCATTCATTCTTATTCCTTGAACCTCACTGAAGCTAACAGAACAAGAATCATGCCTTGAAGCTTCCTGAATCGTGTTATCCAAGTCCAGTTTCAGATCTCCGAGAGTGAACTTTGTTCTGGCAGGAATCTCCATCAAACCTTGTAAAATAAAGCATCATTGCACTCTCCTCATCTCCCTGATCCTTGTGATCTTCACCATTTGTTTTCATCAGTATTGATTGAGAATTTCTGGAAACAAGTGCTCGTTATTTTATTTTTTACAAATTGTTCATGGTACGAGTGAAATAAATTCTTCGCGAGGGTACCATTAGAACCGTCTTGAAGAGACGGAGCGAATTGCACCGATCTGAAGAATCTATTTCACAGTTTGAGGATCACGTATGGAGGATGGCGGAGGTTGAAGATGATCTCGTGTACATCTTGACCAATGAGGATTGATATATATTTTTGAATTGGATCCTCTAATAACGTTTTTACCATGCGCGCATCTCCGAGCCCTTTGATCGATTACTTTTGTGAGTCGGATTGATCTAGCAACGTGACTTTATTTACGATTTTATTTTTAAAACTTCATTTAAATTGTGTCCAGGTGTGAAAACTAAGGAGGTCCATATCATACGTCTGTGATCCTTTGGATCTTCTTACTCGAACGTTTGACTATGATCGAGATGGTCCACATTTTTGGCTTTTATTTTATTTTACGTTTATATTTTAAATGCTTTAAACTTCAAAAAATCATATAAAATTCATTTTTGGTCCAAAATTATGAAAAAAATTACAAAAATATTTTGAAATATCATCTTTCTGAATTTTATTTTTTCATAATTTTATTTTCAGGCCCCGATATTTTTATGATTTTCCCCCCTTTTATTTGAGGTTTTTAATTGTTTTAAAACTTTTACGACATTTTAAAATTACGGAAAAATTATGGAAGGATCCAATGGTCATTTGACGGAAATTATTGACCTCGTTTATTTTGTTTCTAATTTACTGTTTTTTCTACTCCATTTTGGTTCATTTCACCTTTTATTTTATTGTTTAAACATATTTTCTTACTTTAAAAATTCTAAAAGATTTACATCAACTACTTGTTGACCTTCTGTTTGACTTTAGGTAGTTTTCTTGGAATTTTATTTT